>OW386555.1:3438590-3868671 GCA_936435175.1 Glyphotaelius pellucidus | reverse complement strand
AAAATTTTATCGTAAAGAATATTGCTTCAAATTTAAATATAAATTTTTTTGGTTGAAGTTTTCCATTATTTAAAAGAATTTAGGTTTACGGCAATTTTTTTAAATATAACTTTTTTTCTTGGTTAATGAATTTATTGCTTAAAAACCAGAATTTCATGGAAAATGAAATAACGGTTTAAATTAAAGGTTTAATTTAAATTAAAAATTATTTTTAATTTAAATTAAAAATTAAAATCCTACATACTGAACTAGTACATGAACTTCACCCAATAGAATGGGACTTATTTGATGATAAAGTGAGAAATTATGTGTCTAGTAAAGGTTTTAAAAAACGTGTTAACTTAGAAAAGAAACTGAAAACCCTATGTGAACTAAACAAATCAATAAATAAATCACCCACAATACCAGCTAAAAATTTTTACGAACGCGTACAAAATCTTTCTTCGGTCCAGTTTCATCCACAGGAGATGGCTCTCCTGTCAAAAGGTTTAAAACATAACCTCCACTACACCAAACATAACTACAGTGATGCCATCGAAAATGTTGCAGTTGATGTTGAAACGGCGCTACATAAAGCTCCACGAAAATTCCAGTATAAAAGTGCAGAAGTGCTAAAAGACTTGATCCCCAAAAATATCCCTTCATTCAATTCAGAAACCCTCCACGCAAGGTCCATTCGTAACAAATTAAATACTGAAAACCTCGTATTAACAAAGGCCGATAAAGGCAATACTGTAATAATAATGCCCAGAACAGAATATAACACTAAAATTGAAGATTTTCTTGATAATGATGCTTTTGAAATATTACATTCAGACCCCACTAATAAATTCCAACAAAATGTAAAGAATACTCTGAAAGATTGTAAAAACCCAATGTTCATAGATTTGACGTATGATCAAGTTAAATTTCTGACTAAAAATCCTAAAATACCCAGATTATATGGATTCTTAAAAATTCATAAGACTAATAACCCTATTAGACCGGTTGTTGCCTGCTGTAATTCCCCTACTTTTAAACTGTCCTCTATTGTTACTAATGTGTTCAATAATTCCAATGTGTTTTTCCCCAAATACACTATCAGGAATGCCATTGAATTAGTGAGTCATTTAAAGGACTTAGATCTCCCACCTAACTCTAAACTTATTTCTTTTGACGTTATAAACCTATTTCCTAATGTACCTGTGATTGAATGTAAATCTCTAGTAACCAACTTACTTAATAATTCTCACTTACCCGACGACCTGTCTAATGATCTTTCTCGTCTTTTTAATGTTTGTTTAAATCAAAATTATTTTAAATTCAATGAAGTGTTCTACCAACAAAAAGATGGTCTACCGATGGGGGCACCTACTAGCCCTGTTTTAGCTGATATATTCATGGATAATATAGAAAATAAGATATTTGAATGTAAATCCCCTTTGTTAAAAAATGTTCTTTTGTGGAAACGCTACGTCGATGATATTTTGTGCATTTGGACGGGTTCAGACCGTCAACTGAACGCTTTCCTGACCCTCCTTAATTCCTTTCATACAAAAATCCAGTTCACACTAGAGATAGGCATTAATTCCAGTTTAAATTTTTTAGATCTTTCCTTATCCATAATTAACCACAAAATAAATTTCAACATCTACAGAAAACCTACATTTACTGACACGATAATACATAATACCTCTAACCATCCTATCTCACATAAACACTCTTCTTTTCATAGCATGATTCACCGGCTAGTCACTATTCCCTTATCTAATGATAATTTTTCTAATGAACTTATTACAATTAAACAAATAGCTATTAACAATGGATATGGCTCCGACCTGATCGATAAAATCCTCTCAAAAAAACTTCGCCGAATCTCAACAAATAAATTTCTCTATAATGCCATACCATCCATTAATAATAATAATAATAACAACGCTCAATGGCGTAGAATTTTGTATATTAGTAAATTCTCTTCCCTTTGCACGTCTAAACTTCCAGTTGAAATAAGGCCGGCCTTCTATACTAACAATAATTTATCCAAACTCTTAACTAATTCTAAAGACAAAGAGGACAAACTAAGCCATTCTGGCATCTACAAACTTAATTGTAACGATTGCCCAGCAATATATATAGGTAAAACAGCGCGTAACATAAATATTAGGGTTAAAGAACATGTTAGGTGTCTCACAAGCACAGGTTTCTCAGAATTTGCCGAACACTTGATTGATACTGACCATACCTTTAATAAAAATACGGGAGTCCAAATAGTCCATATAAATAAAATAGGAATACGCCTTAATAACCTAGAAGCTTTAGAAATATTAAAATCAAAGAAAAATAATTGCCAAATTTTAAACAAACAATTAGAATTAACCACCAGTCCCATTTTAAAGTTATTCCCTTTCTCCCTCTCTAACCCCCACCCTCCCTTGACCCCTCCTCCTACCCCGCCCCCAACCATTATCTGATGCTCTCTCTCTCTCTCTCTTATATGCTCTCTCTTTCTTTTGTGTTTACCTCATTATCTTAACTCTGTACTTTAATTTAGTTTATATGTTTATTGTCCTGAAGAAGGTCGAGTTCGACCGAAACCGGTCGACGAATATAAATTTAAATAAAGTGGTTTTAAACAAAGAACTTGTTTCATTCTGTAATTTTTTTTTATAGTAAATGAATGTATTGCTTCTCAAACAAAAAATTAACGGATAATTAAATTACGCTTAAATAAAGATTTTTATGGTTGAAAAATTCCATTTTATAAAATAATTTAAATTTAAAGCAACATTCTTTACGATAACATTTTTCAATGGCGAATGAATTTTCGCTTAAAAAACAAAATTTCATTAAAAATGAAATTACGGTTAAAATAAAGTTTTTTATGTTATAAAAATTCCAATTATTAAAACGATTAAATTTAAAGCAATTTCCTTTTAAATAACATTTTTTCATCGTCAATGAATTTTTTGTTTTTTAAACAAATTTTCATGGAAAATGAAGTATCGTAATTAAAGCAATTTTCTTTAATTTTTTTTTCATGTTTAATGAATTTATTGTTTAAAAACCAAAATTTCATGGGAAATGAAATAACGGTTAAAATAAAAGTTTTTACTTTTGAAGATTTCCATTTTTTTACATAATTAAATTTAAAGCAATTTCCTTTAAAAAAACATTTTTTCACGGTTAATAAATTAATTGCCTTTAAACCAAAATTTCATTGAAAATGAAATTACGGTAAAAATAAAGATTTTTATGGTTAATAAAATTCCAATTATAAAAATTATTAAGTTTAAAGCAATGCTCTTTAAAATAACATTTTTTCATCGTGAATGAATTTTTTGCTTTTTTAACAAAATTTCATGGAAAATGAAAAATCGGAATTAAAGCACTTTTCTTTAATTTTTTTTTCATGGTTAATGAATTTGTTGATTAAAAACCAAAATTTCATGGAAAATGAAATTACGGTAAAAATAAAGATTTTTATGGTTAAAAAAATTCCAATTATAAAAATTATTAAATTTTAAAGCAATTTCCTTTAAAATAACATGTTTTCATGGTAAATGTAATTATTTGTTTAAAACCTAAATTTCATGGAAAATGAAATAAAGGTTAAAATAAAAATTTTTATGGTTGAAGTTTTTCATTATTAAAAAGAATTTAGGTTTAAAGCAATTTTCTTAAATATTACATTTTTGCTTGGTTAATGAATTTATTGCTTTCAAACCAGAATTTCATGGAAAATGAAATAAAGGTTAAAATATAATTTTTTATGGTTGAAGTTTTTCATTATTAAAAAGAATTTAGGTTTAAAGCAATTTTCTTAAATATTACATTTTTTCTTGGTTAACACTTCCGTACCGGACCAGGGCAACGCACTTACACTAACGAGAGTTTTACGCTGTATCTAAGTTGTTTTTTAAACCACATACTCAATAATTTAGGTAATCCTAGAAAATATATTTGGTTATCGATCTGCATTAAAAAAATTAATATCGCATCACTACTTAAAATTAAATAGTTTATAACAATTTCCGGCTAATAATCTGTGCCACCCGCCCCCCTTCCCCTCTGTTCGGGCGTACCCCGTCCCTATCTGCTGAATGTATCGGGATAATTCTAAGCGATAGCAAGTAATTTCTAAGTTGTTAGTGGAAAGGACTAGATCGCGTTCGTTTACACCGCGCATCTCGTTTGCTCTTTTTACAATGCTATAATGTTCGCTTGCCGGTCAAAGATCATTCGGTCTGAGTCGTTTCCGGTGAACGCCAATCGCCAGTCGAGATTCGGAAACAAGGTGTTATGCTGGCTATCGGCCCGCCTTCTCTGTTTTCTATGGAAAAATACACGCTATGGTCTAAATTCATTAGAATATTAATTAAGACTTTATTTATCAAACGATTTTTAAAATGACTATTGAAATACGATGAATATACTTCCCTCTAATTATTATCATAACAAATTACAAAAAAATATGTCATTAACACCCTTTAATAAACAAAACAAATTGGGGTCCCCGAGTGACCCCCCTTCGGGTCATGTGTGATTTTTTTCGTTCCGGGACGAAAAGGTTAATGAATTTATTGCTTTCCAACCAGAATTTCATGGAAAATGAAATAAAGGTTAAAATATAAATTTTTACGGTTGAAGTTTTTCATTGTTAAAAAGAATTTAGGTTTAAAGCAATTTTCTTAAATATTACATTTTTTCTTGGTTAATGAATTTATTGCTTTAAAACCAGAATTTCATGGAAAATGATATAAAGGTTTAAATTAAAGGTTTTTAAGGTTGAAGATTTCCATTATTTAAAATAATTTAAATTTAAAGCAATTTTCCTTAAAAAATAGTTTTTCATGTAAATTGAATTTATTGCTTAAAAACCAAAATTTCATGGAAAATGAAATAACGGATAAAAGAAAGATTTTTATGATTGAAAAATCCATTTTTAAAAGAATTTAGGTTTAAAGCAATTTTCTTTAAAATAATTTTTTTTATAGTAAATAAATGTATTGCCTCTCATGAAAATACGGTTAAAATAAAGTTTGATGTTAAAAAAAATTCCAATTATTAAATTGATTCAATTTAAAGCAATTTCCTTTAAAATAACATTTTTTCATCGTGAAAATTTTTTTTGTTTTTTAAACAAATTGTCATGGAAAATGAAGTATCGTAATTAAAGCAATTTTCTTTAATTTTTTTTTCATGTTTAATGAATTTATTGATTAAAAACCAAAATTTAATGGAAAATGAAATAACGGTTAAAATAAAGGTTTTTACGTTTGAAGATTTCCATTTTTTTACATAATTAAATTTAAAGCAAGTTCCTTTAGAAAAACATTTTTTCACGGTTAATAAATTAATTGCATTTAAACCAAAATTTCATTGAAAATGAAATTACGGTAAAAATAAAGATTTTTATGGTTAATAAAATTCCAACTATAAAAATTATTAAATTTATAAGCAATTTCCTTTAAAATAACATTTTTTCATGGAAAATGTAATTATTTGTTTAAAACGTAAATTTCATGGAAAATGAAATAAAGGTTAAAATATAAATTTTTATGGTTGAAGTTTTTCATTATTAAAAAGAATTTAGGTTTAAAGCAATTTTCTTATATATATAACATTTTTTCTTGGTTAACGAATTTATTGCATAAAAACCAATATTTCATGGAAAATGAAATAACGGTTACAATTTAAGGTTTTTAATGTTGAAGATTTCCTTTTTATAAATAATTTAAATTTAAAGCAATTTTCCTTAATAAAACAGTTTTTCATGTTAAGTGAATTTATTGGTTAAAAACCAAAATTTCATGGAAAATGAAATAACGGATAAAAGAAAGCTTTTTATTTATGAAAAATTCCATTTTTAAAATAGTTTAGGCTTAAAGCAATTTTCTTTAAAATAATTTTTCTATTGTAAATGAATTTATTGCTTCTCAAACAAAAATTAAGGGATAACGAAATTACGCTTAAAAAAAATATTTTTATGGTTGAAAAATTCCATTTTTTAAAATAATTTAAATTTGAAGCAATATTCTTTACAATAAAATTTTTCAATCGTCAATGAATTTTTTTTTATAAACCAAAACTTTCTTGAAAATGAAATTACGGTTAAAACAAAGATTTTTGTTGTTAAAAAATTCCAATTATTAAAATAATTTAATTTAAAGCAATTTCATTTTAAGTAACATTTTTTCATTGTTAATGTATTTATTTGTTGAAAACCTAAATTTCATGGACAATGAAATAACTGTTAAAATATAAATTTTTATGGTTGAAGTTTTCCATTATTTAAAAGAATTTAGGTTTAAAGCAATTTTCTTAAATATAACTTTTTTTCTCGGTTAATGAATTTATTGCTTAAAAACCAGAATTTCATGGAAAATGAAATAACGGTTTAAATTAAAGGTTTTTAAGGTTGAAGATTTCCATTTTTAAAAATAATTTAAATTTAAAGCAATTTTCCTTAATAAATAGTTTTTCCTGTCTAATGAATTTATTAATTAAAAACCAAAATTTCATGGAAAATGAAATAACGGATAAAAGAAAGATTTTTATGATTGAAAAATCCATTTTTAAAAGAATTCAGGTTTAAAGCAATTTTCTTGAAAATAATTTTTTTTATAGTAAATGAATGTATTGCTTCTCAAACAAAAATTAACGGATAGTTAAATTACACTTAATAAAGATTTTTATGGCTGAAAAATTCCATTATTTAAAATAATTTAAATTTAAAGCAACATTCTTTACAATAACATTTTTCAATGGCGAATGAATTTTTGCTTAAAAAACAAAATTTCATTAAAAATGAAATTTCGGTTAAAATAAAGGTTTTTATGGTTAAAAATTCCAATTATTAAATTGATTAATTTTAAAGCAATTTCATTTAAAATAACATTTTTTCATCGTGAATGAATTTTTTGTTTTTTAAACAAAATTTCATGGAAAATGAAGTATCGTAATTAAAGCAATTTTCTTTAATTTTTTTTTTCATGTTTAAGGAATTTATTTGTTTAAAACGTAAATTTCATGGAAAATGAGAAATCGCAATTAAAGCAATTTTCTTTATTTTTTTTTTTCATGGTTAATGAATTTATTGATTAAAAACCAAAATTTCATGGAAAATGAAATTACGGTAAAAATAAAGATTTTTATGGTTAAAAAAATTCCAATTATAAAAATTATTAAATTTAAAGCAATTTCCTTTAAAATAACATTTTTTCATGGTAAATGTAATTATTTGTTTAAAACCTAAATTTCATGGAAAACGAAATTAAGGTTAAAATATAAATTATTATGGTTTAAGTTTTTCATTATTAAAAAGAATTAAGGTTTAAAGCAATTTTCTTAAATATAACATTTTTTCTTGGTTAACGAATTAATTGCATAAAAACCAAAATTTCATGGAAAATGAAATAACGGTTACAATTTAAGGTTTTTAAGGTTGAAGATTTCCATTTTTATAAATAATTTAAATTTAAAGCAATTTTCCTTAATAAAACAGTTTTTCACGTTAAGTGAATTTATTGCTTTAAAACCAAAATTTCATGGAAAATGAAATAACGGATAAAAGAAAGATTTTTATGATTGAAAAATTCCATATTTAAAAGAATTTAGGTTTAAAGCAATTTTCTTTAAAATATTTTTTTTTATAGTAAATGAATTTATTGCTTCTCAAATAAAAATTAACGTTTAATGAATTTACGCTTAAAATAAATATCTTTATGGTTGAAAAATTCCATTTTTTTAAATAATTTAAATTTGAAGCAATATTCCTTACAATAACATTTTTCCGCTTATAAACCAAAATTGTATTGAAAATGAAATTACGGTTAAAACAAAGATTTTCATGGTTAAAAAATTCCAATTATTAAAATAATTTAATTTAAAGCAATTTCATTTAAAATAACATTTTTTCATGGTTAATGTATTTATTTGTTAAAACCTAAATTTCAAGGAAAATGAAATAACGGTTAAAATATAATTTTTTATGGTTGAAAAATTCCATTTTTTAAAAAATTTTTAATTTAAAGCAAAATATTCTTAACAATAACATTTTTCAATGGTTAATGAATTTTCGCTTATAAAACAAAATATCATTGAAAATGAAATTGTTAAAATAAAGTTTTTTATTGTTAAAAAATTCCAATTATTAAAATGATTAAATTTGAAGCAATTTCCTTTAAAAAAACATTTTTTCACGGTTAATGAATTTATTGCCTTTAAACCAAAATTTCATTGAAATTGAAATTACGGTAAAAATAAAGATATTTATGGTTTGAAAAATTCCAATTATAAAAATTATTAAATTTAAAGCAATTTTCTTTAAAATAACATTTTTTCATGGTTAATGTAATTATTTGTTTAAAACCTATATTTCATGGAAAATGAAATAACGGTTAAAATATAATTTTTTCTTCATGAAGTTTTCCATTTTTAAAAAGAATTTAGGTTTAAATTAATTTTCTTAAATATAACATTTTTTCAAGGTTAATGAATTTATTGCCTAAAAACCAAAATTTCATGGAAAATGAAATAACTGTTTAAATTTAAGTTTTTTATGGTTGAATATTTCCATTTTAAAAAAAATTTAAATTTAAAGCAATTTTCCTTAATAAAACAGTTTTTCATGTTTAATAAATTTATCGCTTAAAAAACAAAATTTCATGGAAAATGAAATAACGGATAAAAGAAAGATTTTTATGATTAAAAATTCCATTTTTAAAAGAATTTAGGTTTAAAGCATTTTTCTTTAAAATAAATTTTTTTATAGTACATCAATTTATTGCTTCTCAAACAAAAATTAACGGATAATGAAATTACGCTTAAAATAAAGATGGTTATGGTTGAAAAATTCCATTTTTTAAAATAATTTAAATTTGAAGCAATATTTTACAATAACATTTTTCAATCGTAAATGAATTTTTGCTTAAAATCCAAAATTTTATTGAAAATGAAATTACGGTTTAAATAAAGATTTTTATGGTTAAAAAATTCCAATTATTAAAATAATTTAATTTAAAGCAATTTCCTTTAAAATAACATATTTTCATGTTTAACGAATTTATTTGTTTAAAACCTAAATTTCATGGAAAATAAAATAACTGTTAAAATATAAATTTTTATGGTTGAGTTTTCCATTATTTAAAAGAATTTAGGTTTAAAGCAATTTTCTTAAATATAACATTTTTTCGTGTTTTATTAATTTATTGCCTTAAAACCAAAATATCATGGAAAATGAAATAACGGTTTAAATTTAAGGTTTTTTAGGTTGAAGATTTCCATTTTTAAAAATAATTTAAATTTAAAGCAATTTTCTTTAATACAACATTTTTTCATGTTTAATGAATTTATTGCTTCTCAAACAAGATTTCACGGATTATGAAATTACGCTTAAAATATAGATATTTATCTTTGAAACTTCTGTTTTCTTAAATAAAAGAAGTTTAAAGCAATTTTCTTTGAAATAACATTTTTTCATGGTTTATGAATTAAATGCTTCTAATTCGAAATTTTATGGAAAATGATATACCGGTTAAAATAAAGATGTTAATAGTTAAAGGTATCCATTTTTCAAAAGAAATTAAGTAAAAAGTAATTCTTAAAAAAAAACGTTTTTTCATGGTTAATGAATTTATTGCCTTACAACCAAAATTTCATGGAAAATGAAAAAACGGTTAAAACTTAAGGTTTTTAAGGTTGAAGGTTTCCATTTTTAAAAATAATTTAAATTTAAAGCAATTTTTTTTAATATAACATTTTTTCAGTTTAATGAATTTATTGCTTCTCAAGAGCAATGATAAAGCGCGGTACCTCATCCCCCCCTACGTCACCCCCCGCTCGGTCACCTCCCGCTCCGTCACTTCCCGCTCTGTTACCCCCCGCTCCATCACTCCCCGCCGAATTAGCAGTGTCCGGGCCTACACAAGCCAGGGCACGTGCTGCCCCGACAGCGGCTGTAGCCATCGCCCCCGCAGCCCCCGGCCCAAATCCTGCCGAACCAGCTGCGAACCGAACCAAACGAGCTAGATCACGAGCTGTCCCAGCAGCGGCCCAAACCACCGCACCTTACCAGTCTCGGCGGGAAGACTCCGAGCGGCAGATTACGCAACCAATCGCAACGCTTGGAATTTCAATACAGCCGCTAGATGTATGGCGGCTGCCTGCCACCCCAAAGTATCCGGCATTCCAACACCAGATGTCCCCGACTCGACCCACGCCGGCCGCTGCCCTGTTTGAGGCGGCCCCCGAGAAAACTACACTTGCCGCTGTCCCGAAGACCGCGGCGCCGCATCGCCTGGCCGCCAGGCCGCTGATAATAGCCATTCTCCCTCATTTATAGAAACCTTAGAAATTTCATCTGAACTCTCTCCAACATGAGGAAATATTTTACTTGGTGCGGACTTCAAATTACTGACCCGACTGAACTAAAGTCTTTTCCTTACTAAGGAATTGAATAAAATTATGAGAACCCGGGAGAAGAAGAGGCAAGAAAAAATTATGAGAAGAGGCAAGTAGTGGTAAGTTGAGGCAAGTAAGGCAAAAAGAGGCGAGAAGAGGCAAGTAGAGGTAAGAAGAGGCAAGTAAAAGCAAGAAGAGGCATTAAGAAAGCAGAGGCAAGTAGAGGCAAGTTAGGCAAGAAGAGGAAAGTTGAGACAAGTAGAGGTAAGTAGAGGAAATTCATGCAAGAAGAAACAAGTAGAGGCAAGTAGAGACAAGTAAGGCAAGAAGAGCCATGAATAAGCAATAAGAGGCAAGATGAGGCGAATAGAGGCAAAACAAGGAGAGTTGAGGCAAGTTAAAGCAAGTTGAGGCAAGAAGAGGCAAGATGAAGCACGTGGAAGCAAGACGAAGCAAAAAGAGGTAAGTAGAGGCAAGTAGGGGCGTTTTAGGCAAGAAATGTCAAGTAATGGCAAGTAGAGGCAATGAGGCAAGAAGAGGCAAGCAGAGGTGAGTAGAGGCAATTCAGGCAAGAAAAGTAAGTAGTGGTAAGTAGAGGTAAGTAAGGCAAGAAGAGGCAGGAATAGACAAGAAGAGCCAAGAAGACGCAAGTATAGGCAAGTATGGTCGTAGTTTTCTTCTGATCTAGGGGTAATTTATTGAATGATTTTATACCCTCAAATATAAACTTATGCTGTGCTGAGGCAGATCGTTCTAGAGGTACGAACAAGTGGTTTCCACGGTGAGGTCATTTTTCATGGAAACTAATTTTATGTGATAAGGTTGTTTACCATAGGAGGTAAGGTTTACCATAAGAAATGATTTTTTTACCGTAAGAAACGATATGTTTTCGATCAGGTCATTTACCATGAAATATCGTTTTTAAACAGAAAGTTCATTTACTACGAAATTCTGATTTTAAACAGTAAGCTCATTTACCATAAGAATCTGTTTCCTTACGATAAGATCAATTGCCCTGGGAAACTGCCCTTTTTATGCAGTTAAATCAATTATTGTAGGAAACTGTATTTTTTGTACGGTATTGTCAATTTCCATTTGAAACTGCCCATTTTATATGCTTAATTAATTTTTTATTTGAAGCTAGCTATCTTTTGTAATATGGTAAGATCATTTTCTTTGGTATACTGCCATTTTAATTTTGTATGGTCATGGTAAACTGTCCTTTTTACACGGTAACGACAGTTTTTTAAAGAATTTCTTTAGAAAATTTATATGAAGAGAATTATGTCATTGCCAATCTTTGATTTATTTAAATACAAGCTTGGTGGGAAACAAAGGTCAAGTGTCATTATCCGTAATTCAAATTTAATTTTGCCTGAGAACTACATTATCGTTTTCTGATATTTTCTGCTAGAACAGGGATAGATATCTAATCCTATTAAAAGTGTCCTTTATCAGGCACAAGAGCAATGATGACTTTAAATAAAATTTTGTAAAATAAATGTAGAAATGTAACCTATATTCTTTAAATAACATAAAATAATCATTACTATGGAAAAATGTCCATTTTATACGGTAAGGTTATTTACCATAAAAAAAATATTTTTAAGATGAATAATTTTCCACGGGAAACTGTTTATATGCAGAAATGTCATTTACCACGAAAAACAGTTTTTAAATGGTATGGTCGTTAAACATAACACACTGTTTTTATATGAAAATTTACTTTGTGTAAATGCATTAAAACGTTTGATAAATTTACCATAAAAAGCTGCATTTTTGTAGTAGATCTTTTATCATGGGTAATTTTTTGTTACGGGAAGATCATTTACCGTAGGAAACTGACATTTTTTTTACGGTAAGATTGTTTTCCATGAAAAACTGTTTTTACTTAGTAAGGTCATTGACCATGAGAATTTTTGTATTTCCACGCGTTTACGGCTCGACGACAGAACATAAAGGCAAAAAAACGTTCATTTAAACGAACAGCACATAACGACAGAACATAAAGGCAAATAAACGTTCATTATTCAACGTTTATCACGAAAATGCTGCAGCTCTTTCTTACCCACTAAATAAAAGTGATACGCAATATACGCATGTCTGTCTCCTCCAAAGGAAAAGTAATCATTTTCGTGAATTTTTTCTCTTGCATCAAAAAAAATAAAACGCTGCTTTCCGTTACCGTCGCCGTGCCATTATTCTTATCAACTATGTCCCGTTACATTTACCTGATAAAATAATTTCACGCAGTTCCCCCTTTTCATCAACAGAAATCTCGTGCAACTCTCAACTCTCAACCCTCAGAAATCAGGTAACATGTTTCAGGCTTCAGGTTTACGGTGTCGAGTCTCAGCTCTCAGGTATCAAGTCTTGGAGAAATAAACCTGGAAATACAGGGTGTTTTCACAAATGTTTTCGGTTATCTGATTCTTGGAAAATATGCAGTATTTTATTAGTAAACCGTTAAACCTGGAAATACAGAGTACTTTCACAAAAAAATCATAGATTCATCGATAAATACATTGATTCTTGGAAAAAGTGCTTTATTTCATTAGTTAACCGTTAAACCTGGAAATATGGTTCACTTTAACGGATAATTGTTAAACCTGGAAATAAGGGTCACGTTCACAAATAAATTTTAGAAAATATGCTGTATTTTATAAGAACGGTTAAACCTGGAAATAAAGGTGACTTTCACAGGTCAATTTGGATTATTGATTATAGAAAAGTTTGCTGTTTTTAAACCAGGAAATAAAATATTTTTCCAAAATCAATTCAATTTGTTGATTCTTGAAAAAAGGCTGTTTTAAATTATTTAACCGTTAAACCTGGAAATACGGGGTGTTTTCACATTTGTGATGATTCACATTGATTCTTGGTAAATGTGCTTTATTTTGTTGGTTAACCGTTGAACCAGGAAATATGGGTCGTTTTCACAAATTAATTTGGGTTTTTGATTTTTGGAAAATATGCTGTATTTTATTATTTAACCGATAAAACTGGAAATATAGGTAGGTCACTTTCAAAATTCATTGATTCGTGGTAAATGTGCTTTATTTCTTTAGTTAACGGTTAAACCTGAAAATATGGGTGACTTTCACAATTTAATTCTTTATTATTGGAAAGAATGCTGTTTTTAATTAGATAACCGTTAAATCAGGAAATAAAGTAACTTTACAAAGTTAATTCAGTTTTATTGATTCTTGAAAAATTGCTGTTTTTAATTATTTAACCGTTAAACTTGAAAATACAGGTTGTTTTCACAAATGATTTCGGTTGGTTGATTCTTGGAAAATAGGCTTTTCTTATAAGTTTACCGTTAATTCTGGAAATTAAGGGTACTTTCACAAATAGATTCGGTTTTCTGATTTTTGGAAAATATGCTGTATTTTATTAATAAACCGTTAAAACTGGAAATTTAGGTCACTTTTAAAAATAAACTCATTGATTCATGGTTAAATTCATAGATTCTTGGTACAGGTGCTTTATTTCATAAGTAAACCGTTAAACCTGGAAATATGGGTCACTTTCAAAAATTATTTTTTTTTTTTTTGATTTTTGGAAAATATGCTGTATTTCGTTAGTAGACCGTTAAATCTGAAAAAACAGGTAATTTTCACAAATAAATTCGTTTTTTTTTTATTTTAAAAAATTGCTGAATTTAAAAAATAACCGTTAAAACTGGAAATACAAGGTATTACTACAATTAAATTCAGTTGACTGATTTTGGAGCATGTGCAGTTTCCAATAAGTTGTCCGTTAAATCTAGAAATAAAGGTCACTATCACAAATAAATTCGGTGTTCAGATTTTAGGAAAAATGCTGTTTTTTGTTAGTTAACCGTTAAAACTGAAAATACAGGTCACAAATAAATATGCGTATTTTATTAGTTAACTGTTAAATCTGGAAATACAGGGTACTTTCACAACTTTTTAAATTTTTTGATTCTAGAAAAAATTGCTGTTTTTGAAAAGTTAACCGTTAAATCTGGAAAAACAAGGTACTTTTACAAATAAATTCATTTTACTGATTTTGGAAAATGTGCTGTTTTCAATAAGTTATCCGTTAAACCAGGAAATAAAGGTGTCTTTCACAAATAAATTCCATTTTCTTATTTTAGGAAAATATGCTGTATTTTATAAGTAAACGGTTAAACCTATAAGTCAATTTGGTTTTCTGATTATAGGAAAGAATAACCGTTCAACCAGGAAATAAAGTAACTTTCCCAAAATCAATTCACATTTTTGATTGTTGAAAAAATGCTCTTTCGAATTATTTAACCGTTCTTGGAAATACAGGGTGTTTTCACATTTGTGATGAACCAGATTGATTCTTGGTAAATGTGCTTTATTTCATTAGTTAACCGCTAAACCAGTAAATGTGTGTCGTTTTGTCAAATTTATTGGTTTTTTAATTTTCGGAATAAATGCCGTATTTCGTTAGTAGGCCGTTAAAACTGGAAAAACAGGGTACTTTCACAAATAAATTGTTTACCGATTTTCGAAATTTTTGATATTTGGTATTTCGTATTTTTGTATTTTATTAATTTACCGTTAAAACTGGAAATTTAGGTCACTTTTAAAAATAAATTCATTGCTTCATGGATAAATTCATTGATTTTTGGTACATGTGCTGTTTCATAACGCTACATTGAATCTCGATGGGTTTGTTCTGTTTCACTTAGAAAAGGCCAGAATTTAAACCTATTGGTGAATTCGCACGGGGTACTAACACAGGCTGATAGTTGCCCGGTGGACAGCCGTTGTCAAGGAGACAAAAGTGTGTTGTTTTGGAAGTCTTAATATCGTATCGCTAATGTCAACATTCTAACGTTTTTATCGTGACATAAATGGAGACTCACAAGGTGGAAATACCGCCGTATTTTCCTTAATCGCTACAAAACTGACCATCGTAATTACCTGTGGTTCATCTAGACGCAGAATAGCAGAATCGACCACGAGGGACCTCAATTCGGGCAAGATCGCCAACTTATCGTGAGTACCCTTGTGATCCTACCTTTGCTGTTTGATTCAGAGGATATACCATATCGAGATCTACAGGTATAGCTCTTGCGTAGAGTGAACATCAGCTTCACTCTAACCCTAATAAGGTGGTGCCATCAGCGCGCCTGCCTTATTCATGTGCTGTATTTCGTTAGTAGACCGTGAAATTTGGAAATATAGGGTACTTTCACAAATAAATTCAGTTTTCTTTTTTTGGAAAATGTTTGTATTTCATAAGTTAACCGTTAAAACTGCAAATACAAGGTACTTTTACAAATAAGTTCAGTTAACCGATTTTGAAAACGAGCTGTTTTCAATATGGTATCCGATTATCCTGGAAATAAAGATCACTTTTGCGAAAAAATTCGATTTTCTGATTTTTGGAAAAATGCTATATTTTATTAGTTAACCGTGTTATCTGGAAATACAAGGTACTTTCACAGCTTTTTTCAGTTTTCTGAATCTTGAAAAATGTCCAGTATTTGAAAAATTAACCATTTAAACTGGAAAGACAAGGTAATTCTACAAATAAATTTAGTTTACTGATTTTGGAGAATGTTCTATTTTCAATAAATTATCCGTTAAACCTGGAAATAATGGTCATTTTCACAAATAATTTCAATTTTCATAATTTCAAAAAATATGCTGTATTTTATAAGTTAACGGTTAAACCTGGAAATAAATGTGACTTTCACAAGTCAACTTGGTTTTCTGTTTATAGGAAAGAATGCTGTTTATAATTATTTAACCGTTAAACTAGGAAATGAAGTATTTTTCCAAAATCAATTCAGTTTTTTGATTCTTGAAAAAAGGCTGTTTTGAATTATTTAACTGTTAAACCTGGAACTATGGTAAAGATTAACAAATAAATTTTGTTTGCTGATTTTCGGAAAATACGTAGTATTTCATTAGTTAACCGTTAAAACTGGAAATAAAGGTCACTTTCAAAAATAAATTCATTGATTCATCGATAATTACATTGATTCATGATAAATGTGCTTTATTTTATTAGTTAACCGTTAAACATGGAAATATGGGTCACTTTTACAAATTAATTTGTTTTTTTGATAACTGGAAAATATGCTGCATTTCGTTTGTAGACAGGGAAACAAAACGGGGAACTTTCATAAATAAATTCGGTATCCTGATTTTCGGAAAATTTTCTGTATTTTATTAATTATCCGTTAAAACTTTATATTTAAGTCACTTTAAAAAATTAATTCATTGATTCATTGTTAAATTAATTGATTCTTGGTGCACGTGCTTTATTTCATTAGTTAACAGTTTAACCTGGAAATTTGGGTCACTTACACAAATAAATTTGGTTTTTTTATTTTCGGAAAATGTCTGTTTTTTTTTAAGTTAACCGTTGTTAACTGGAAATACAAAGTACTTTTACAAATAAATTCAGTTTACCGATTTTGGAAAACGTACTGTTTTCAATATGGTATCCGATTATCCTGGAAATAAAGATCACTTTCGCGAAAAAATTCGATTTTCTGATTTTTGGAAAAATGCTATATTTTATTAGTTAACCGTGTTATCTGGAAATACAAGGTACTTTCACAGCTTTTTTCAGTTTTCTGAATCTTGAAAAATGTCCAGTATTTGAAAAATTAACCATTTAAACTGGAAAGACAAGGTAATTCTACAAATAAATTTAGTTTACTGATTTTGGAGAATGTTCTATTTTCAATAAATTATCCGTTAAACCTGGAAATAATGGTCATTTTCACAAATAATTTCAATTTTCATAATTTCAAAAAATATGCTGTATTTTATAAGTTAACGGTTAAACCTGGAAATAAATGTGACTTTCACAAGTCAACTTGGTTTTCTGTTTATAGGAAAGAATGCTGTTTATAATTATTTAACCGTTAAACTAGGAAATGAAGTATTTTTCCAAAATCAATTCAGTTTTTTGATTCTTGAAAAAAGGCTGTTTTGAATTATTTAACTGTTAAACCTGGAACTATGGTAAAGATTAACAAATAAATTTTGTTTGCTGATTTTCGGAAAATACGTAGTATTTCATTAGTTAACCGTTAAAACTGGAAATAAAGGTCACTTTCAAAAATAAATTCATTGATTCATCGATAATTACATTGATTCATGATAAATGTGCTTTATTTTATTAGTTAACCGTTAAACATGGAAATATGGGTCACTTTTACAAATTAATTTGTTTTTTTGATAACTGGAAAATATGCTGCATTTCGTTTGTAGACAGGGAAACAAAACGGGGAACTTTCATAAATAAATTCGGTATCCTGATTTTCGGAAAATTTTCTGTATTTTATTAATTATCCGTTAAAACTTTATATTTAGGTCACTTTAAAAAATTAATTCATTGATTCATTGTTAAATTAATTGATTCTTGGTGCACGTGCTTTATTTCATTAGTTAACAGTTTAACCTGGAAATTTGGGTCACTTACACAAATAAATTTGGTTTTTTTATTTTCGGAAAATGTCTGTTTTTTTTAAGTTAACCGTTGTTAACTGGAAATACAAAGTACTTTTACAAATAAATTCAGTTTACCGATTTTGGAAAACGTACTGTTTTCAATATATTATCCGTTAAACCTGGAAATAAAGGTCACTTTCACAAAATTTTGATTTTTTGATTTTAGGAAAAATGCTATATTTTATTAGTTGACCGTTAAATCTGGAAATACAGGGTACTTTCACAACTTATTTCAGTTTTCTGATTCTTGAAAAATGTGCTGTATTTGAAAAGTTAACCATAAAAATTGGAAAAAGGTAATTTTACAAATAAATTCAGTTTACCGTTTTTGGAAAATCTTCTGTTTTCAAAAAGTCATCCGTTAAACCTGGAAATAAAGTTCAATTTCACAAATAATTTCGTTTTTTGATTTTTGAAAAAATGCTTTTTTTTTTTTACTTTCACGTTTTTCATATTTTCCGAAAATAAACTGTATTTTATAAGTTTACGGTTAAATCTGGAAATAATGGTGACTTTTACAAGTCAATTTGGTTTTCTGATTGAAGGAAAGAATGCTTTTTTTATTTATTTAAGCGTTAAACAAGGATAAATAGTATTTTTTTTGATTCTTGAAAAAAGGCTGTTTTGAATTATTCAACCGTTAAACTTAGAAATATGGTTTAGTTTCACAAATAAATTTGGTTTTTTGGTTTTCGGGAATTTTGATGCATTTCGTTAGTAGACCTTTAAATATGGAAAAACAGGGAACTTTCACAAATAATTTAGTTTTATATTTTTTGGAAAATGTCTGTATTTTATAAGAGAACCGTTAAACTTGGAAATACAAGTTATTTTAACAAATAAGTTTAGTTTTCTGATTTTAAAAATGTGCTGTTTTAAATAAGTTATCCGTTAAACCCGGAAATAAAGATCACTTTCAAATGATTTCGGTTATGTGCTTCCTGAAAAATATGCTTTGTTTATAAGTTAACAGTTAATACTGGAAATTCAGGTTACTTTCACTAGAATTTTGGTTTTCTGTGATCGGAAGTAATGCTGTATTTTATTAGTTAAACGTTAAAACTGGAATAATAGGTCACTTTCTAAAATAAATTCATGGATTCCTGGATAAACTCATTGATTCTGGATAAATGTGCTTTATTTTATTAGTTTACCGGTAAACCTGGAAATATGGGTCACTTTTACAAATTAATTTGGTTTACTGCATTTTGGATAATATGCTGTATTTCATTTGTAAACCGTAAAATCTGGAAAACCAGGATACTCTCACAAATAAATTCAGTTTTCTTATTCTTGGAAAACGTGCAGTACTTTAATTATGAACTGTTAAAACTGGAAATACAGGGTACTTTAACAAATAAATTCAGTTTTATGATTCTTGGAAAATATGTTGTATTTTATAAGTTAACCGTTAAAACTGGAAATATAGTTCACTTTCTAAAATAAATTCATTGATTCATCGATAAATACATTGATTCTTGAAAAACGTGCTTTATTTCATTAGTTTACCGTTAAACCTGGAAATATGGGCCACTTTCACAAATAAATTTTAGAAAATATGCTGTATTTTATAAGTAAACGGTTACACTCAATACGTTTACGTCAATTTGAATTACTGATTATAGAAAAGATTGCTGTTTTTAAACCACGAAATAAAGTAACTTTCCAAAATTAATTCAATTTTTTGATTCTTGAAAAGAGGCTGTTTTGAATTATTTATCCGTTAAACCTGGAAATACGGGGTGTTTTCACATTTGTGATGATTCAGATTGATTCTTGGTAAATGTGCTTTATTTCGTTGGTTAACCGTTAAACCAGGAGATATGGGTCGTTTTCACAAATTAATTTTGTAATATTTAATTAAATGAAGACATTATGTGCGAAACTCAATCGAAAATCTGGAAACAGAAAAATCAGAAAAAGATATTGGCACCTCTGGGACTCGAACCCAGGACCTCCCTACTTTCCGGGTTGGGCGCTCTTATCCACTGAGCTAAGGTGTCGATATCCAATTCGGTCACTTTTAACTGTACCATACTTCGACTAAGAACCACCCATATTATCTTCATTTTTTTAACGCATATTTTTATTGGCCGGAAAGTAGGGAGGTCCTGGGTTCAAGTCCCAGAGGTGCCAATATCTTTTTCTAATTTTTCTGTTTCCAGATTTTCGATTGAGTTTCGCTCATAATGTCTTCATTTAATTAAATATTACAGTTTGAGGTTGTACTCATAAAGTTAAAATAATAAATAATAATATTCATCCTAGACTTGCAGAAGAGTCAATAGATGTCGCACATTAAAAATAAAATGGATAATAATTTATCCAGACACCATCTAGATTGCATTTAGTTCGAGTTGAATCTTGCAATCATTCATAAAGATGGCAGCCAATAAAAATATGCGTTAAGAAAAATGAAGATAATATGGGTGGTTCTTAGTCGAAGTATGGTACAGTTAAAAGTGACCGAATTGGATATCGACACCTTAGCTCAGTGGATAAGAGCGCCCAACCCGGAAAGTAGGGAGGTCCTGGGTTCGAGTCCCAGAGGTGCCAATATCTTTTTCTGATTTTTCTGTTTCCAGATTTTCGATTGAGTTTCGCTCATAATGTCTTCATTTAATAAAATATCACAGTTTGAGGTTTTACTCATAAAGTTAAAATAATAAATAATAATTAATTTTGTTTTTTGATTTTTGGAAAATATGCTGTATTTTATTATTTAACCGATAAAACTGGAAATAGAGGTCACTTTCAAAATTCATTCATTCGTGGTAAATGTGCATTATTTCTATAGTTAACGGTTAAACCTGAAAATATGGGTGACTATCACAAATTTATTTTTTATTATTGGAAAGAATGCTATTTTTAATTAGATAACCGTTAAATCAGGAAATAAAGGAACTTTCCAAAATTAATTCAGTTTTATTGTTTCTTGAAAAATTGCTGTTTTTAATTATTTAACCATTAAACTTGGAAATACAGGTTGTTTTCACAAATGATTTCGGTTGGTTGATTCTTGGAAAATATATTTTTCTTATAAGTTTACCGATAATTCTGGAAATTAAGGGTACTTTCACAAATAGATTCGGTTTTCTGATTTTCGGAATATATGCTGTATTTTATTAATAAACCGTTAAAACTGGAAATTTTTGTCACTTTTAAAAATAAACTCATTGATTCATGGTTAAATTCATAGATTCTTGGTACCCGTGCTTTATTTCATAAGTAAACCGTTAAACCTGGAAATATGGGTCACTTTCAAAAATAATTTTTTCTTGGATTTCGGAAAATATGCTGTATTTCGTTAGTAAACCGTTAAATCTGGAAAAACAGCGTACTTTCACAAATAATTTCACTACTTATTCTTGGAAAAAGTGCTGTATTTTATTAGTTAACCATTAAAACTGGATATACAAGGTAATTTTACAAATAAATTTAGTTTACTGATTTCGGATAATGTTTAATAAATTATCCGTTAAACCTGGAAATATGGGTCACTTTCACAAATTATTTCGATTTTCATATTTTCAAAAAATATACTGTATTTTATAAGTAAACGGTTAAACCTGGAAATAAATGTGACTTTCACAAGTCAACTTGGTTTTCTGATTATAATCAGAAAACCAAGTTGACTTAACTTATTTACTTACTTAACTTATTATAAACAATTGACTTAACTTATTATAAACAGCATTCTTTCCTGCAGGATATATTATAAACATATTATTTATATAGGAAATTATTCTTATTTCCTATAGGAAAGAATGCTGTTTATAATAAGTAAACCGCTAAACTAGGAAATAAAGTATTATTCGAAAATCAATTTAGTTTTTTGATTATTGAACAAAGACTGTTTTGAATTATTTAACCGTTAAACCTGGAAATACGGGGTGTTTTCACATTTGTGATGATTCAGATTGATTCTTGGTAAATGTGCTTTATTTCGTTGGTTAACCGTTAAACCAGGAGATATGGGTCGTTTTCACAAATTAATTTTGTTTTTTGATTTTTGGAAAATATGCTGTATTTTATTATTTAACCGATAAAACTGGAAATAGAGGTCACTTTTAAAATTCATTCATTCGTGGTAAATGTGCATTATTTCTTTGACTAACGGTTAAACCTGAAAATATGTGTGACTTTCACAAATTAATTTGTTATTATTGGAAAGAATGTTGTTTTTATTAGATAACTGTTAAGCTAGGAAATAAAGTATTTTTCCAAAATAAATTTGGTTTTTTGATTTTTGAAAAAAGGCTGTTTTTAATTATTTAACCGTTAAACCTGGAAAAACGGGATGTTTTCACATTTGTGATGATACAGATTGATTCTTGGTAAATGTGTTTTATTTCGTTGGTTAACCGTTAAACCAGGAAATATGGGTCGTTTTCACAAATTAATTTGGTTTTTTGATTTTTGGAAAATATGCTGTATTTTATTAATAAACCGTTAAAACTTAAATTTAGGTCACTTTTAAATATAAACTCATTGATTCATGGTTAAATTCATAGATTCTTGGTACCCGTGCTTTATTTCATAAGTAAACCGTTAAACCTGGAAAAACAAGGTACTTTTACAAATAAATTCATTTTACTGATTTTGGAAAATGTGCTGTTTTCAATAAGTTTCCCGTTAAACCTGGAAATAAAGGTCTCTTTCACGAATAAATTCCATTTTCTTATTTTTGGAAAATATGCTGTATTTTATAAGTTAACGGTTAAACCTGGAAATAAAGGTGACTTTTACAAGTCAATTTGGTTTCTGATTATAGGAAAGAATAACCGTTCAACCAGGAAATAAAGTAACTTTCCCAAAATCAATTCACATTTTTGATTGTTGAAAAAATGCTCTTTTGAATTATTTAACCGTTCTTGGAAATACAGGGTGTTTTCACATTTGTGATGAACCAGATTGATTCTTGGTAAATGTGCTTTATTTCATTAGTTAACCGCTAAACCAGTAAATGTGTGTCGTTTTGTCAAATTTATTGGTTTTTTAATTTTCGGAATAAATGCCGTATTTCGTTAGTAGGCCGTTAAAACTGGAAAAACAGGGTACTTTCACAAATAAATTGTTTACCGATTTTCGAAATTTTTGATATTTGGTATTTCGTATTTTTGTATTTTATTAATTTACCGTTAAAACTGGAAATTTAGGTCACTTTTAAAAATAAATTCATTGCTTCATGGGTAAATTCATTGATTTTTGGTACATGTGCTGTATTTCGTTAGTAGACCGTGAAATTTGGAAATATAGGGTACTTTCACAAATAAATTCAGTTTTCTTTTTTTGGAAAATGTTTGTATTTTATAAGTTAACCGTTAAAACTGCTAATACAAGGTACTTTTACAAATAAGTTCAGTTAACCGATTTTGAAAACGAGCTGTTTTCAATATGGTATCCGATTATCCTGGAAATAAAGATCACTTTCGCAAAAAAATTCGATTTTCTGATTTTTGGAAAAATGCTATATTTTATTAGTTAACCGTGTTATCTGGAAATACAAGGTACTTTCACAGCTTTTTTCAGTTTTCTGAATCTTGAAAAATGTCCAGTATTTGAAAAATTAACCATTAAAACTGGAAAGACAAGGTAATTCTACAAATAAATTTAGTTTACTGATTTTGGAGAATGTTCTATTTTCAATAAATTATCCGTTAAACCAAGAAATAATGGCCACTTTCACAAATAATTTCAATTTTCATAATTTCAAAAAATATGCTGTATTTTATAAGTTAACGGTTAAACCTGGAAATAAATGTGACTTTCACAAGTCAACTTGGTTTTCTGTTTATAGGAAAGAATACTGTTTATAATTATTTAACCGTTAAACTAGGAAATGAGGTTTTTTTCCAAAATCAATTCAGTTTTTTGATTCTTGAAAAAAGGCTGTTTAGCATTATTTAACCGTTAAACCTGGAAATACAGGGTGTTACATTTTCAAAAAATATACTGTATTTTATAAGTAAACGGTTAAACCTGGAAATAAATGTGACTTTCACAAGTCAACTTGGTTTTCTGATTATAATCATAAAACCAAGTTGACTTAACTTATTTACTTACTTAACTTATTATAAACAATTGACTTAACTTATTATAAACAGCATTCTTTCCTGCAGGATATATTATAAACAGAATTCTTTCCTATAGGAAAGATTGCTGTTTATAATAAGTTAACCGCTAAACTAGGAAATAAAGTGTTATTCCTAAATCAATTCAGTTTTTTGATTCTTAAAAAAAGGCTGTTTTGAATTTTTTAACCGTTAAACTTAGAAATATGGTTTACTTTCACAAATTAATTTGGTTTTTTGATTTTCGGGAATTTTGCTGTATTTCGTTAGTAGACCTTTAAATATGGAAAAACAGGGCATTTTCACAAATAAATTCAGTTTTCTATGTTTTGGAAAATGTCTGTATTTTATAAGATGTATACCTCTACCAGAAATTTTGTTTTCTGTGTTTAGAAGTAACGCTGTATTTTATTAGTTAATCGTTAAAACTGGAAAAATAGGTCACTTTCTAAAATAAATTCATAAATTTATGGATAAACTCATTGATTCTTGATAAATGCGCTTTATTTTATTAGTTAACCCGTAAACCTAGAAATATGGGTCACTTTTACAAATTAATTTGGTTTACTGCTTTTTGGAAATATGCTGTATTTCATTTGTTAACCGTAAAATCTGGAAAACCAGGACTTTACTTTCACAAATAAATTCAGTTTTCTTTTACTTGAAAAATGTGCAAATCAAAAAACAGATTTTTGAAGAATCAGAAAACCTTTATCATTTGTAAAAACACCCTGTATTTCCAGGTTTAACGGTAAACTTATTAAATACAGCATTTATTCCAAGAATCAGAAAACCAAATTTATTTGTGAAAACACAATGTATTTCCAGATTTAACGGTTTAGTAATGAAATACAAAACTTTTTTCAAGAATCTATGAACTTATCGATAATCACAGAATTTGTTTGTGAAAGAGACCTTTATTTCCAGTTTTAACGAATAACTTATTGAAAACAGCACATTTTCAAAATCAGTTAACTGAATTTATTTGTTAAAGTATCTTGTATTTCCAGTTTCAAATGTAAACTTTTAAAATACAGCACATTTTCGAAAAATAAGAATAACGAATTTTTTTGTGAAATTATCCTGTTTTTTCCAGAATTAACGGTTAAATAACGAAATACAGCATATTTTCCAAAAAAACCAAATGAATTTGTGAAAGTGACCCATATTACCAGATTTAACGGTTAACTAATGAAATAAAGCACATTTATCAAGAATCAATGAGTTTATCCATGAAACAATGAATTTATTTTAGAAAGTGAACTACATTTCCAGTTTTAACGGTTAACTTATAAAATACAGCATATTTTCCAAGAATCAGAAAACGGAATTTATTTGTGAAAATGAGCCATATTTCCAGGTTTAACGGTTAACTTTTATAATACAGCACATTTTCCAAGAATCAGAAAACTAAATAAAGTTATAAAAGTAACTTGTATATCCAGGTTTAACTGTTAACTAATGAAATACAGCACATTTTCTAAAATCAGAATTTTAATCGATGAATTTATCCGTGAAAGCAGCCTGTATTTCCAGGTTTAACGGTTTAATAATAAAATGTGCGCATGCTCGCGATGGTTTCCATGGTTTCTACAATTTGGTTTTGATGATTTCTAGAATATGGTGGTTGATGATTTCTACATGATGGTTTGTACAATAGGGAGTTCTGGCGTCATGAAATTATGCATTCATTCGATTGCGATGAAACTTCAAGAATTTGATGTGCGCATGCCCGCAATGGTTTCTATGGTTTCTACAATATGGTTTTGGTGGATCTACAATATGGTGGTTGATGGTTTCTACATGATGGTTTCTACAATAGTGGGAAGAGAGAGGTTATTTTGTTAGGTTGTTTTGTTAGAAAAATCAAGGCAACAGTTCTTAAGCTCTTGAAATGTAAATACTCTTACAATAGTTTTAGGCGACATTAATTTAAACACTTCGCGCGATCATCCGTATAACAATAAAGATATCCATAATTGCATCAACCATTCACAATTTGGAGGCGGGAATTGGTACCGCCACCCCGGGAATCATTTATTGAATAACCAACAGCTCTGCCATACATCAGCCCAAGTTTGGTGATATAGCAGGGATGCCCAGGTTCTTGGGGTGAGGTTTGTCTAAGTTTTGGTGGTGGATAACCTGGACACATAGAGCAACGGATTCCCAACCACCTCTCATACCTTTTTCCTACTCAGAACGTCCTCTCTTTCATTTTCTTTAAATGATCTCCACTTAGCATCCTCAAACTCAGGCCCTGAGGGTTATTTTCAATTAATTTCACCACATTGTGTATGTACATCATCCTAATAGATGAGCCATAGTAAAGGCCCTAATAACGGCATCCTAATAACGGCCCCGAAGTGGCTATAAACCCGGTCCCACTCTTTAAACAATGAGAAATTCAAATTGGCTAGTCCACTTTTCTCATGAACATCATTATAAAACTAACGTCATAAGTATCTCTATAAAAAATCGAATTTATCTTCTCTTTTAAGACCGCTTCCCAACTAATTTAGGATCGCTTACAGAGTTTCGTTTGTTAGGAAGTTTTGTGTAAAGCAGGGAAGGTATGGAAAAATGGGGTAGATTTTGCTGTTTATGAAAAACGGAACAACGCTCAGCGGAACGCAAAATTTTGAGAAATCCATTTACTTTAATCGAGATTATTTTACATTAGAGGATTACTGTTTATAATTTTTTTCAGAATTCACTCTTTTATGTTGAGTTAGACGTGTGTTTTGTATTTATTTATTTTATTTTAAATGCACATTTACAGTTAATAACCAATAACAAACAAACATTTTATTTTGTTAAGTAATGATAGCGTTTTTGAATTTTTGAAAATTTTGTTGACAAATATCTATTTCAGGAGACAGGTAATTTAGTAACAGAATCATTTTTCCGAGCGGCATTACTGATGGTAAGTTAGTTCTGCATCTCAGAACAACAAAAGTTCTGTGTCTGCGCGTTCTTCGTGGTCAGGGACATGAAACTCAAATTTTTGTATTATACCGGGAATACTGATATTATCGGGAATACTCAATACACAATATTATTATATCATAATACAAATTTAAACGAAATGGAAAAGGACATGGAAAGAGATTTGGCTCATATTGTAGTGGCTGAGAATTAATAAACTTAGCCTTAATATTAAAAAGACTCACTATGTGCTATTCGGGAATAAGAGAGAACAACGCCTATACATTTCCCTTGGAATAAACAAACTGGAACTGACAGATGTCGCAAAGTATCTAGGATGTATTGATCGTATTGACTCACGGCTTTCATAGAAAAATCATTTTGACCATGTTAAATCAAAGATTGCTCCGGTGACCGGTGTAATGTACAGGTTACGTAGATTGCTTCCCACAGCCATACTGCGATCATTGTACTATGCTATGATTCACTCCCACTTGGCATACCTTTCGGGTATCTGGGGTTTTGCTACCAAAAAATTGATATCGGAGGTGCAAATAATCCAAAGTAGAGCACTACGTAACATTTTTGGCTTGCCTTGGGATACACATGTTAAAGATATTTACCGTCACGCACTTGTATTACCATTTAAGATTGTTCCTAGCTTTGAGATAACCAACACCATCTTAAATATTATTCAGTGCAACACCCACACAAATATAAAACTAAACTATAACAACGACGTTCACCAATATAATACACGACAACACAACAAACTACATATATCAAAAATACACTCAACAAAGTTCGGACTGAAATCATTAGAATACATTGCGTACACTAACTATAACAAATTGCCTGAAGAATTAAGACAACAAATCGCCTCTAAAAAATCTCGAAACGATATATTGAAATCCTATTTTTTCAAGTGTTATTTGGAAAACGAGTTATAGTAGGTACAAACTCTGTTCATGGGCGCAGTTTATATCTTTTTTTAAATCTTATCATGTCTTTTTTTATGTAATCTTGTATTAGGTCTGTGTATTTTTGAGCATGTACCTTTTATTGTATTTTTCCTGATTTGTTTTTTATGCATTTCTATAGTCCATCATGGTGGATACTTTATTTTAACTTTGTGACACCAACAGTACATAAATCAAATGAGTGGTTATAATATTATTCATAAAATCTTATAAGAGATGTTTTCTGTGAAATATTTGTAAAGTGATTCTTCGTATGTTTGTGTCTGTATGTTGCTTCTGTAAAATGTTTTGTAAAATTTTTCTTCATTTATTGTGTCTGTATATTGGGTTGGGTTGGGTTTATCTTTTCAAATGTACCAATTGGCGATCCCTTTATGAGTT
This sequence comes from Glyphotaelius pellucidus, assembly GCA_936435175.1. NCBI lineage: Eukaryota > Metazoa > Arthropoda > Insecta > Trichoptera > Limnephilidae > Glyphotaelius > Glyphotaelius pellucidus. The sequence continues at coordinate 3,840,456 of OW386555.1, read as the reverse complement.
TTGATAACTCATGGAAATGCAACTTCGTTGTATGTTTTATTTAAATAAAAAAATAAATAAATAAAATCGTTTAGAAGTTTATATGCTGTTATCAGCAAAGCAGTTTTTCTTCTATCGGCGAGGTTTTTAATACCCAGCAAGCCGGACAAAAAGGCTGATGGATATAACCAGGGATAATATATGAAGTCTCTAAGATATAAATATCTCAGAAACTTTTTTTGTACTTTTTCTATCATTTGAGAGTAAGTTAAATCCATTGGTCCCCATATTACTGAACCATTTTCCAAAATGCTACGTACTAAACAATAGTAGAGCACGTGAATCGCGGCCGAGCTGCAAAAGGCTTTGAATAGAAACCAGTAGAATGGCGTCTTCAACGTCATTCTCCACGCCTAATTTTGATAATATTTTAGTCTCTTGCTAAGGAATACATTGAGAATGTCTCTTGTAGCCTTAATTCAAATAAATGTACAATTGTTTTAACTTAATGAATTTTATTTCAGAATATATTCCTACACCAAACATGAATTACATGTAGAGTTTTTACACACATAATAAAAGCATGAATTAAATTAAATCAACAGATGATTCATATAGATATTGCTTATGAATTTATATTACATTTAAATCATTAATATAATAAAACATGTTACAATCTGGGGAACAAAAGCTTATATCTCAACAGTTGATCAATGGGATTAGGAACAACGGCCGTTAGGATTTATTAATTTTTAAATTAATGAATTAATGATATTTCCTCTCAATGGAAATTGCGTGACTGTCTTAGGAAGGGTTCTACGCAGAGTAACCGTAATCCCAATTACTTCCAAAGAGAGTTGTTGAAAGTATTTTTATTTTTGATAAGACATTTTTGAAATCTCCAGATATTCTAATAATTAATTCCAATATTTTAATTGCTAAGTTAGTAATAATATTAATGCAATTAGTAGTAAATATCGCAAAAAAAAAAAAAAAATTGTGAGGATATTCCATTTTGTCTTTCAGGCAACCACCAGCACTGGTATCCAGTTAGACTGTGATAGGATTCAGGTAGGTAAGCACTTGGTAACCCAGTTAGGTTGTTTCAATTCCCTCTAGGCGGTCTCAGCGAATCAGTACAAAAACCTTTTGTGTCCGATTCAGTTCCGAATAGTCGAGGAATGTTATTTTAACCATTCGCTTTATACTCTTGAGAAAATTCCGAATTTGAGGAAATGTTCATAATTATTCAATTCAATGGAATTTATAATAACTTCTCTTGGACTTTATTGGATCAATAAAAGTGCGACTTATTTATTATAAATAGATTTTTTAAGTTCTGGATTCATGATTTTTTTTCACATTTACCACTTTTCACATTACATGAGGAAAATTTTTTTTTTCAGGGTGGAAAGGAAGGAGAGGTAGTTCTGGAAAGAGTAAAGGTACGATGGATAGGAAGGAATGTAGGGGTGAGTGTATCTAGGAGTGACGGACGAATGAATCAATTCCTCCCGCTGCGGTGCAAGACGATAGTTCTAGAGCAGAGGTTCCCAATTTTTTGTTTCTCGTCGACAACTTTCAAAATTTTACTGGTTTCGGTGGACCCCCTGCTGCAACATTTCTACCATATTCCCAAAACTCGACACGCGTTGTGCTGAATATAACGCTGGAGTTGTGGTATGTCACAACGGAGGGGGGGGGGGGGGGGGTAATGTGATATTAGATGGGGGGCGAGATGACATATGGGCACGGAATGGGTCTCAAAATGACCATTTTTCACCGAAATACTAATGTACTATCTGCCTACATTGACGGGTAAAGCCAAGCCAACATTTTTGTTCTTTACTATCGAAACCAGCAGGCTTATTCTCTATTTTTTGTGGGATGGTTGTTATCGAGATAATGGATGTGATCTCCTGACAGATTTGTGTGATTTAATTGCTTTCTCTACGTACAACGTACATTAAATGAAAAAAATCAGGCATTCTTGCAGGAATTCATGTTTAAAACGATCTAAACTAAAATATGTTACAGTAAATATGTAAAAATCATACAAATCTGACAGGAGACCACGTCCGTTATCTCGATAACGATCCCACAAAAGATAGAGAAATAGCCTGCAGACAGATTTTCGTGGACCCCCACTTACAACTTGTGGACCCCCATTTTTTTATCACGTCTACTTGGACTCCCGTCGAGTCTTCCGTGGACCCCTGGGGGTCCACCTGGACCACTTCGGGAATCACTGGTCTAGTGAGACAAGCTGGAGAGGTCGAAGGGTCTCTACAAACCGGCCGCTCCCGATCCAGCCCGCTATGCTTTTGGTGGTTACTATCCATACATCCATATGTACATACACTTATACACGACATACCTACACGACATACTTTAACCGTAATATCTGAGATTATTTGAAGTAAAAAATGTAATTGAAATTTTGGTCTCCTGTGATACTTTTGATGTCTTTTCTTTTTTCAACCAAAAACGTTAAAAATCAGAAATTATTGGACAATTAGGGGCGGGGTGAGAGATTGGTCGGTTACTCGACTTGAGTTTTTTGAAAACAAGTAAACGTGATAAAATGGAAAACTTTTTAATTTAACAAGCAAACAAAATAACACTTCAAAAAGGACATTGCTACATGACTATTAAAATATAAAATAACTTTCCATCTATGGTTATTTAATTAAACGATGTATTTCAATTTAAACCAATGCAACCAATTTTAAGTATCGCCCTGGGGTAAGACCACCATTCAGATTTGAAACGTTGCTTGAAACGCCTTTAACCGTGTTTGGTGACCAGATCTGAATAGCCAGGTAGTTCCCTACCTTCGTCTTCCCTAACTCCTTCCTGTAGAAATAATAGATCTTATTTTTAGCGAAGCTAGCAGTCCACAATGGAGTCCTGGTACCTACCCTGATGTGTGGCAGTGAGGCATGGAACTGGCAGAGGAAGAATGAAAGTAAACTGAATGCTGTTGAAATGAGATCCCTGAGGCGTACGTGTGGTAAAACCATATATTTTTTTTTTTTATTTATTTATTGTATCTTTACATTGCAGGTAAAAATGTTTACAAAACAATTTGCAACCTCACTAGGACAAGCCTGTGTTGAGGTTATGATCGTGTGAGAAATGTGGAGATCCGCAAGAATGTAAGGCTGATGTAAGCGTAATGAGTAAGATTAAGAAAGGGACCCTCAGATGGTTTGGGCATATAAAGCAAATGAACGAAGAAAGTAGTGTAAGAAGCATATATGACGCAAATGTGAATCGTAAAAGATTTCGGGGACGCCCGAGGAAGACATGGCACGATCAAGTGAATCAGATTCTTCAATCGGGCCATGTCAAAAGTCAGAATAATAGAAGAGTATGTACGAGACGAAGTATGAATGTGAGTGAAGCAAAGAGTGTGTGCCAGGACCAAGTTGTTTGGCAGTCCGTCCTCTCTGTCTACCCCTGCGGGGAAACGGCGTGATGGTTAGTTAGTTTTTTTTTTAATTTTACTTTTAGAAATAAAAGTAATAAACAAACAAGGTAACCTTAGTTGATTCGCCCTATTGAAGAACCATCATTTGGAATAGAGCCGTTGTGAGTAATTTTAAACTGACTTTCGACGGAATTATTTACAAGATCTGATTAGCCAGTAACTTCGCTATCTGCTCTTTCCCATCTCTTCCCTCTCTCCACTTCATTCAACCACACGTCTTATCCAATTTGAGAAAGCCACTGGTCCGCTTGCCCAAGACAGTTGGGACTATTATGCAGTATTCAAATTATAGAGATTAAATCATTACTTATACGAATTCAAAATCGATCCGTTCGACTGCTATCCGACTTTGAACCACCATATTTAGTATTCCCACCACCTACTTAACAACTCAAAAAACTTAACTGAATTACCAACCTGAAGATACTCTCAATGTCGCCCCGGTGAAAGACCACCCTCGACTTACCCACGACTCTGTGTAGAAACAGGCGGTCCGTTTGATAAATTCTCCCATCTTAACAGACGGATCCCAATCTTTAGATCACAGGCATCGGGTGGGAGCGCTATCCTTATTCTACCGGTATTTCAATGGAAAATGCTCTGAGAAATTAGCGTTCTTGATCCCTTCGGCTCCAGTGCATGATCGGGAAATACGCCAAACACGAACCCAACATACGTACTCGCTTGACATTTGCCACACGAGAACGGGTGGCTTCTTCGACTCGTTCTTGTATTCAAACAGCTCGGCTGTGGAATGATTTGCCGGCCTCTGTGTTTTTTCCTTCCTACAACATGGGTCTCTTCAAGACCAATATTCATTCTTTTCTCTCCTCAAAAAGGCGGACGGATGCGAGCAGTTGGGACTCTTGAGAAGTTTTACGCAAAAAGCAACACCAAATACTTATAAACCGGCTGGAACCGAGTCACAAAAAATATTATTACGTCACGCAAGATCTTTAAAAAACATTTTCAACAAATTTCCACACTTAAAAGGCACGCACCTTCCATACAATAAGTCGCCCCAACCTCTTGAGGCCTAATCGCTGACATCGGGTGCTCAGGACGCCGATAAAGACGAGACTTGAAAGTGACAAAGGATGATGGATGGCACTGAATGGGTTAGCCGCTTCATTCAAAACAGGCACGTTTTGAACCTTAAGCTTGCCTTACGTTATTTTTTGTGTACTGGGATTAAGTTTTTCTTTTATGGTGTAAATAATGCTCCTCGGATGAGAATTAATTACTCTTTTTACACAAGATCATCTAATCTAGAAATAAAGTTCAGAAATTAAGTGCAACCAAGTAAGAATTTACGTGAAAGGGAGATTTTATTTGAGAAAGATGAACATTATTTTTTTTAAATTTTCATAAGAAATTCAATTCAATTTTTTATAAGAAAAACTCTCTTTTTATAACTTTTGAGGGTTATTCCCATCAGCGTAATATATCATTGAAGAGGAAGATAAATGAAAATATGAAAGAGAACAAGACACAGAAAAATAGAAAAAGACAATGGTCGCAACTGGGACTCGAACCCAGACCTCTCGTCTAACCGGGACGTGCGCGTTATCCAATTTCGCTATTGCCACCTTCTGTCAAACCGTCATATTTGTCAATCCCATATTTCAAATATTTAGAATCAACAATATTATCTTCAATTAGTTTTTTTTTCCATATTATAGGCAACTGCTCTTTTTATTGGAACAATCATTCTAAGAATTGGTTTGTAACATGAATAGCTTATATTTTCATTTAGATTATAATAAGTGTTATCTTCTTCTTCAATGATATTTTATATAATTAATGATAAGAACAATTTATTTGTTTATAGCCACGAAATTTATTTATTTAGTTCAACACCGACTGGTTTCGTTAACACAAGCAGCATCAGAGTATAAAATTAAACTGATCAAAAATATATTCCGTGAGCTTATAATACAAAATAAGTGAACAGTGAGATAATATGAAATTAAAATCGTACATTACACAGAGAGAAAGAGACGATTTTTACATAATGGATTTGTGATATATTTATTTGTATTAGGTTAATTATATTTGTGTTATATGTGTTATTATTATGTAGTATTCAATATTTATCCATTATTTAGACGGCTGTTTCTCTCTCTCTCTATATAAAAATAAGATTATAATTTCATACTTTTGCACTGTTTCTTTATTTTATGTTTCTAAAACTAATAAAGAATATTAAAATGTTTATAACGGTATGTGGGAATGTAAGTGAATTCCCACACATTTCGAAAAGATACATAAAACATTTGAAAAAGGGATTTTTTTAATTAAATTTAATTAAATATGAACACCGGACAAGAGTCCCAGCTATTCCCGTCTGGAGCCAGTGAGACTATTGCATCCCCAATTGGGGTATGTTCTGAGGCTGATGGTAGAGTGAAGGGGAAGGAGGTAGAGAGAGGAAGGAGATGGGGTGGAGGAAGGTAGGGATAGGGAAGTACCTGGCTGTTCAGATCTGGTCACCAAACAAGGCTAAAGCCATTTCAAGCAACGTTTCAATTCTGAATGGTAGTCTTCCACCAGGGCGATACTGAGAGTGTCTTCCACTCTGGAAAGTGCCGCAAATATGACCCGATCCGAATAGCCAGGTACTTTCATACGCTCCTCTTCCCTATCTCATTCCCCTTCCCATTACACTCGCCTTCAGCCTCACAACATACCCCAATCAAGGATGCCATAGTTTCACTGGCTCCAGACGCGAGCAGCTGGGACTTTTGTGAGGTATTCACAAAATCCGAGTGCAGTTCACAAGCGGTAAAACCTTCACAAAAACTTATATACAATTTCAACCAACAGAAGCCTTGAAAAGTGAGCTCATAATCAAAGCGGCCAATGCGGTAAGGTTTCATTCTACCCATTCTATGTCCTGTAGATGTATGTGTTTGTTTCTTTTTAGCGTTTCATCGAGTTTCAAATCAGTCCACGTAAATGCACATTACTCTTAAAAATATTGGAGTAAAATTCGACGTCAGGAGGTCTAGCATGCTCCATTGATAAAACTCTATATCAATACGATATTAACCAAATCCGTTTTCTTTGGTCAGTTATCAATATATACTCGTACATATCTCAAATCCACAAAAACTGTAAAACTCGTTTCAAAACAAGAAATTTCTGCACTCGTCTTAACCTAAAATATCGAATTCGTTCGAAACAATACAAGTTTATGCGTTGTTTTTGACACGAGCGGCCGACGCCTACCGCAGTAATGTTGTCGCGGTCAGGTCGACCGGAAAATAGTGTACTGAAATAAGCTTTAATGACACCTCTTTCTTTAATGCTTGTCACAGGTACGACTGTTAAAAATAACAACTGAGTTCACAATACTTGCCCCAATTGAGGGGTTGGTTTTGTGAAAAGATAAGAAAAGGGGAGAGTTTACATCACTACTTCTTTTTAGATATATAAAACCTTAACTATTTTTTAATGTTTGCAGCAGAGATCTTAAAAAAAAAAATTAAGCACAACTTTTTAGGCTTTGGAAAGGTAGTGAATTTTGTATTTTTATCCTGATTTGGATTGCAGCTTACTGCCGTTCCAAGCACTGTAAACTGAGATGCGTGTGTAGGGAAAACTTGCCAATAAGAATTCTTGCATTTATTTACAAGTAACGACAACGTAATACAAAATTAAAATTGTAATAACTAGAGGGTGACACGAGAGGGAATGTAACACAGCCGAACTGAGCACGCGGGAACTGGAATGAATTTGCAATATCATGCACTGGACCGGAGAGCGGCTCTCAGGGATACCAGTCGGTAAAATTAACTTTTTTTTTTTTTACAGTTAATACCGCACAAGAGTCCCAACTGCTCCCGTCTGGAGCCAGTGAGACTATGGCATCCCCAATTGGGGTATGTTGTGAGGCTGAAGGTAGTGGGGAGGGGAAGGAGATAGGGGAGAGGAAGGTGGGGAAATACCTGGCTATTCAGATCTGGTCACTAAACACGGCTAAAGCCATTTCAAGCAACGTTTCAATTCTGAATGGTGGTCTTACACCAGGGCGATACTGATAGTATCTTCCACTCTGGAACGTGCCGCAAATATACTATATATTATTTTAAATGAATAAATTGTGAAATAACACAATTAATCAAATAAAATTTATTTGCGCACGCCGGGTTCGAACCCGCGACCTTCGGATTGTGAGTCAAGAGTCTTGCCTCGGGACCACGGAGGCCTCAAGTAATGTTTTTAGGTTGTTCAGCCATAAAGCTATAACTATTTTTTGCTTTTCTACTTGAAGTAGCTGGTGGCCAAAGCAGGACCGTAGTACAAAAAAATTAAATAAATCTAACATGTTTTTGGGAGTTCTAGCGTAATACTGAAACCAGCAATTAAGATCACGGTGCTGCGGAATTTTTTATAAAAAAACCCTGAAGGCATCTTGTACATGGGGTGAAAAATATTAATGTAGGTGTCACAGCTATAAAAGGTAAAAGATCATCGCACGCACAATATCGCTCGCCATACAATCCCATACATAAACAGACCTGTCACACCTAATCAGATGATTTGCTTTAATCTCAACGTTATACGCCGTAACCGCTGATCATGCGATTTGCGAAAAGTTAAGCGACCCTCTCTCCGCCGTAAACAGTAGAGGGGTCATTTTAATTTCGGAGCTGCCTAAACGTACGGATCACAGCTGTCAAGTTGATGACATTTTGGGGCAGCTCTCTAATCCAACTGACCCCCTCTCCTACCACAGGAAGGAATCTTTTATAGCGTAGTGTGTAACGTAGCGTAGCATAAGCTCTCGCGGTTCAACAGATAAGTGCTCGCGCTTTTAACACTGTGTGTGACCGTACCTTAAATCATCGTGAAACACCGTGCAATAATCGCAGTTTTCCAGACTTTGTCCATTTGGATCGTTTCCGTGTTTATGTTTACTGAATGGATCAGAACGATAGGTGGATAAAATGAATATATGGATAAGATAGATGGATGACAGCAGTTATCAGGTAATATGACATTTAAAACAAAGCTTGTTTAAATAATTTATTTATTTAACACGCCAAAGAATTACCAAAAACCACAAAATTAATAACAACTCAAGATTTTTAATTAATAAATTATAATACAAACACAAGAGGTATCATTGGAGGGGACCCCACCACTTTCCCAAAGGCTGTGTGAGGAAACTGATTGTTTAACCTCCTTAGCCGCACACGTCAGGACTCTAATTTTTTTGTAAAAAGCAAGCTACATTTATTTTTAAACGAATCTAGACCCTCCAATGTCCCTGCATGCATGATTGTTAGTAAGAAGAAAAATGTATATACTACATACTATGCATACTTACTGTTATCGCAAATGCGACACGTGGAGTGGACTGTATCAATATATTAAAAATGTTATGCTTGTGAATACTTTGACACAACTATGGGGAATGGTAAATAGATGAATGGGGAAGGAAACTGACTTACCCCTTATGATTGATGTTCAGCTCAATATTATGGGTCTGAGGGAGCACTAAGTCACTCACTGCACAAGCTTCCATAAAACTGGTCGATGTTATAAAACTGAGAGAATAATGATGTTCGTTGCACAGTTTCTTTTAACAGACTCACTAACATATTGATTTTATTGTTGTACGGTAGGTAATATTGTCAGTAAGGACAGGTAATTGTGGTACAAAAGGATGGGTAGAGAAATGGAACAAGGTATATAGGTAGGTATACATAGTTGCGTCAACATTTTCCGCCCACCTAATTTTGGAACAAAATTAACAATAAAAAATAATAAAAAAAATAATAAAAAAAATAATAACAATAATAACAAAAAGTAGCTTGACTATGTTATTAATCAAAAATTATAAGGAAAATTATAAAAAAAAAAAAAATTATTGTGAGACGTAAGCACACCAGCTGTCTTCTGTGTATTTATCAAAGGAAACAAAAGGAAAACAAAAACATAAAATATAAGTAAGAGATAGCTCTATGATAAAAAAATGCTGAGTATTGAATTAACAGATGACTTATTCTATAGGCAAGGGGCAAAGCTTAACCGCTGGGCGGACAAATATACCTTTAGTGGTTTTAATAGTTGCAACGCGAACAATATTATCTTTACCCGGATGTACGGCAACAATTCGCCCTAACGCCCAGCGCATGGGGGGAAGACGTTCATCCTTTACTAGCACGAGTTGACCGATCTCTAAATTGGGTCTGTCTCTCAACCATTTTGCACGTTGTTGTAGAGTATTAAGATACTCCACATTCCAACGTCGCCAAAAGTGTTAAGACATCTTTTGTATGTGTTGCCAACGACTTAAACGGTTTGATTCAGTAGCGGACAGGTCATATTCGGGAAGTCCTAAGAGGAGTCCTCCTATCAGAAAATGGCCGGGTGTAAGGGCGTCGACGTTTTCTGGATCAACCGACAAGGGGCAAAGGGGGCGTGAATTTAGAATAGCTTCAATGGTAGTAAGAAGTGTGGCAAACTCCTCAAATGTTAGGGAAGTATCACCCACTACTCGAACCAAATGATGCTTGACGGATTTAATTCCGGATTCCCACAGTCCACCAAAGTGTGGACTGGCAGGAGGATTAAATGTCCACAGGATTTCCTTTTGGGCAAGATAGTCTGAAATTACTTCACGTTGTGGTGAAGAATAGAAATATTTAAATACTCCAGTTAGGTATCGCTTTGTTCCTACAAAATTTGTGCCGCAGTCACTGAAGACTTCGGAATACAAACCCCGTCGATTTATGAATCGGGTTAGGGATGCGATAAAGGCATCCGTGGAGAGGTCTGAGACGACCTCAAGGTGCAAGGATTTGGTGGCCATGCAGACAAAAAGACATAAATAAGCCTTAGTGGTTTTTGCTCCGCGACGTTTATGATCCTTCAGCATAAAAGGTCCACCAAAATCGACGCCTACACGAGAAAAGGGACGACTAGGTTGAACACGAGAGGACGGCAGATCCGCCATCATAGGTGAATGTGCAGTGGCCCGAAACTTATGGCATGTGACACATTTTGATAACTGAAATCGAATGACGGTACGACCGGACATAATCCAGTATTTGCGTTGAATAAGAAATTGGAGAGTACGCGGTCCGACGTGAAGATAAGCACGGTGATAGTAATCAATTAACAACCCGGTCAAATGACTAGACTAAGGAAGTAAAATGGGATGCTTACTATCGGATGAAAGTACAGAATTTGTTGGCCGACCGCCCACCCTCAGGATACCGTGAGGGTCAATAAAAGGTATCAGTTTTTGAAGGCCGGAAGAACACATTTTGTCAGAGCTTAACAGAATAATATCGTTGTGAAAATAAGCCTGCTGTTCGAGTTTTATAATCTTCATGAATGCGTTGTCCAGTTCTTGAAGAGTGAGTGCCGCATGATCTATGCTCTGTTTCGCCATTTTGGAAACATTAGAAAGACAATTTGTTTTGAACCTAAGGATCCATGCAATGACTTTCTTTAATTTTGATAATGAAGAATACTTCGCTATGATGGAAGATGATTTTAATTCGACATTAAAAACTGTAGGTTTAGGGGGTTGAATTTCTGGCAATTCGCTTGCTGGAATAAATGGTAGCCTCACCGAAGGCCAATCCTCAACTGGATTACGGAGCCACGGTGGACCCGAAAGCCTTGATAGATGTTCTACAAAATGAGCAGGAAGGGTACCTCGAGACCCATAGTCAGCACTGTTATCCTCTGAAATAACCTGCTTCCAAATTGCTTTTGGCGTGTTATCAAGGATCTGAACAACACGGTTTGCGACGAAAGTTTTTAATAAATGTGGTGGCGTTTGAAGCCAAGATAAGACAATTGTCGAGTCAGTGAAGAGGATAACCTTTTCAATTTGCGCGGCAAAATGTACTGACGACAATATATATTTTATAAGTTTTGAAAGCAGCACGGCTGCACACAACTCTAATCTAGGGATTGTTAATGACTTTAAAGGTGCAACCTTGGATTTGGCCGTCATCAAGTGGCTAGAATTATGGTTTTGAACAACTAAATATGTCACGGCTGCATAACCCAGTTGTGATGCATCGCAAAATCCTACGAGGATACAATGACTGTCTAGATTCGTATGGTAATATCGTGGAATTCGTAACTGTTGTAACAATGGAAGTTGTTCCACAAAGTTGTTCCACGTGGACATGATGTGGAGTGGTACTTCAGTGTCCCAGTCCACGTTCAATTTCCAAAGTTCTTGGATAATCCGTTTCGCAGTGAAGATCACAGGAGACACATTCGATTGAGTTTTGTTAAAATTCAACTGTTGTTGTTGACATTCAGAATCATGCTCGAGTAATTCTGAACAATTGCTTGCCCACTTGCTGAGCTCCAGTTTGGCTGATTTTAAAACGGCTACAATTTCTTCCTTGAGGTGTCGAGCAGATTCAATGGAATCTGCCCCAGTCGCCAAGTCATCAACATAAAAATTTTCTAACAGCGCCCTTGAGGCGGCAGGATAGTTTTCCCTCTCATCCCTAGCCAATTGACGTAAAGTCGAAATGGCCAAAAATGGGGAGGACGTTAAACCGTAGGTTATGGTTTGAAGTTCGTAATCTTTCATTGGTTCACTCGGGAAGTCGCGCCAAAGGATGTGCTGATATTTACGATGATTGGGAATAATCAAAATTTGCCGGTACATTTTACAAATGTCAGCAGTAAATACAAATTTATGAAATCTAAAATTCAATATCATGTATGGTATTTCTGTTTGTAGTTTTGAACCGCTGTATAGCATGTCATTTAATGACATATCGGAGGCCTTCGCAGACCCATCAAAGACAACGCGAATTTTACCTTTTCCATTGATTACCGCGTGATGGGGAAGATAATTTGCCCCAGAGTTGGGTGCTACGCGTTTCATGTGACTAAGACTTTCATATTCATGAAGAAAATCCCTATAACTAGTTGCCAACGTCGCATCCCTATCAAAACGCTTTTCCAGCTTGCGCATTCGCGATTCGGCCAAGTTGTAAGTATTTTGCGGTGGAGGACTGTCCGATTTTAACAGAATCGGAACCACATATCTCCCATCCGTCTGTCTGTAATGCTCCTTCTGAAACATTTCTTCCGCCTTGGTGTTGTCGGGGTTTAAATCAGAAACGACGGGAGCCTCTTCAATTTCCCAGAAATTTTTCATTGTATCATTTAATGACATGTCGGACAGTGTCAAAAGTGACGTTGGCGATGAATCGATCGATTGACATCCAACCTTCCCAAGAATAATATATCCAAAGACTGAAAGCACTAGGGTTTCCACGAACGATATGTGATTGATCATCCAAAATGTTGGGATACAAAACGGCGCCGAGTAGAAAATCTATTTGACCCGGCTGATCAAAACTTGGATCTGCTAACGATAAATTGAGAAATCGCGATTTAACATCTTTATCCAGTGTGACATATGGCATCCATGAAGTAATTTCCTGAATTACTATAGGTGTCACAGATAAGATAGGTGCTAGCTGTTTGACAGGTTTGATAACACATGAGGTTATACCTGTGCATGATTTAATAGCTGTCTGTCCTAATCCATTTAACGGAGTCTTATATTTCCTTATAGATAAGCCTAGCTTCTTGGCACAACTCTGCGTGATAATAGAGACTTGACTTCCATTATCTACGATGATACGTACAGGAACGTAGGCGCCAAATTTATTTTGCATGTGAACAATCGCTGTACCCAAGAGTACATTGGGTGCGTTGCCCGTCAATGACGTGGTCACTTTTTCACCCGTAGAGGGTGTTTCAAAATGCAACATAGAATGGTGCCGCTTATTACAAATTTTACAACTAGATTGTGATTGGCAATCTCCAAATCGATGAAACTTTAAACAATTAAAACATCGATTTAAATGTTTTATGCGATTTTTCCTTTCAAGGGGAGACATTTCAAGAAATTTTCCACATTTATAAATTGAGTGAGATTCCTTGCATAAAGCGCACAATTCAGAGCTAGAATTCGCCGCCAATAAGGATTTTCGCGCAACCGCCGTCTTTGATTTAGGTATGTTTGCACTAAGTGGGTTAGACGCTTCGAGAATTCTAATTTGATTGTGTAAAAATTCAAATAGTTGAGATGTCTCTGGTAATTGTGTTCGTGTAAGTGACGTTTCGAATTGTCGTCTGGTGTCTTGACCCAAACATCGTAAGATTATGTGGGCAACAAACTTACTAAATATATCTTCATGTTTCATTGCATTCAAAGCAGATAAATTTTCTTGAAAAGTGTTTAAGACATGAACTTGAAACTATATTGTGCAATATTGACATTAAAGATTCCATTTTAGTACTTGGCGATTCGAACATAAACATTTTAAATGAACTCGAACCGATTGTAATCCAATACGAAAACCTTATGGCCAACTTCGGATTGGTCAAAACTATTTTCGATGTGACACGAGAAGCAGTATTGTCGAACTATATAACGGCTACTTGCCTAGACCATATTTATATAAGAGAGAGGGAGACCATAGAAATCAGTTCGTGCGTATGTGAAACAATAATAGCTGACCACTACCTAATTGCAACGACGATTTATTTCTCTAACTTCGACAAACACATTTCAGACAAATCGCACACTGAGTACTATACTGCACTCTCTGAAAAAAAAGTTAATCTATTTATTTCAATCACTGATTGGAATGAAATGCTAAAATTATCTGAACCAAATGTATTGTACGAAGAAATGAAATCGAAATTTAAAAATATTTATGAACTAAGTAACATCACAAAATTTAATAAAAAATATCGCAATTATCAAAAAACTTGGATGAATGATAGCCTCATTGAAAATATACATACACGAGATACTCTTTGGAGGAAATGGAAAAACTCGCCAAACAACAAAAAATATGAAATCGATTTAAAAAAATACAGAAATAAATTAAATAAACAAATAATAAACACAAAAAAATTATACTATAACTATAAATTTAATCACTGTTTCAAAGACATTAAAAAAACATGGAATGAAATTAATAAAACTTTAGGAAGGAAAGATAAATCCGGTTGTGATGAAGTCATATCAAAATATTTCTTAAAATCCAAATCTAAAGATGCAGTGGCAGAAAATTTTGCAGACTTTTTTGATGAGGGGGTAAATAAGTAATTACATATATGTGATGTCCGAGCGTCAGAATACACGCCGGAATATTTAAACCACACAATGTATCTACCACGAGCATATACAAAGCAAATCGAATCAATTATCGGAGGTATGAAAAATTCCAAGACTCCAGGCATAGATTTAATTCGTATGTATGATTTGAAAAAACATGTGAAATTACTTAGTCCTATAATCGCCCACTTAATTAACAGAATAATTGATACGGGCCATATTCCCGATGAACTAAAATATAGCATTGTAAGGCCTATCTTTAAAAATGGAAATCACTCTTTAATAAACAATTACAGGCCGATTTCCTTACTTCCTGCATTAGAAAAAATCTTAGAAAAATATATATCAATAAATCTAGATAAATACTTAAATAAGCTGAGTATTATTGATGAATGCCAGTATGGCTTTCAAAAAAATAAAAGTTGCGATAAATTGCTCGAAAAATTTTCTAATCATATAAATTCACAACTAAACTGTAAACAACATGTATTGGTTCTATTTATTGATTTCTCAAAAGCCTTCGACACACTTAGCCATATACAAATAATTAAAGTACTTGAATTTATAGGGATCCGGGGTAAACTCCTCTTATTCTTTAAAAGCTATTTGTCAAATAGAAAAATGAGTGTGAAGATTTTAAATATAATTAGTAAATCAAGATACATCAAATCAGGAGTACCGCAAGGGTCAATTCTAGGTCCAAAATTATATATTATATATGTAATTGCTATGTGTAAGATTTTCAAAAAAGCTCGTCGATTCATTTTTGCTGATGATACTGCTCTTGTTGTATCAAATGAAAATCCTGAAATTGCTATACAAGAATTGCAAAGAGATTTTAACGAGCTTCTCAAATGGGCTCATGATGTAGGATTAATTATTAATGTTAAAAAAACCAAATGCATGTACATAAAATCTCCAAGTTTGAAAATGTGGAATGTTCCTAAAATAACCGCTCATAGCTTTAACTGTATACATAGAGGAATTGTTAATGTTTGTGACTGTGAAAAAATAGATTTCACAAATGAATATACTTATCTGGGAATAATTGTTGATAACAATTTTAAGTGGGATAAACAAGTGGCTAAAATTTGTAACCAGCTCAGATCCTTAGCTAGTAACTTTTACAAATTAAAATTTATTTTGCCTCATTGTACTCTTAAACTCATATATTTTTCTATGGTCGAATCCATCCTTAGATATGGTATTCGAACTTGGGGTCATGCAAGCACTACTTACATTAAATATATTGAAAATTTACAAACCGCCATAATAAAAAAAATTGTCACAACTAAGATTTACAAACAGAGACATAACTTAAAATTACTGTATGGCTCAGAGAGCCTACTTACAATAAAAGGTCTCCACTGGTTCACTACTATTATGGATAATATGGGGGAAAGCCCTTACAAACACCTACTTGTACACAAACATACCACAAGATTTAGAGAAGGAAAGGGCCTAAAAACTCCTCGAATATTAAATAAATATGGAAGCCGTACTCTTGAATATCTAATACCAGTGATTTTCAATAAAATCAATAATAACATAAAATTTGAAAAAAATGAGAGACTAAGTCCTAAAATGATAAAACTATGGTTAATGAACGAAAACTCCATGTATCTTTGTATATCTTAATATAGCTGCCTACATATCTTTTATTAGGTAGGTATATTGAAATATCTTATATATTTATAGTTGTAAGTTAAATTATCTAATACTACTATCTATTCTAATGTTTCCTTAAAACTTTAAATGTATTTACAAATTTTTTTTTAGATATCTTATTATGAATGTTTAAATTGTTAGAACCTGCAGACAAGCTGCTATATGACAGCTTTGTGGGTATACAAATTCTTGTACAAAATGTTTTTCTGTAATTTAATAAATAAAAAAAATAAAAATAAAAAAAAAAGTGTTAATCCATTTATCGATTCATTAGGTAATGGTTTAAAATTCATCATTTCGTCTACATAAAAAGTAAATAATAATCTACTATCTTCATACTTTTGCAGCAGAATATTCCAAGCAATTGGGTAATTCTCAGCAATTAATGGTAACGATTTAACCAAATTCAATGCAGTTCCCTTCAGTAACGAAATTAAGTGATGAAATTTCTCTATATCTGTATACATATTATTATTATGTACTAGATTTTCGAACAATGCATGGAAGGTATGCCAATTTTTTAGATTGGCATCAAATGGTGTTATTTGAATCGCGGGTAATTTTAAGTTGCCAATACTATTTGCAGAAATTGGTTCTGACTTAATGTTTGAATTTTGCTGTCTTTTTGCAGATGAAATTTCAAAGAACATTACATCTAATTGTTCAGAGATTGTTGCTATCTCCGCACAATCACTTGCCTTGTCCGATTCAATTAGTAAATTTTCCATATCATTATGTAATGACTCTACCTCTCCGAGCCATTCGGAAACTTTTTCATACCGGCTTAAAAACGTTTCCCTTTTTTTTTCATCAGTGTTTATAAAAGGTATTAATTGATGTGTTATTTGTAACCTAACTAAAAAACGATCCCTTCGAGTTTTCAATACGGCAATCTTTTTATCTGCCATCTTAAATCAATTCTTGTTTAGTGAAATATGATGTATTTAACACAGAAAACAGCCAATGTACACGGCGACAATAATTATAGAATGTAATGAATTTAATGTTTTCTAGTTTAATCCAGGCTCGTAATGACCAAATAATGTTATCGCAAATGCGACACGTGGAGTGGACTGTATCAATATATTAAAAATGTTATGCTTGTGAATACTTTGACACAACTATGGGGAATGGTAAATAGATGAATGGGGAAGGAAACTGACTTACCCCTTATGATTGATGTTCAGCTCAATATTATGGGTCTGAGGGAGCACTAAGTCACTCACTGCACAAGCTTCCATAAAACTGGTCGATGTTATAAAACTGAGAGAATAATGATGTTCGTTGCACAGTTTCTTTTAACAGACTCGCTAACATATTGATTTTATTGTTGTACGGTAGGTAATATTGTCAGTAAGGACAGGTAATTGTGGTACAAAAGGATGGGTAGAGAAATGGAACAAGGTATATAGGTAGGTATACATAGTTGCGTCAACATTTTCCGCCCACCTAATTTTGGAACAAAATTAACAATAAAAAATAATAAAAAAATAATAACAATAATAACAATAATAACAAAAAGTAGCTTGACTATGCTATACTTGCGTCAACACTTACATTTGCAGTAATTAACAAGATTAAGACACATCATAGATGTGTTCGCCTGTTAGTTCAGCATCTAGTTACAGTGAAATAAAAACAAAATATTTACATGTGTAAGCAAGATTAAAACCAAAGAAAATATATAAAAAGAAAGATATCGAGGGCAGTTTGTCCCACTATCGCGGGGCAGTCCCGGCGAGAATAAGCGGGCAAGTGGCCTGGCCGCAACGTGCCCAAACACCCGCGTCCCTTAGCCGGTTTCCTAAGAATACCCCTGAAGAAGTGTTTGCGGAAAAGAGGGGAGATACTCCCAAAGACCCTGGGACACAAGAGGTATCAACAAAATACCAATTACTTCCTTATTATTTTCTTTTTTTCCATTTTCTCCACACAGAAGGCCCTGAAGAAAATAATATCCCTCAGGGCCTAT
This sequence comes from Glyphotaelius pellucidus, assembly GCA_936435175.1. Classification (NCBI taxonomy): domain Eukaryota; kingdom Metazoa; phylum Arthropoda; class Insecta; order Trichoptera; family Limnephilidae; genus Glyphotaelius; species Glyphotaelius pellucidus. The sequence goes on along the minus strand of OW386555.1, from coordinate 3,822,210 downwards.
GTCATCTGTGAGGAGAATCTTTTTGGGAAGGGAAGGAGAGGAAGTTTAGGGAAGGAAAACGCTTTGAGGGGTGGGTAGAAATCTGGTCCAGGAATGACCGACGTTTGGATCTATCCCTCCCAGTGCGGTGCAAGGTTGTGTTTCGAGAAAGTCCAGTTGGAGAAGTTAAATGGTCTACCTCCACCGGTCTCTCTCGATCCGGCCTGCCACCCAATTGGTGAGCGGATGCACCCGCCGCCATAAACCTATGGCAGAAGTATTGGATATCCAATAAATGGTTCCCGGGGCGGCGTTATTCAAACCTGCCTCCCAAATTGAAATGTACTTGAAGTTGAACGGTAAATAGATAATATAAAACGATATATTTTAAGACAAAATAACAACTCCTTCAGCATCTTGGTCCATGGTGGAATCGACATTACGATCAAAAATTTCTACATGAAAAAGTCTGCTAAAATTTTATAATATAAACTGCTTTACTGCTTAAAACAAAGAAATTTCTGCCTTTAGACACAAGTTAAAACTTAACAATAGCCTAATGTGGTATAGATATCTAAAAGCTTCCGAGCTTGTCACTTAGAGGGCAGTGCTAAGATCTGTCCCGAAAGTCCGCTAGATGGCAATTAGTTTAGTTCGGAGTTTGTGCACCAGGGGGGCCAGGGCAGGGGTGCAGTCTGCAGTAGCTCACTCAATTCAGATCTCATCAGCCAGCTTCCAGTTAGGCCGACTATCGTAGTCACCACTTGTAATACGCGAAGTATTAAATAAATCCCAGATTAACATAAAATAACTCTATTCTTTCCCAAGAAGTAATCTCCTCCCAAGACGAGTTGGAGAACTGTTTGTGTGAACACAACACTTAACATAAATTTCGGTACGTAGGACGAAGGTACCTACTCATTCCATACTGTAAATATTATGCACAAGTTTTCATGCAGCATTCTCAGACTCACGTGAAGCTTGTGATTTATGAAAACTAAAGAAAGGAAACAGCATTTCTCTTCTTCATCTTCTCTTCAGCATTTCTAGAAATACACAGGGTGACTTTCAATGAAATATTATGGTTCTTTGATAAAACCAGCTATCCCGATGTTGTAAGCAAAATAGACTAATCAAATTACAAGAGGAAAGGCAGCTGGAAACGACATTAGAAAATTTGGAAAAAAGTGACCTAATCTTCAAAGGTCCTGACATAAAGGTTTCGAAATCATCAACCTTTCTTAAGAAATTATCTGCCCCTGATATATTTATTCCTTGACGTTCTTAAAGATCGCCTTCGTATTCCGAAAGATCCCGACGTTCTGATATATCATTTTAAGGTTTGGCGGCATAAAAGGATAATATGTGAGGCTCTTTGAAAGAATTAATGTTTACTCTCGCATGATCATTGGGAGAATACGTGGTGCCGCGTAGGAGTAGAGTAACGATTTTTAATAAGTATTATTTTCATTTGACAATTCACAACCGCGCACCTGTCTACGATTTACAGTTACGGGAACTATATCGCCTTCCCGCTCGTGGATTCCCAGTTGCGACTGTTACCATTTCTTTTTCTGTATCTTTTACGTGTTCTTATCCTTGAGATATTAAAAAAATTAAAATAACTTTTTAAATTTATTTATCCATTTCCGAATATTGTAAACCGGGTGAAAACTGTTTCTGGCGACGCCACAGGTCCAACCTAAATTAATAAAACCTCAAATTGTAAAGTTTTATTAATGAAAACAATATTAACTCAATCGAAAATCGTCGCATCTGGGACTCGAACCGAGTTGCTGCCCGGAAAGCCGAAGGTCCTGAGTTCGAGTCCCAGACGTAACTTTTTCTAATTTTTTTTTTCAAATTTTCGATTCAGTTTATTCTATGATAAGACAACTTCATTAATTAAAAATTACAATTTATTTTTTACACTATTCGATTTCTTCTCGAAGTCTATTTAGTCTTATTTAGAGTGGGTTCTACAAATGATTTCAAATTAATAAAAGGTTGGATATTTCTCTAATTTATCAAAAATCATGTTCAATTAATTCTTAAATGTAAGTACCTATTTTCAAGTTGGGGGAGGAAACGTATGTTGAATAACCAACATCTCTACTGTAGTGATTCGCTACATTTGGTGACTTTGAAAGGGTGCTTGGGTTCATCGGGCGAGGTGTTTAGGTCTTGGTGGTATCAGCTGTGAGTTGTGTTGGACCGGGAGAGGCCTTTAGGGAGATCCTTTGACCCCTGCAGCTGGTCTCTCTCGACTCGTCGTCTTGCTTGTTCAATGAGAGGGATGGCTTCATCCGTCCGTCACCTCCCAAAAACTTCCTTTCCAAATACATCTCTCTACACAGCAACCCCAAAGATGACGTGGGCCCTACGGGAAATTACTGAGAACCGAACCCACAACCTCTGACTTATAAGTACAATCAACCCCTTGATTCGCTCGGCCATTGGGACCTAATATTGTTTATTGTTTATGTAATTTTTGTCAATCTCAAGGCGGGTCTTTTGCTTCGACAAATGCTTTGACAATTGCTTTGTTATTACTATCGACATTTTTTATTTTCCGTCTCCTTCCGTTTCGCGGTTTCTGTGAAAAAATTAATTAATCCCACCCGCCGGCCCCCGCCTGCCTTCCCGCTTCACCCGGGATGGGACGTTTTCCATCGCGCATGGAAAGCTCGAAACACAACAAAAATTGACAATGTTTATCGTGTTAATAGTGATTTTTGAGGGATTGTCACGGCAAAAGTTAATGGCGGAGCCCCCGAAAGACGGACTTCATATTATAAATTCAGAATTAACAACATCATTTTCAACTAACATCAGATTGACTAAAATTAGGCCGAGTGAATTGAGGCGTTGTCCCGATAGAATGTGGACTTACTAATTTTATTTTGTTGTGTACATAATAAAATTAAAACACAAGAGATATTTCATGTAATTTATTTTAAAATTAAGGTTGGTACAGTCAGTTTGTAGTGCTAACACTTAACTGATTCATAATAATTGTAGGTTTCTAAAGAAACTAATGTTTTTAAAGAAACAAATTACTTGGTAAATGTTATTATGTAATGTCTTTTATGTATTAATAATATGCCCGGTAGAATATTAATATCATCTAGTCAATAAGTTTACCGGCTCAAGGGACCAACGTTGTCATGTTTAATGCACAGATCTGAATGGGCAGGTATTCCCCAGGAGGGAGATGTGCTTCGGCGTCCGCTTCAATCATTTCCGCCACTTAGATACGATATACCCAGGGGAGTGTTTTAGATACCTGGTCCTTGTGATTGGAAAACTTGAGAAGCTCCTCAGTCTCAAAGGAACATTGGAACCTTTGACGACAGATAAGATAGACTGATTTTTTTTAAGAACGTTCTTAACATAACGATGATATTTTTATTTTTTCCTTTAGACAACTTTAGGGATAAGTTGACCCTAGAAAGATGATATTATTTTGTTAACGTTAAATATAATAAATTCTTAAAGTGTATATTTGACGTATTATCACACTTAAACAGTTTAAAGGTAGTTGAATAATTAGCTAAGCGTTTTGTTCTTCAAATTAAACCAAAGTCAATATTTTATTTTTATATTTTTTATATGAATACCGCACAAGAATCCCAACTGCTCCCGTCTGGAGTCAATGAGATTATGGCATTCCCCAATTGGGGTATGTTGTGAGGCTGAAGGTAGTGGGGAGGGGAAGGAAATGGGAAAAAGAAGATGGGAAGTATCTGGCTATTCAGATTTGGTCACCAAACACGGCTAAAGCCATTTCAAGCGACTTTTCAATTCTGAATGGTGGTCTTACACCAGGGCGATACTCAGAGTATCTTCCACTCTGGAAAGTGCCGCAAATATACTACATATTATTTTAAATGAATAAATTGTGAAACAACAAAAATTTATCAAATAAATTATTTTTGCCACGCTGGTATTCAACCCCGTGACCTTCAAAAAGAGCATTAAAATTGTATTGTTATTAAAAAAAAATGCTATAAACCTCTTACAAATCAAATGTAAATGATTAAGTCTTTTTTAATAAAAAAATATGTTTTATTTCATGTCTAGATCGTTTTTTTATATGCTGTGAAAATTTAAATGCTTATCAGTCATTATATCGTACGATATAGGTAATAATACGTCTTTCGAACGTATTGTGTATGTATATTTTCGTAATTATTGTACTTATCGTGGGGACACAGCCGTCCCTCGCAAGTTCTGTTCAGCAGTTGAGCTAACTGAGATAGACAGCGCGCTACGTGAGAAATAATAAAAATGACTTGTGTCTCGCTTACGTCGTATAGACGTATATTATCTTTCGAGCGTTAAAATAACAACCAGCGGCGATTCGTGGTCCATTTTGAGTTCAATTGAAAATAAAAAAAAGGAAAAAAAATGCACTCATATATAGAGTGTTATGTGGATGGAAGAAATGGACTTAATTGGCTTACTTACTTTAGCCAGTGATTTTGGACATTTTTGGAAAAAAAAAAAAGAATTTTTGGTCTCCGGTGACATTTTTGACAATATTTCTTCTTTAATATACGAGTAAACATAAAAAATCAATCGGTAGAGTCGGGGTGAGGGGTTGGGTGGTTACTCGGCTGAGTGACCAGTGACTACACTTGGAATATTTTTTTTTAGTTTTGAAAAAATATTTATTGAAAATAAAAATCTCAAAAAATTGACAGGAGACCAAAATTAAATTTACATACTTTGCTTCGAATTATTCAGGAATCTCAAGTTCGTCCCTTAAGACCCTGTTCAATTATAAATCGTGTTTTGAACTTTTCCATGATTCATTTTTACACCATTTAATTTTTATCTTTTGCTATAAAAAAACTGTTTGTTTGAGTATTTTGACCTCAAATCCAAAATAAATTTTATGTGAAAATGCCGCCCAGTTTTTTCTCTTAACGATATGTATAACAATAGGTACATCATAGGAATAAGGAAAAATTATTAATTCATTCAAGGCTGTATCACATAAGTTCACATTCGACGTATTCCAAGATTGTATTCATGTTATTTGAGCTTCAAAGCACCTAATTTTGACTAATTATCAATTGTATCGATTTGCGACTGCTTTAAAGCATTGACGGCCTTCTTCAGAAGCAAGTGATAATACACATTGTAAGGAGCCAACAGAGCGATGGAAAAAATTTTAAAGATTTTCTTCACTAATTTGTATGAAGCTTTGAATTTGCAATAGTAATAATATAATAATAAAATAAATATGAAACATATTTCTACTATAATTTATTTGACCGTAATCGATATTGGATTATCAAACCCATCCACAGGCTTTATTTTATTTTATTTTATTTATTTGGGAAAGTGTAGTATATGTAATTATCCATGTATTGGATCATTCGGAAACGTTCGGGTTCCGACGAAGTTTGTCGAGCGGCCGTGGTGCTCTCTGAGCCAAGGCAGCCGTCGGCGCGGGCAGAACCGTTTTAGTAGCCTTAGTAATCACTCGCTACGTTATAGACAATAAAACAGTACTATCGAATCCATTGTACATTACAATAAAAGACGAAAGAACTTACGTGTACATCTTATTATTTGTAGGCTAGTAAGGCCACAATAAAAGAACATTACAGAAAGTGAACAGTTCGTTTAAATTTATAACAATAAAATTAATATCATACATGAAATCCAATAATAGATTTTTACGTTACTTAAAATTATAATAAAAACTAAGGATCCTGTAGCCGTGAGCTAACAACTTTACAAAAAATATAAAATAAAGTTTATAAAGGAATTCCACCACGAATTGTCAGTTTCAAAAATAAAAATATTGCAGTAGTTTCTTATAATTAAGTTAACTTGTCAAATTCAATTTCAACGTTTAGCACCCCGGAGAAAAAGAATATCAATTATCAATAGTTATGTCAATTTACGTCGTTGTTGCAATTGACAATAATTATTGCTAATTGATCGTTTATTGAGGCCGTTGATGCGATTTACAATTAAGATTTCGGATTGACGGAGAATATTAAGTATTTTGATTGAGCTCATAAACGCCAAAGACACGATCATTTCGCTGTGCAAATGACAATCGTCAGTTCAATCGATCTATCTGTCGAAATTTTTGGAATGCAGTATTCGGAAGTCAGATGTTTATAATTGTAGAGATATGGAATATAAAATCAAAAGATTGTCATTGCATTTGTAAACTTTAAATACTGTTTGTGCAGTTCCATGACGGGGTGATCCACCGACAGTTCTTGCATACAATATGCAGTCGGCTTAGGGAAAATAAGTTATACCTAATTTCACAAAATATAACTAAGTGACCCCGATGGGATGTGCAGAGAGGACGTACTGCCAAATAACAAAGTATAAAATATATTTTCATTCAAATGCATCAAGGAAAAATCTACTAAAAATCGACAATGTGCATAATTTCGTTTGACATTTATACCAACTTATTATTAAAGGTATTTTCAAAGTTGTTTTACGCTTGAAATTGGTAAAAAATGCATAAAAAATTATAATTTTATAGTAAATATCATTTCGGAGGGCCAATTGTCGGCGGATCAACTATCAGGTCACCTGTTTGTGTAGACAGTCTAAACAAAGCAACTGGGATGAAAACATTCACAAATTGATTGAAATTCTATAATCGCATTTAACCCTTCGCCCGTCGCGTCTTTTTTTTTGACGCGAGGTTTCGCGCGGGGTCGCCTTGGACCCCAAAAATTAATGTGATTAAAGTATTATTATAGCATAAATTTAACGTGTTATTTTAGCTCATTGAAATTAGGTTTTAGGGTTTTTATTAAAAAAAAAAGAAATTATTTAAAAATTTGAAATTTATTTTCAATGTAAAAGCTTAAAAATCAACAAGGATCATTTTTTATAATTTTGAATCATACTTTAATAAAAATCTTACTAATTTCTTTTAAACTATTTGGGAATGATACAGACTTATTATAATTACAAAAATATTAACAAAATTCAATTAAAAAACATAAAAACTTGGTCTATCATTGAATTTTGTTGATTTTTGTTGAGCCTCGCGCCTAAACTCAAGCCTATATCTCACAGCGCACATGCGCAGACTGAATGTCGGCGGAGCTAGCGTCAAGTATAGTCCCCTTTAGGAAGCTACCTAAAATATGGAATCAGTGGGAACATTTAAAATGTAAATAATTAGCATTTTTCTAATTTTTGTAATACCTAGGATTTTAAAGACCCCGTGTGATGGGTCAAGGGTTAAAGCACATTACCAATGACTCAGGCACATTGACAATAATTGATATAAATTGTCTCCCGATCCTTCAAATTGATTTTTTTAAAAACATCCTTTAGAACGGACTTTAAGTCTAGTTAGGTATTCATTTTGAATACGTTGCTATAGTAAACAAGGCTCTCAATCTCGATGAACAAGAGTTTTAGAAAAATAAACCAAAACTTTAGAATTGTTAGAAGAAGAATAAACAGTAAATACACATACTTGTTCAGAATTTTGATGTATATTATATCTTTAACCGAGATCAGGAAAAAGACATCTGAAACCCAATATCGCTGATCGGGTAGTATAACTTGCCAGGAATATACCACGCTGTAAGGTCGCGGGAATCTCTAAATAATAACACTTGGCGGTAGTGGTTTGCATTTATTTGTAATATATTAGGTACAAGTTAAATTATCAACAGTTTGGTGAAGGTAGTTTGTAATATATTAGGTACAAGTTAAATTATCAACAGTTTGGTGAAGGTAGTTTGGCGATCCATTGGCGGCCAATACTTACGTGGACTCCAGTCACGTTACCAAAAGGATGGTCGGTGTATTTAAATGAATAATATAATAAACGTTTGACTTTCATTTATTAACTAAATGTTAAATGGAAAGATCATATAGAACTCACTGTGGAAAGAATAAGAAAACTTATCTATGTATTTATAACATACGAAACATTTTAAACAAGAAAACTATCAAAATTGTCTATTATGCGCTAATTCAGTCCTTATTACAGTACGGCATTATTGGTTGGGGAGGGGTCTTTAAGATTTCCTTACAGCCCATAATTATAATACAAAGAATAATTATTAAAATCATCCTTAGGAAACCATATGACTTCCCTACTTTAGAGATATTTCGAGAATTTAATGTGCCAACTATCACAGAATTGTATAAGAGAAACGCATTATATCAAATCTACAAAGAATATTTCATCCAAAAAATTCATCCCTCAGATAGCATAAGCAATAGATTCAAAACTAATGGCTTAATAGCCATTCCTATGCTTAGAACGACCACGGCTCAACACCACTATTTATATTTAGGTGTGAGATGGTACAATATATTATTATCCAAAAACAAAATAAATGTAACAGAAACAATGAAATATGAACAATTTAAAAATCAAATTAAGTCCCTGAAATTGGATAATGATATATTGTACCCTTAACTAATTAACATCTAATTAAAAAAATGTATTATTGTTATTGTTTTTTTTATTTTTATATCTTTGTCAAAAAGTATTTGTATATTTATTTCATTCAAGACATTTAAGTCTTTGATCATTGTATTCACACTTTTCAGAACAATATGTTTTTTTTATGCGTTTAAATACTCCTCCCATAAACACGCGCTCCTAGAGCTCAATTTATGGAGTAGTAGAACCATAAAATTAATTCTTATGTATACCTAGGTAATTATATTATAAATGTAATTATTATTGTTAAAAAAAAAAAAAAAAAATTCACAAACCGACACAGGTTATTACATTTATATCAGAAGGGTTCAACATATGTAGAAAAGGTAGCGTACGAAAAGCGACTCAACGATCGGGCCGTGAAATCAGAATACTCAGGCAAGTTCGCAGTGCGTCTCGCGCTGGGTTTTTAGTGTTGTCCGTGCAATAAAATATTTAAAAGGCTATTCAATGCGTACGCTACGCTCCGCTACAACAGCGACAATTATCAGAAGGATTAAGATTGACAAAATAAATATTTTATCGACCTCGAAACAGAAACCGCAATGATGGGCTTGATGTTTTTCCAAACATTCTCGGGACTCCGGTGTGGCCAGCGCACGTAAAACAATGATACCACTACGAAAATAGTCGGTTCGCCACAAAATGAGTCATCACACGAAAAATTGAGCTAATTAAAAAAGCCAATTAATTATCAAATCCTTATTTCATATAACTTATCCTCTTGTATTTGTTGATCGTTCATTTATGCGGAATACTAAATAGTATTACTTTATACATTGCCAGCGAGGAGCGAATAGTTCCTGAGCTAATATTCAAAATCCAATATTGTGCGGTTTCCTGAGAGTCTTGCCCACATGGTGGTATTGCATAGAGGAGATCATTAGTTTGGAAAATCCGGATGCCAAAAGGTGGAGGTCGTTAAAAAATATGAAATAGAATCGATTACAAATATAACATCATACGACAGAAAGGGTCATTTCCTAAAATAAGAACGTAATGATTCAATTTAAATAATTTTTTTTTTTTTACCTAAATACTACACAGGAGGCCCTGAAGAAAATAATTTCCTCAGGGCCTATGTCATCTGGGATGCTGTCAGGAGGATCTTTTTGAGGAGAGGAAGGAATAAACATTAGTCTTGAAGAGAACCGTGCTGTAGGAGAGAGGAGGCAAATCGTTCCATAGCCGAGTTGTTGAACTCAAGAACGAGTCGAAAAAAAAACCCATTCTCATGTAAGAAATGTCAACCGTGTGCATATGTTGGGATTATTACAATTTGGTAGGCGGACATGGGTATTGAGTAACCAACACCTCTGCCACAAGTCACTCCAAGTGGTTCGCTAAGTTTGGTGACTTAGCAGGAGTGCCCGGATTGATGAGGTGAGGTTTGTTCAGGTATTGGCGACCGATGCGTCTGCCCACCTGCCGTGTGGCGGGCAGGATCGAGAGAGGTCCTTTATCCTCTCCAGGGGGAATCTCGACCCATCGCCTTGCATCTCGATTGGAAAGATGGATTCATTCGTCCGTCACTTCTTGGCACACTGACCCCCAGATTTCTATACACCCCTCCTACCTGTTTCCTTCCCATAACTTCCTCTCCTTCCTTACCTCACAACATCAAGACGATATAGGCTCTGAGGAAAACTATTTTCCTCAGAAAAAGTATATGTTTTTATTAATTGGAATTTTATTTGTTCAAAATATAAACATAATTACTATTAGAGTAATAATTGCATGCACTTTTATGAAATATTTCCTTTTCAAAAATTTGTATCCACATAATAGGCTTTGCTTGTATGTACAGGAGGAAGTTACTATTAAGAATTTATTTTATTGCTGTTGTTTTTATTACTCTTTTTTAATAAGTCTTAAGTATTGTTTTTATTTTGGTTTTGAATTATTTGATGGTATTATTTGATTTATTCAATAGGTTGGTTATTGTTACTTTTAATTTGAGAAATTTTAATATCAATCTTAAAATTGGTTCTTACCGTTTTGAAGTCGTAAGAATAATACAAATAAATTTTGAAATTTCAAATGCAGTTTACACGCTGTAGAAGCGAAACTTTTACAAAATAATCTCAACCATTACTTGAAAAGAGAGGTCATAATCAAAGCGACCAATGAGCGCAGACCTCGCATAATTTCCGTTTCATATTTCAACCAATAGGAGAGCCTTTAAAACTGCAATCGATATCAAAGCGGCCGATAACCGCAGTTGATGCGTTACAGCCGTGCAATAGAAGTTTTACTTCAAAAACCAGACGTGAAATAAATAAAAGTAAAAAAAAAACATTAACCTATCGCCTTTAACCGGAAACAAAACACGCAAATAAATTTACGGACATATGAAATGCAAAACGGTCGAGTTAAAACAGGACTTCTCTACTCTTAGTAAATTATCCCTCCTTTACGGAACTCGAGTAATCCATTCGTATTGCATCCCATAGTTTGATATTGGTTTCGACTGACGACGGAATTCGAGCAAATTATTATGGTTTCAAGCAAAATTCAATTGAATTGAGTTCACAGTCAAATAAGCTTCCGGCATGTAGATTGCAGGTACATCCCCCATAGTGTGACACAAAACACGAGTATAAATAGGAATATTACTTTTACCCTATATTATTGATTACCCTATATTATCGATGGCACAATATTTATTGGAAAAAACAGGCCATCGACGAGAAACATTTTTTTTCACTGTACAATGCTTACAAGATATGAGTATTGACTGTAATAAAATATCCATGTTTTCACCGTGGATTCCTGCTTTGAAGATGACTGCATAATGTTATAATTTCACAATATTTCATGAGCGTGTCCAACATAAATTCTTACGTCAATTAATTTTAAATTAGGAATATTAATTGAAAACATTAATTACTTCTCTCTGTTGCAACTACTGGGACTCGATACATTAAAAGAAAGAAGAATTTGTTCTGACTTATTTTAATTATTTAAAATTGTTAATAATTTGTTGAACTCCCCTGAACTTCTTTCATTGATATGTTTTCATGTACCGAGTAGATCAGTTTGTCACAAATTATTTCATCATTGTAATAATACAGGATCTAATGCTGAATTATTTTCCTTAATAAATCGCCTGCATATGCTTGGTAATAAATATGCTGTTGATGATGTGATAAATATTGAAAAATTATCAACTTACAAACATTATTTAATTAAAGCTGTTTGTCAGCGCTCGAATTAAAATCAAATTTACTTTATATTCTTCATCAATGTTTACTTCTTTTTAAGTTTATTATTGTTTTGGATTTGGATTTCTTAATTTATTTTTGTTACGTACTTAGTTATTTTTTTAGTTCAAATACCTTGTAGGTATACATGTATATGAGATTTTCTTTTTCTACTTTATACTGTCACTTCAATATGTACTTCTTAATTTTTTGGCATCTGAATATTTTTTCTTAACTGTGCATATTCTGTATCCATTTCTAATTATTGTAATTCCTTTGTAAAAGCCGTTAATCGGCCTTAATTCATAATAAATAAAAAATAAATAAATAGATATTATTGTATCAATAATTCTCATAAAAAATGGATACTTACAAAGCTGGAGGAAGTCAACTCATCAAAATGTGCTAAGCTAAAGCCTCGATTACATTGAGGGAGTTGACAAGCTTACAAATGGAAATATAAAGATATTACCATTTGTTATTTCGATTCTTATTAGATTTGTCAAAGAATCTATGTATAAAAATTAAAAAATCAGCCATATGAAATACATGTAGGATTACGAAAGATTTTTTAAATGTTTATTGAGGGATCAGTAGGATTTATCGGTGCAGTTAGGAGTTCTATCGAGCCGAAACCTCTGATTTGAAAATATCTGGAGTCTGTAAATTATTTTCCCATTTGGTCTCTGCTAGGTTGACACGTTGTTCTTGTATTTTTTTGTATTTATTATACTTATATAGTGCAATTGCATAGCGTGGATTGACCAGATGATAAATTGTGGAAAAATTTGTGGAAGGGTTAAGTTTTTCCTGTGGGGAAGATTTAACCCGGACATAAAGTCAAAAGAAATAAAACAGTTTATTCCAGAATGTATGCAGGGGTAGTGCAATGCAATACATTCCATATTTTGAAATAATAAAAGAAATTATACATATAATAGGTGAAGGTTAAAAGTAAATAACAACACACAGATAAAATAAATAAACTAAAAAAACGAAAAAGCATGAAAATCATGAGAAATGAAACTGAAAAACATAATAAACACTAAAATTAATTCATGCATCTGTTTACGAAGGGTATTTCATCAACTCTCGTCTCCAGAGGGCCATCAGGGGGGACTCCATCCAGGCAGTCATGGCGGTGATGATCGCATTCTTCGATTGGCCCAGTCTACGCCATAAAATTCCCGGTGGCAGGAGAAGTGTTCGAAAAGTGTGTACTTGTCCCTCTAGGAACATTTCCGTAGCACTGCAATCTGCAGTATCTCGGTAGGCGGAACAGTTGGCGAAAATCATCACTTCCGGTGTGCCTCAGGGGTCCATTTTGGGTCCTTTGCTTTTCTCTATCTATATAAATGATATTACGACATGTTTTCACAACTCTCAAATTTTACTATTTCAATAATACTGTTCACAGGTTTGGAACCCGCGCTATATTGTTTAGGTTAACAGGTTAGAAAGAGTTCAGGAGCGATTTCTCAAATTCCTCAATTTTAAATCATTCAACATATACTACTCTTACGACGAAATCGAGAAACATTTTCGAATCACTATCTGTGAACATTAATAATTGGTCTGTTTTTTTATCATCCTCTTATGTTTATTGCATTACTAAGACTGTTAATGTTCCTTAAATAAATAAATAAATAAATAAATACTGACAGGTAAAACATTCAGAGACTTGTAAATTAATTTAGTGTCGTTTCTGTGTGCGTTGGTATATTGATAGATTAACAATTTTGTAAGTGAGTTTTGTAATGTTTGTTAATGTTTAATTTATTATTTAAAAATCATTTGTAATTAGTAATTATAAACCAACCATGCCAAAAATCAATCTGAATGATGGTCTTTTGCCAGGAAATTTCGAAAGTGTTTAAGAATAAAATATTATTAAAATCATCTGAAAACATATTACCTCAAGTTTCAATACGGATTAACCTGATTTATGTTCCGTCATTTGGCCAACTGAATATTAATTAGACAAACGCGAAATGGGTCGAACTTGGAATATAAAATGAAAAATTTAAACCGATCAATTTTGTTATACGCTGCATACTTCTCGCCATTAATCTCTCGAAAATAATTTGTTGGTGGTTACTATTTTTTAAATTCTTAGAATTTACGGAAGAGAAAATCAATCAATTTGGATTTTGAGTTCAAGCCAATACATGTAAAATATTAAAAGAGAATATTTGAACAAAAAAGAAAAAAATTGTTTTGATTTATTTTCGGCTCGCTACGTCATTTTTAATATGAACAATTTACAACTTGGGAGTCGGGTTTGGGTTACCGCCGCCCCGGTAACAGAGGTCACCCCAAGTAGTTTGATGCCTTTGTGGATTCGCCTGCCCACCGTGGTAGGCCGGATCGGGAGAGTCTAAACCAGTTAGGAAGACTCTTTAGCTCTCCTCTCTAGCTTATCTATCTCGACCCATCGCCTTCCACTGCAGCAGCAGGGATAGATTCATACCTCTGTCACTCCTGCACACACCGACCTCTAAGTTCGCTGCGTTTAGTGACGTAGCAGGGGCGCGGATTCATGGGGTGTGGTTTGTCCAGGCCTTGGAATTTGCGTTGATGCGTTTGGGATTGAGGAAGACCTAACCTAACTTTACCTAAACTGCAACGCATTGGGAATGATGGATTCATGCGCCCGTCACTCCTAGACCCATCGATCCCCATATTTCTACCCACCCCTTATACCTTTTTCGTTCTCAGAGCTTCCTCTCATTCCTTTCTTTAAAAAGACTCTTCACTCAGCATTCCCAAATATGACACAGGCTATGAAGGAAATCATTTTTCCCAGAGCATTATGTAGGGAGCTAATGTAAAAAAATGAAATGTGGAGCTTTTTCAGAATTATCACTCTTTTTCTCAGTTTTTGTAATATTCATACGGAAAAAAAAGTTTAAATTTTGAAGAGACCGGTTGGTAATTATAAACTAATAATATTCTGGTGTCCAGGACTTGCCGACTGCGACCCGAAAAATCTTGGCGGAACTGAACACGTACCAGTCTTTATGTTGTTAATTACTGCAAATGTAAGTATGCGTACATTTTCCTTCTTACTAACAATCATGCATGCAGGGACATTGGAGGGTCTAGATTCGTTTAAAAATAAAATTCGTTTAAATATGTAGCTTCCTTTTAACAAAAAAAATTATAGTTCTGACGTGTGCGGCTAAGGAGGTTAAACAATCAGTTTCCTCACACAGCCGTTGGGAAAGTGGTGGGTCCCCTCCAATGCCCTGAAGTAATTACAGATAGGGTACATAACGTGATTTGAGATTTTCACTGCCAAGAGTATAGTATAGACCAGTTTGATTTTTGGATTATAATGTCGGGTTGCGCTTCTAATTCTTTGCCAACGTTTCAGAAAGCGTTACAGTGTCCAGCTTCAGGGCAAATGTGTAGATTGTGGTGTGGTGTGGAATTATTTCCGTTTGGGGAGGTAATTAGATAAATAAGTATGGTTTTCAGCGTTAAGTTTTGGTGTAGCCATCAAATCCGGATACAAAGAAATATTAGGCTAAGCCCCGTCTTCTGGTACTTGATGACTCCACCTACTAAAACCACATTAATTTAATTAATTATTTTACTAAAATACCGGAATCTTACTGTAGTATCACATTAACATATACACGTACTTCAATACACATCGTCTGCCCTGAAGATGGACACCGTAACACTCTCCGAAACATTGGCTATAGAAGAAGAAGCGCAACACGGCATAATAAACCAAAAACTAATCACTACAAGCCGTGTGCCGATCTTTTTTCATGTTATAATAGTTGTTAATTTTTGCAGTCTTGTTCTGCTGGTGCCCTATCTAGTATGTGGTTAGAACAATTAGGATAATTTTCACCCGACAGGCTGCAGTCCAAAACAACTCAATTCAATCTAAACTAATCTCAATCTACTCGTAATTCATCTCTTATCAATCATCAAGCGGAGTTAAAAAAAAAACAGGGCAGGACAACCACGAAAATCATCGTAATCGTACAGACCTATTTCTGTCAGAAATCTTTGCTACGGTAATCCTATTCAAGATTTTTCGTCTTTGTAAGCATAGATTCCTTTGACGACTATCAACCTAATTCAGTTTGAAATACAGGATGCATTTTTTTAAAAGATTTGAGTTTTGTCTAAATGAAAACGTCGTGAAAATTTTATTCTATGGAAAAGCAAGTCTTATGATTTCAATACCCTATATATACGATTTTTTGACAAAATGATCTCAGTATGACATCTTGTTCACATTTTAGCGAGGAACCTAAAATTGAATTTCAAAACCTCCCTTATCAAGATCTATTCGTATTAATGTACCTAATCTTTGTTTTTTTAGAATGCTTATTGAGTTTTTTTATTATTTTTTATTGGAAAAGCTCTTTTAACTGACAAGCTTCATACGAGCTGCCAAAAATAATTTTGCGGTTCAACACTTTGGCAAAGAAATGAGTTTTGATTTCTACTTGACGTTTTAAAGTTTCTACAGAATTTAATATAATTATTAACACCTCTTCCCAACACCACGTTAAGACAGGGATAAAGGACCTAATCTGAATGTGTAGTTAGTACAAACCTTCGTCCGCCTGAATCTTCTACCAAATCCTTCAAACTTTCATGTTTTCATGTTTCCCAACATTGGAGGATGGAGAGATATAAACCCAGTAGTTACGGCAGTTGGAGTTTTGGATGTGTTAGTAAACGTATCAAATTAACGGCTTTATGTCAGCTTATTTTTAGGTTATGTTTTGGGAATTAAAAGCAAACTTCAATTTTTTTTGTACGAACAAGAAAGAAAGAGGCGACATCTATATACAAAGGAAAACGTACCTTTATATGTAATAAAAGTTTCGTTAACAAAAATAAATTACATCTTTGAATATCACGCATTGAAAAAACCACTCGGCTGGGCCAGACTCCCCCTTTAAGTAGAACGTTTGAGCGGCCTTTTTGGCCCGTTTCACACAAAACTTAAATTTGGATTTGAGATCGAAATACCCAATCAAACTGAGAAATAATTTTTGTAATCAAAAGGCATAACAAATATCTAGCATGGATGTAAGCTACTTTATTTATTTTTGCTTTAAATTTTAAGATTTTAGAGGCAACTTGGGCAATTATATGATTCTGATTGGTGGTATTTCCCCGAAGGATTTTTGACAGTATCTATTAATTTGGAAATATTTTATGTAAATATATCTCATTTTAACGACCAAACTGTCTGTTGACTTGAATAATAATAACGTAATTATGTGTACACCATCCAACACATGAATAATATAATTATTTGTCATATTGCTACCATTTCACACCCGTTAATCAACATCCTTGAATAAATAATTTACTCATATTGTGTGACGTTAGGGGTAATTTGTCAGTAATTAGTTATTCTTGAATGGTTAGCTAACCAATTTAATACACCCATACAATATATAACACAATACGTGAGTCAGATTTAATCCTACGTCATTAAGTTTCTACGGATTTTTGAAATATTTGTAAAACATGAATCTTATTTTATGGATCATATTTTTGTTGATCATATTTAAATGGACAGTATTTATGGGGATCACAAGTAAATGGATCATATTTAAAATGAATCATTTGTATACGGATCGTATTAACAACATAGATCGTGTTTACATGAGTCATTTTGAAATGGATCATATTTAAATTGATAATTTTTATATGAAGCATATTTAAATGGACCGTATTTATATGGATCGTGTTTATACAAGTAGTCATCATACGGATCGTAATTATATGTTTCGTATTTAAACGGATCGTTTATATGAATCATATTTACATGACGGTCAGTGCCTGAGTTAATATCGCGTCTGGTTCCCACCCTGGCGCCTTGAGTTCAATTACTCGGGTACCTAAGTCCTTCACAAACGAAACATACATCATTGTCTTCTTACTTTTTTATATGAATACCGCACAAGAGTCCCCAACTGCTCCCGTCTGGAGCCAGTGAGACTATGGCATCCCCAATCAGGGTATGTTGTGAGGGAAATGGTATGGGGAGAGGAAGGTGGGGAAGTACCTGACTATTCAGTGGTTGAATGGGCATCGTGTTTGGGTTTCACCCGGGCGTCCCGTGTTCGATTCCTCGACTGGCTAAGTCCTCCATCACAACACAAGCAATATTTTCGGCTTTCTGTGGTGGTAGTAGGAGATTTTCAAACATTGTTGGGTTATTCGTAATCCGGGTATGTTTGTCTTTCTTTTAAAAAAATAAATTCAGATCTGGTCACCAAACACGGCTAAAGCCATTTCAAGCAAAGTTTCAATTCTGAATGGTGATCTTACACCATTACTTACAGGGCGATACTGAGAGTATCTTCCACTCTTGAAAATGCCGCAAATATAACAAAAATTATTTTTAATTAATTAATTGTGAAATACCATAAATTAATCAAATAAAATTTATTTGCGCACGTCCGGTTCGAACCCACTACCCTTGGATGGTGAGTCGAGAGTCTTACCTCGGGACCGCGGAGGCCATCTGTACTGTGATGATAGTAGTACTAATTTATTTATTTAAGGAACATAAACAGTCTTAGTAATATAATAAACATAAGAGGATCATAAAAAACAGACCAACTATTAATGTTCACAGAGAGGTATTTAGAAACAAGATTTACTAAATGTAAACCAGAATATTTGAGAAAAATGAAGAAAAAAAAAAGAACTAAGCAGCAATTAAAAAAAAAAATAATAATACAAATCGGAATTCAACAAATGATAAACCAATTCACAACAATAAAATAAGTGTGATTATAACTGAAACGATAGGTATTTGGTTTGGAAAGAGTAAGAGGATATTAATGAAAAAAAAATCAGTTCCAATTTGGAAGTTACCTAAGTAAAATAATTTTTTGATAAAATTTTGAAATATATTAGGTACCTACATAATTTATCGTTTGTCGGAATTCTTCAAACGTTGGGATCAAATTTTGAAAATGACACCTAAATTTAAAGCAAATTTGTGTTCTTTGAACCAGATTTCACGCAGGACCAACGCAAAGACAACCAAAATAAGTATGTCTGATGAATATTATAAATAAAACTTATTTAACCTATTAAAATAAACCCAAGAAAACGCCATAAATTTTTGAAGCATGGATTGATTAAGGGCTTTATAACAATATAATATTCAGGTGTATAATATAATCAGGTGTTCCTGGCGTAAAACAAAATCTGCCAGACGCTATTACGGCAGACACGGCTATATTCTTACTAAATAAATAATAAATCACCCGTTACCTGTAAGGAATAGAATCTGCGGAAAAACGCGAACCAATTTTAAGGGGCGGTTTTTTCTTATGCCGGCAGAAAGAACTGCCAGGGATAAAGAACATTTGGAATTTTTTTCAGGACTAAATCAACAGTATAAATTTCATCTGTATCATTTCCTTTTTCAATCTCTTGACCCAATTGGGGATTGACTTCGGATAGTTTAAACTTGGGCAGTGTGCACCTAAAAATACTGTATATACTGTATGTATAGGGCAATGAGAATAATACTGCGGCGGAATAGATTTTCAAAAGTAAATAAAATGTTAAAGGAACTAAATTGGCTTACCGTGAAACAGATGTTGAACCTGCACACGATGATTTATCCATAAAGTAGTGAACAACATGTTACCAAAATACTTCTCAAACAAAATTATACACAACAAGGACGTTCACAGACCCAACACAAGGACTTGCAAGGAAATCAGACTACAAAAAACGAATACGCAGAACACTTTACTATACAAAGGGATGAAGTTATAAACACTCTACCAGAAACTTTAAAGGCCGCACCAATTGAAAAGTTTAAAATGTATTGTAGGAGCTACATAAAACAAGAAAAAATATAGTTTGTAATATGATATGTTATAATTAATGAGGATATTGTAAACTTAAATGAACAATTTACTAAAATAAAACAGCGCGTAACATAAATATTAGGGTTAAAGAACATGTTAGGTGTCTCACAAGCACAGGTTTCTCAGAATTTGCCGAACACTTAATTGATACTGACCATACCTTTAATAAAAATACGGGAGTCCAAATAGTCCATATAAATAAAATAGGAATACGCCTTAATAACCTAGAAGCTTTAGAAATATTAAAATCAAAGAAAAATAATTGCCAAATTTTAAAAAAACAATTAGAATTAACCACCAGTCCCATTTTAAAGTTATTCCCTTTCTCCCTCTCTAACCCCCACCCTCCCTTGACCCCTCCTCCTACCCCGCCCCCAACCATTATCTGATGCTCTCTCTCTCTCTCTCTTATATGCTCTCTCTTTCTTTTGTGTTTACCTCATTATCTTAACTCTGTACTTTAATTTAGTTTATATGTTTATTGTCCTGAAGAAGGTCGAGTTCGACCGAAACCGGTCGACGAATATAAATTTAAATAAAGTGGTTTTAAACAAAGAACTTGTTTCATTCTGTAAAATGTCAAGCCACAAAGTGTTTGCTTTCTTCGATAATTTAAAATAAAACTAATAAATAATAAAATAAATATATTTTGCACAGGAAAAAATCAGAACTGTGAATGCGTGTGCACATGATGTAAAAAAATTAATGAACTTAAGTCATTCCCGGTGACGCGGACGCTATTTCTCAAAATATGATAGCACTAGCGTGTAGCTCAGATTATCCCCCTACAAAAAGAGCCGGCTCGGCAAGAACCTTTGCTTCCGTTTGGGGTGTACTATCGAATCCAATGTTTGACTGGTTTGCCCTGTTGAAGTCCGTGAGCAATTTTTATCCCAGTCGTAAGTAAGTCTTCTGTACAAACGATTTTGTATCTACCCGCGTTGCATGAATAATGATCCCACTCAGGTGACCGTGAACATTTTTTTTTCTCACGGGCTTATGCGTTCTTTATGGATGCAACGTGGGGGTTTTTTCAAGATAAAAAAGAGAGGATATTCTGGGAGGGAAAAGATATACACGTGTGTAGAAATCTGAAGATCAGGGTGTCAACGATGATGATGGCCATGCCAAACGAGGTTAAAGGGTTCGCCGCCAAGACCTGGATACCTTTACAGAACTCACCCCACGAACTCTGCAGTCAACTTCTGTAAACTACTTTGGGTAATTTATTTAATAAATTATGCATTTATTAACGCTTTTTAGAGACTTTTACATACAACGTACTGCTTAATAAAAAAGTGTTTTTTTCCGTAGATAGCTAAGCTAGCTTAGTAACAATCTCTTATTTTATTTAGTGATAGTGACGTCCACTGATTGCTTAGTTATTTCCCTTAATAAGTATTTTAGCAATTTTGTCAGAATTTCTGCAACCAAATAAATCCCGACTTCTAGTAATATTACGTAGTGTAATCCGTAAGGTTATAAAAGTTGCGTATAGCAGAGAAAATTTCGTGTGGATATGCAAACAATAATCGGTAAAATATACATTTGTGAAAAAACTAACCGACCAGACTGCTTACAACCATAATCAATCTCCTAGTAGAACCGACTGAATTGAATAACTTTTTAAAAAATATTGTTTTGCGAGCTTATTTGATAAATGATTACACTCCCAACAAGAGAGAACATTTTAAATGCGATTGTTCTCACAAAATATGTAATACCTTTAGGCATTAGAACAAATATTTTCTGTTCATACAAATTATTATTTAATTATATTATTTGGAAATTATTCTTTACTGGCATGACGTGAAATTAGTGACAGCTTTTGAAAATTATTACAGAAACAGAAAAGTTTTAAATTCTTACGAAACCTATTACAATCTACCATTTTCTATGGAAATATCTGTCTGCAATTATTTTTATTTTCTAAAGCTCCCTTGCTAACAGTTGGATTGGCTTAAAATTGCTTTAGTCATATTTAGTGACCAGATACGAATATCCAAGTACTTCGTTTTCCGCGTTTCTCATCCTTTCTTCTTGTTGATCCTCAAAATTTACCCTTTTTACATAAACTCCACAATAGGCCCTGAGGAAAATATTATTTATTGGAAATGACCGGTGCATGAGACTCTTTAGCATTATTTGCACAAAAAAAAATAAGAAAAAATATGTTAAAAGATTTAATCAACCTGGTTCAACATCTTTTTTGTTATTGTTTTTGGGGTGTTACGCCGTGTTTCGCGTTTAGATGAGCTCATCTGCCCTGATGATGGACACTGTAACGCTGTCCGAAACGTTGGCTAAAGAAGGAGGTAGCAAAACACGGCATAACACCCCAAAAACAATAACAAAAATACTTTTTGGCCGTGAAAACCTAAAAACATACCTGGTTCAACATCATATAAATTAAGCTGCTTGTATCACAAAGTGGTGGTTTGACGGTCTCTGTGTTCTTCCAGGGATACTAAATTGTATTGAGCACGTGAACTGCGTAATGATAACGACTGGGTCATAGATGTCGCTGAAGTGACCTTTTTATTAATAATTTAATTTGTTAGCATTTTTTTGCAACATCTCAAAAACACAAACTGCCTAATCAACCATTGTAAACGTCACTGTTCCCGAATCAACTTAATCTAATTGGTGTCCCTCATACAATATTATTGTATTGTGCGTATTGAATCAAACTTGGACTGGGAAATAACATCCAAAGGGCTGCCTTTGCAGCAGTGCTGTGCAAGTAATTGTTAGGATATTATGCCGTTAGAGTTTTGGGATTATTTACACACCAAATGCTCATATTTATGATACACAACCTCTTAAAGGCCGGTTGGGCCACATTTACACAAAGCTACACTTACCTTTATACACAGTTACACATCATAGACCCTGTGCTTGTAGTAAATTTTCTACACACAGATTACACTACACATATCCTTCCTACCCTTCATTTTAGACCCATCATTTTTGCTTTACATACGTCAGTCATTAATCGACCCTCGCCGCATGAGCATCTCCGCACTAATATTCCAATTCCGCTATTTGCTCTCCGCTGGTTTGAAGTCCGCAGCTGCAAAAAGTACATCACATCGCGAACTACTATTATAGAATAAATTCCGCCACAAGTGCTAGATAAAACCAGTCAAGGTAGAAGAAAGTACCAGCGCAGTAAGTATTTTTTCCTTTCCATTTACATTTTCTTTACTTGTGCTGGGGTTTTTCACACACATTTCACAACATTCAAGGTCCTTCGATATTCAAATCAGATAAAAAAAAAAACACGCATCAGAGGCAAAAGATAACTTGATGTTTGACTATATATTTTGACCTACATACGGATAGAAAGAGAATATTTTCTTTAAAAGAATAACGTATCTCTTTCAGAGTCGCTTGTAAACTTAATCGTCTATTCTCTGCCAACTCAATTCACCTCTAAAAAGTGGTTTTGGGCAGTCCTCTGTTCTGCACCCCTAAAGCAAGGCCTTATCTGCGGGCCAAAGCCTCCCCAATATAAATAGAGGGTATGCAAACCACTTTGTGAATCTGACACTAATGTGATAAGACTAGGAACTCGCTACGGCATTGCTGGCTGCTACGATTCACTGGTATAAACGCTGCTGCTGCTACGAGCTACGAGCTACGATCCTACATCGCTGTTGCTACGCCGCACTGTGGTTAATAAGTCTATTATATGGGAAAGAAATGAAAATGTAAAGTTTTGTTTTACAATATTTTCTTCTTTTCCTCTTATTGGGAGTCATTATTTGAAAAGGCGCCTCCAGACTTTCTCTACTTTCTACTGCAATAATCTCGGTACATTGTAGTATCATGCTCTCCTAGCACAGTACGCAGAAGCTGCTTCCCCTTGACTTAATTTGACACAACTAACTAAACGTCCCTATTTCTGAAATCGACGCCATTTTTTCACTTTACTGTCAAACTGAGCAGAGTCCAAGTCACCTCAGCTTAATCTTTTAGTGAAAATCGAAAAAAATTCGACTTAAGCCAATCCCTGACAACTTAATAAGAGAAAGTTGAATAATTTAGGTTAAAAAGTATGTATTTATTTGATATTAATAAAGGTTTAAAAATTTTACACACTAACACAACGGGTGTATAATTAGATAATTTAGAAATTTTAGAAATTAGAAAAAGTGTTATAGTAAATTAAATATTATAAATAACCAAACGTTTTTTAAAAATAGCCATCTTTTTAATTTATTTTCGTATTAATACTTACATTTATAATAATTTATTTTGTTAGTTAGACTTCCTGTTTTGTTTTAAAAGATTTTTATTATGTTAATGTAATTTTTTACCCATCCTAAAATAATTTTTATATTTTATTTTATATAATTGTTTTTTATGATATTTTAAGTAATTAATCAGCTCTCCTTTCTAATATTTTGTCGATGTTCCAATTTGTCTATACTTGTTTGTGTTTTGTTATTTTTTATTAACTTATTATCCTGACGAAGAAAACACAGTTTTCGAAACATGTTGATATTGTTAATTAAATAGTGGTGTACACAAAGTTATTGGTTTTCATTAAATTAATGATGACGCCACCAAGTGAATTTGCGAATTTTGAAGAAATAATAAATACCCTTAGAATCGTCATTTCGATCAGGGTGCGCCGTAGCCACGTTGCTACGCGCGCCGCTACGAGAATGAGATAGTCATGTAAATTTGGGAATGAATTCTGGTACATTTTGAATACGTAGATGCTCTTTTAATCTGACGGCACTGCTTGTGGAATTTTTACGTCGGATTTGCATATTTAACAAAATTTATTTCAGCTAATTGTAATTAAAAGTAACGACTTTGAATTATTTTGCCTTTTCAAAGAGAATTATTATGCATTCGGGTCGTTATACAACTAATTTTAAAAATGAAGGTATTATGTTTGGTGAATATTATTATATTTTGGTTGGCCATCTAAATAGGCTAAATTAGAACCTTTTTAAACATTTACCGAAAGTTTAAGATTTTTGAATTTCAATACATTCTAGAGTTGGATCAGGTTTTTGTTTTACTCATGTTGAATTTCCAATATCTCATTGATAACGCTTTCCTCGACTAGTTTCTGGATTTAATTGCAGAAATATTATGTATCTATGTAATAAACTGTACAACAAGAAAGACGATCACAGTCAATCTATCAGGGGGTCAAACGCAGAGAAATCGATAACTTTACAATATTGGATTAGGATTCGGCGTAACTTCCGACGATTTTATCTCGATATTTCGAGTATGGTTCCACTGTTGGCAGCCAAACCGATATTGATAGGGAATGAATCGATATGAGCTGGCAATACTGGAGGATCTGTCTACAAATTCACATTCCGAAACATCAAACGCAAATAAATTACCTAAAAATTTTAATAAATTGGCATTTATGAATTGAAAAACTAACTTAAATGTGCAATAGCAGTCCGCATGTACTTTTTGACACTAAACGTAAGTTAATTAATTTATGAGGTCTTTAGTAAAATTTCAACCATTTTTGTTTTTCTAAGATCGAACGGTATAAATTGATTGCGTCTTAAATGCATTACATCATCCAATGCATTACATCAGTTCTAAGAGCTTTGTTAGTTCAATTCATTAAATAAGCTTGTAATTTTGCATAAAAACATGCGAACAACTTAATTAAAAAATATATGTTTATTGATGGTTAACCGAAACTTATTTGAGACTGTGAAGAATCCATACTCCATACTATACTATATACTATATACTATACTATACTATACTATACTATACTATACTATACTATACTATACTATACTATACTATACTATACTATACTATACTATACTATACTATACTATACTATACTATACTATACTATACTATACTATACTATACTATACTATACTATACTATACTATACTATACTATACTATACTATACTATACTATACTATACTATACTATACTATACTATACTATACTATACTATACTATACTATACTATACTATACTATACTATACTATACTATACTATACTATACTATACTATACTATACTATACTATACTATACTATACTATACTATACTATACTATACTATACTATACTATACTATACTATACTATACTATACTATACTATACTATACTATACTATACTATACTATACTATACTATACTATACTATACTATACTATACTATACTATACTATACTATACTATACTATACTATACTATACTATACTATACTATACTATACTATACTATACTATACTATACTATACTATACTATACTATACTATACTATACTATACTATACTATACTATACTATACTATACTATACTATACTATACTATACTATACTATACTATACTATACTATACTATACTATACTATACTATACTATACTATACTATACTATACTATACTATACTATACTATACTATACTATACTATACTATACTATACTATACTATACTATACTATACTATACTATACTATACTATACTATACTATACTATACTATACTATACTATACTATACTATACTATACTATACTATACTATACTATACTATACTATACTATACTATACTATACTATACTATACTATACTATACTATACTATACTATACACTATACTATTATATACTATACTATACTATATATTATACCTTTTCAGGCATTAACCAATAAAAAGACTTTAAAAATTCATTCACCAATAGAAAGCTAAATTATATGCGCAGACTACAGGTTGTGTATTTTGGTAAGCTCTGGCGTTATGAAATTATAAATATTAATATATTATATTTGTTAAATGTTTTCTGTCGCTAACAAAAGCGAGTTTTTGCTAACGTCAGAAAAAAATCTTTTCTATGGAAACAATGTTGATATATTTTTGGGCTCTATGCTGGTAGATACTCAGTCTACTGGTCAGCTACTACTGCAGAAAATTCAAATATCAGCATTCGTTTTTTTTTTGGACAAGCTTCTGTTTTGCAATAAATGTCAGATAAGAGTTCCTACATTAAAAATATAATTCGTAACGATTATAAAGAATGAATAATAAATAGTGTATTTTTTTAATTATATTAACAAACTTCAAAATATTTAATTAAAAATAAACATCCGAAATGTTTGTAAGCGCATAAATTCCGAACGAATTAACAAAATTGGATAATTCTTTTTTTCTTTGAGCTATAGCTTTATGAAATTTAGGTGGCAGGCGAGATGTTTGAAATCTGAATGTAAGGGAATGAATGTATGGAATGCGGGAGGGGGTGGGGGTGAGGAGAAGGGGGGATAATTGATAAGTTCAAGCGCTACAGTAATTTCCCGTAATACCATGCGAGCGAAGCCGCGGGGAAAAGCTAGTTAGGAATAATTGGAAGGAAATTAAAATATAATTAGAAGAAAAATACCATTTAAGTGGGAAAATATTCAAAAGAGGGTTCATCATTTTTTTTTTGCTTATAAATTATATCTGTTTTTCTATTAACATTTTTCCTTATTTCTAAGATTTAAAAATTTAAATCCTTAGTTTAAATCAAATGTATGATCATTGTTTAATGAAAGATCTGCGAACTCAGATTCGATATTACCATTCAAAGTTCTAAGAAGTTCTTTCACTCTTACCTCAATAAACTTCCTCCACTTTTACCCCTCCCCAATTCCTTCTACCCCCTCCCCCGTATTTAATCTGTGATCTGTATTTAATTAGTAACTTCAGTGTACATTTACTCCTGATGATGTGAACATTGTTCATGAAACGCGTAGTGTGTGTAAAATAAAACGATGTAAACAGAGTTATTCGTCTTTTAATAAAATAAATAATGGCATTACAAAGTGAAAACCTTTAAAAAGAAGTTTTCTTCAAAAAATCAATATTTTTTATAAAAGTTTTAAAATGTTCAATAATCTCTTTTTATACGTTAAGAAAGCTAAAAGTCTTACAGTTTTGTCTCAATGTTTTGATATCCAAATTTTACAATAGTATTGTTAGAATAAATATACATTACCTGTAAAATGTGAAAGTTTTATGGCTTAAAAAACATAAATAAAGAAAAGTATTTATGGCAGCGGCTTGTCTTTTTTTTTTTTATAAAATACTACAGTTTTATTCTGAGATTTATGAAATTTCGCACACTTAACGAAGGTGGCTGTTTACGTAAGATTTCGAAAAAGCATCCATTTTCTACCCTAAAGCAGAATTTTGATACTTCTTGGTGCAATTTTATCCACCTGACTTTCCACTTGAAAATAATAAAAAAATTCCTATCAATATCTGATGACTAAAAACCTTGTGAAAATCCTAGTCTATTTTCTTGCAGTTTTAAAGTAAAATTCATTGAATATTTCAGAAGGGACCACAAAACTATATCCAATTCACGTGCTGCAAGCAAGCAAATTCGTGATTCTATTTTGATTCCCGATAACATCAGATTTGCAGCAAGATTCCACTAGACTTTAGAGAGAAGGGGTGGCTGCGCTGAATCTGTGGGAAGGAAATAGATGGGGTATTATTTAATAGAAGATGGGGTTGGAAATGATTGGCTGCATGATTGGAGCGTCGGTCGCGTCGCTAGCTTGAAGAAAACATCGTTATCCATGGCAAATTCTTCCTAACACACAACACAATCTAATTTATGTATTTTATTTATGTTCTGACTAGTTTTTAACTAAGTATGAGACACTGATCTGGGACAGTTTCATTTTGGTAATTGATATGGTATAATGCACTTCAAACTTTGATTCTATCTTTAGATAATTTACTTTCATATTTTTTTTATTTATTAATAAAAATCCTCTCGTTTAATATTTGATACCTTACGAGTCTCATGTCTTAAAATTATTGTTTTTAACAAACATAAATAATTGTACGCATATTTCTACATTCTAGCTTTGTTTACTTGATTCTAGCTTTGTTTACTTGAACATTGCATATTTTAATTTTATTTTATATAACTGAACTGCTCCACCAACAATCTTTGGGTTTTTAAGTGAAAAATTAATGATGGTCACGGAATAATTCACAACTCTCAGTTAAAAATCCGCTAAGTTTTTGCTGCTAGGCCCTGGCCCTGCAGGCGGCTGTTGGTTCGGCTTCGCCCAGTTAGTGTTTGTGACCACTTTATAAATCCAATAAGAACTGGTTCCAAAAATAACCTGTTCCTCGTATCCACTGATAGTCACCGGGACAAAGTAACCGAGATAAGCAATGACGAAACACGTAATATGTAGCCGCTTGATGCAATTGAGTATTACCGTCAATCTTTCCGTTCCGGCGGGATACTGCTAGGTCACTAAATCGCAGTACTTATACTTGTCTGGGACACGTCCACACCAACCTGCCGACGGAAGTAGCGACATCTTGTGGCGAGTTTTTGAATTTAAAACCGAATTACAACGAAAGCTTAGTTAGAAATTTCACGTACACAGGTGTTATTAGTGGCGCGACGCGTACGGCGTGGTGTCAAAGTGCACTCGAAACTGGGTTCTGAAATTCAACCACGCAGATGCAAGGGTATTAATACTGTTTGATGTTCATTATTGTTCTGCGCAATTAGGAGAGCGTACACACAAAACATATTTTGGTACTTAGTTTCAGAATTTTTGATTGACATCATCTTGACTTCTTAATCTGGAATTGTAAATGTACTATTGGACATTATGTTAAATGAATATATTGTGAAATAACACAACTTACTTAAATAAAAATTATTTAGCCGGGGTTTGAACTTGCGACTTTTGGATTGCTAGTCGATAGCCATACCTCTCGACCACAGAGGTCGTCTGATTTCATTAAGATAATCACCATGTCAAGGGCATGGTTTGATCGATCGCATCGATAAAGCATCGTTCCATTAAAATCTTCATCTCAAATATCCTCTCAATCAATTTAACCCAAACTTTATATTTAAATCTCGAATTAGAATATTTCCCGAGTAGATTAATCGCAAACATCTTTTCTCGTACACTTCCCGGCTTATTAAATTAGGTCGGGCTTATGAAGCTGTCAGAGCCAAAAGCGTAGGAAAAATATAATGTGATTGGCGCCGAATAATATTAAATTTCAGGCAACACAGATTTAAATTAGTCGACGTCAAATTTAAACCAGATCCCGTTCGACTTAACACCCCTATCGCCGGACGCGAGACGCCAATTTAAAATACAGTATTGAAAATGATTACATTTATTTAAGGGCGTTTCCGATTTCCCAAATTGTGACAAGTTGTGTGCACTGTCGAAGGATTATTTAATTCCATTATATCGAAATGTTTTAATGCGAGGCCTTTTGGTCAATGCCGATTGACTAAAGCTACATCTAAAAAATCCTCAAACTGTAACCACAACTCAAACTAAAACATCTAAAAATATCCTCAAACTATAACCACGACTCAACCTACAACATATAAAAACATCCTTTTACTACAACTACGACTCAAACTATAACATATTAAAATATCCTCAAATTATAACCATGACTAAAACTACCACATATACAAACATCCTCAAACTATAACCACAACTCAAACTATAACATATAGAAACATCCTCAAACTATAACCACGACTCAAACATCAAAATATAAAAACATCCTCCAACTATAACCACAACTCCAACTACAACACATAAAAACATCCTAAAACTATAACCACAACTCAAACTACAACATATAAAAAAACCTCAAACTATAACCACAACTCAAACTACAACATGTACAAACATCCTCAAACTACAACCACGACTCAAACTACAACATATAAAAACATCCTCAAACTGTATCCACAACTAAAACTACAACTTTTTTTTTTTTTTTTTTTTAATTGTACAACAGATAAATAATCCAATTACCGTACAATTTTCTCATTTAGACAAGCTTAACACCTAAGAAGATGATCATTATACAAAAAAATCTTAAGGCTATCTAAAGAAGAGTTGTATACATCTAGTGTTTTTGATATTTCGTTCAACAGTACCATTCCTCTTGTTATGCTATGCTGTGCTAGAACATCTGTTCTGCCGTATGGTATTTTGAATAAGTCGTGTCGACGACTACGACTGAAGTTTTCAGGCACGTATAAACCGTAGCATTCCAAGAGGAATGGGCTGTCAATATAGTTATGGATTATGTTAAAACTAAGAATTGCAAGATTTGCATAACGTCTAGTTTCCAAACTAAATCTATTTGTTGCCTCAAGTAACTCCATATGGTGCATGAACCTCGGATAAGTTCCGTGCATTCGCATATAGACGTACCTAAGGAATTTTTTCTGGATTTGTTCCAGCATATTAATATATTTAGTCTGGTGCGGAGTCCACACACCACTAGCATACTCCAGCTTACTTCTTATGACGCCATCGAACGTGGCTATCATTGCATCTGGGTCATCAAATTGCTTACATATTCTGATGACAAAACCCAGGAGTTTGTAGCATGCTGGAGTGAGCCGTGATATGTGATCGGAAAATGTCAGTTTGGGATCAAAGACGATACCAAGATCTTTAAAGCTATTGACTCGACATAACGTTTTCCCTTTAATGGTGTACTCAAAAACTACGGGCTTCTGGGAGCGGGTATACGTCATTGTTACACATTTTTTAATATTGAATTCTAATTTGTTTTTATCTGACCATTCTGCTATAGCATCAAGGTCAGATTGCATTTTTAAGCAGTCCTGGTGACAGATTATTTCCATCAAAAGTTTCAGGTCATCCGCAAATAGAAGACATTTGCAATATTTTATACATACCTGAATGTCATCTATAAGTATAAGGAACAACAGAGGACCAAGGTTTGACCCTTGGGGAATACCTGATAATGCCGGGAATTGTTTGGACTCATGTCCATTTATTATTACATATTGTCTTCTAGATTTTAAATAGGACGCGAAGAATATAAGTGTTTGTTGATCGAAACCAAACATATAAAAACATCCTCAAACTATAATCACAACTCAAACTTTAACATGTAAAAACATCCTCAAACTATAACAACAACTCAAACTACATCATATAGAAACATCCTCAAACTATAAACACGACTCAAACTACAACAAATAAAAACATCCTAAAACTATGACTACAACTACTTCAACATATAAAAACATCCTCAAACTATAACCACGATTCAAACTACAACATATGAAAGCATTGTCAAACTATAACCACATACTGTAAAATATGTATGTTGCAATGAACTTGAACTTACCACTAACAAACCTGTAAAGATGTGTTGAAATGTGTGTAGCTGAATACTGAATACTAGTTACTCTTCCACTTTTACCGTAGCATATACGATATTTAAGATTTACAGTTTTTGTAAGTGACATAAAGTAACGAAATAACCATCGCGTTGATTTCTCGCAGAGAGATGGACTGCCAGACAACTCGGTATTGGCGTATCATTTGTTTCGTTAACATTCAGACATCATCTCTTACATACTCCTTCTGTTTTTTTTTATTTGACATGGTCCGAACAAATTATTTGGTTCACTCGAGCCATTTCTTCTAAGCGTTAATTTTTAATATTCCTAAATTTTTCCGGGAATTTTGCTGGTTCATGCAACCATGTTATATGTTTTATTTTAATTAAATATGCTTAACTGTTTGTTTCCCTGATAAAATAAAATAAAAATAATAAGTAAAACGGAATTTGCAATTCACACGCGGTAGAAGTGGATCCTTCAGAATACTACAGTAGACAAGAGTGAAAAGGCTACAAAGCATCGCACAAAGAGGAGAAAAATAGACTACGAAGCACTGCGTAAAGAGAAGACGGATTTTACTATTTTATTTTTTCGCCGGCTAAATCCTGTAGATGTTTGTGTTTGTCTCTTTTTAGTGTCGCTATTTTTCGTTTCATCGAGTTTCAAAACACAACGGTGCTAGAGAAGTTTTCACTTTTAAAAAAATCATGCTTCCATCATGCCTTCTTTGCGGGTTCCACATTTCTTACATAACAAAACACATTCGCTTCAGAGATCTCATTTCTGCAGCGTTCAATCTACTTTCATCCTTCTGCACACATCAGGCTAGGTAAATCTTATCTGCATTCAAATTGATTTTATTGAAAGGTATTTATGGTTGGTTAACATTTAAGGGTATCACTTAATTTATATAAATAAGCCAACCGGTTTCGGCAAACTGTGCCTTCAAAAGGGCAAAAAAATAGGATTACCGCACAACAGTCCTAATTGCTGGAGTGAAACTAAGTCATAAGAAATTAGGGTAATTTGTGAAGCTGAACGTAGTATGGAAATGAAAAATTGGGTAAAAGTAATGTGAGCAAGTAACTGATTATTCAGATCTGGTCACCAAACAAGAATTAAGCCATTCCAAGAAACGATTCAATTAATAATCAGAAAATAAAGGCACACAAACTTTAACACCAGTTTAAATATGAACCGACTGAAATTATGTACAAATAAAACCAAGGAAACAAAGTAAGAATGTTTAATAACAAAGTAGTATTTATTTAGAAAACGGAAAAGATTCAAGCTACTTAAATTGCCTACCAAACAAGCAATAAATTATAAATTTTTTATATAAGTTTCGATTATATCCTTCTTCAAAGTAGTATGAATATGAACGCTTTTACGAAACTGGTGACCAGACAATATTGATCCCTTGACAGTTGATCCTCGACAGTTGACCTCCCGTTAATGTAATTATATAAAATTAAAAAAATTTGTGTATTGTTTGCCAAATTCAAACCTAAAATCTTTTGATACTTAAAAAATACCTTTAATGATAAGTTGGTACGGTTATCAAACGATTTAATTTACAGTACTGATTTTTTTCACTCATACCCTGGTATACATTGCATAAAGACAAGAAGTTTTATCCTTGATGCATTTGATTGAAAATATGTTTGATACTTTTCATGTTCGGAAATACATCGTCGCTACACACTTCTTCGGGGAATCTTATTGATATTTGATATAAGTGGGTATCCATATTTTCCCTAAATCGACTGCACATTGTATATAAGTGTGCCAGAGGGCAAACTGTTGGAAAAACAACTGTAATGGCATCACAGTTGTTCCGGCCATGATATTGTTGACACGGTTCCATGCCAACTGAGAATGAAGTCAACTCAACACCTCCTTGAAAAGTCATTAAAAGCTATGAAAAAAATAATTTTAAATTAGCCGATAACCTAACGTAACCTAATTAACCAATTCTTAAAAAATATTTTTTTATCACTCTAAATGGCTTATCTGAGATGATTCTGAGTTGGTTTCATTCCGAGTTGTCCGGTCACCCGTTGACACAATGTATTACAGTTCAGTAGTTAAAAAACAAAGTTACTTTTTTTATTTAATTACATCGTTAAGCCACAAAGTGATTGCTTCCTTTGATAAAACGTAAATTTATGTTTAATATCTGAATTCAACAGTTTCAGTCCGGGCCGCAAGGTGTCACGGCAGATGGCAGATGGGGTGGCATGCTTTGAGAGAGACAGATAATGCATAAGGGAGGTAAAATCATCCCCTATTCAGTGAAACCTTCAGTAGGCTCCAAGCCTTCACAGGGGAAGGTCGTGTTCAACTCTCCTGGCTGATTTTTACAACTCGGATTTTTTAGCAGATCACGCAAAAGTTTGGCGCGAAGTTTCCCGCGGTTTTGGCTGTCAGTGAAAATGACATTTCACATCCGGGACGTTTAGTATTGTTTTGTTCACGGTGATTTGTGAAAAGGATTACGTCAATATGGTGAGTTGAATTTTGGTTATGTAATTAGAAATTAGGCTTAATTAATCAAATATTTGAAAATTTAACAAATTGACAAATGAATACCTTCCAAATGGAAGCAATACTTAAAATGATAGATGTATTCAGAATTAGATTCTGATTGGGTGAAAATGTCATTTACCTGTTTACACTACAAATGGTTTAGAAATTATGAATCAAGTATTTTTAAAATTTATATATTTTTTTAAATAGCTAAACGATTTTAAAAACAATATGTCTCAGAATTTTTTGACAGTTCTACGTCAAAAATGATTTTATTTACAATTTGTAATAAATTTTCGTTATTCCCAGTAAAAAAACCTTTTTAATAAGTTAAAAAAGGTCTGCGTTAGGGATAATCGGCATGAGTTAAGTTATAAGTAATTTTTTAATCTTTATATTTTTTGTTTTTGTTAACTCCCAAAATTTTTCAGATTTTTAAAATAAGCGAAGAATCACTCTCTTTTTTAAGATAAAAATTTGATAAACATTTAATTTATGACTGCTTTAATGTCTGTTGAGGTATTAGTGTTTCTGAAGTCAAGGCTTAAAGTTTAAATTTGTTTCAAAGTTTAGGGTCCGCAACTCTGAAAGCGCAATCTTCGATCTTAGAACTTTTGAAACTTGTCTTGGCTTTTTTTTATATTTAAAATACCCAATATCTTAATTTTTAGCAGTTTGTCATTAGGTGCTCTTGGCAATGAAAATTTTGTAAAAATTTTACAGTTAATTTGATTTAAAATATGCTTATAAGTAGGTATAATGTATTAAATTGGTCATTGGCTGAGACACATATAGAACCTGAAGAAATTCAACCTAAAGAGAAAAAAATGATATAATTAATAATGGCAGGGACTTAAAAATTAAATCAACCTGGAGCCTGTAGAGTTAATTATAAAGATTGTGTATTTTCTTCATTGGTAAAACTTCGAAGAACTTTGAAAATGTATTTAAACAGTAATAGTTTCTCAAAGTTTGCCAATCATTTATTGAAAATTAACCATATTTTTGATTATAATATTGGACTTAAGCTGATAGACTGTAATGTTATATGGTATCAATTTCGATAAACCTGAAATCTTAGAAATTGGACAGAGTGAACAGAAGAATTTAAATATTATCAGTAATCAAAGCATCTTTTAAAATATCACTTTGTTAAATTGTTCCCATTAGAAATTACACCCTATAACCCCACTCTCTCTTTCCTTTCCACTTCCACCCATTCATTTACAACTTTAGGGGTATTTTGTAATTTGGTTTTTATAAACCCTGAAGAAGTAAGCTTTGCTTACGTTACATTTTGGTTTTTGAAGTAATAAAATTGGATAAAACAAAGTTTTAAAAAATATATATATATAATGGTGCCACAAAATAAGTTTGCTGTGTTTGTAGTGAAAATATATTTTTTGGATTCTGCAGGAACTTTTACAAATACCGAAAATTAACATTCAAGTGGTTAAGAACTTACATCACGTAGGTATAAGAGTAAAAATAATAGAAGAGCATGTATGAGACGATGTATGAATGTGAACGAGGCAAGGAGTGTGTACCAAGATAGAGTTGTTTGGCGATCCGTCCTCTCTGCTTTTCCCTGCGGAAAAACGGCATGATGGTTATTTAGGTAGGATTCATAAAAATCCATGTTTTATCATCATTAATTCGCAATTTACAAAAGACAAACAATTCTAAGAACATTTTTCATAAATCTGGTCATTTGCAAGGACATGTCTAATGTACTAATTTCGAGTTTGACAAGGTCGTTGAAAAAATGCCACGCATCTGTGAGGATAGGGAAAACTTTTCTTATAATAAATTTAGTGTTGCATTAAAAAAACAAAGTTATAATCAAAAGGAAAAAAAATATATGACGTACATTTTTGTAAAAAATCACCGCAAGGGTATGTACTACTGTATATTTTACCGCATGTACTACTGTATATTTTACTTCCGAGGCTCTATCGTACTGCTAACTATAGACAATGAATTATTACAACCTCTAAAATAAAATAAAAATATATCTGCCTAAAAAGGTAAATATTATTTATTTTATGTACCTTTACAAGATTGAGGTTTTAAAAAAATAAAGAAACTAATAACAACAAAATACTATTGTAGCGATTTTATTTGGGTTAGTTCTTGCGACCTACCAAAAATTTCACAAATGAATTATATTAAAATCTGAGAAGGTAATTTTATTCAAATGTCTGTGAGTTTCTCTTAACGTCTAGGTATTTTTTTTTTTTTTTTACATTAACTCCACACAGGAGACGCTGAGGAAAATAATTCCCCTCAGGGCCTATGTCATCTGGGATGCTGAGTGGAGGGTCTTTTTGAGGAGAGGAAGGAATGAACATTGGTCTTGAAGAGACCCATGTTGTAGGAGGGAGGAAACACAGATGCCGGCAAATCGTTCCATAGCCGAGCTGTTGAACTCAAGAACGAGTCGAAAAAACGACCCGTTCTCATGTGACAAATGTCAACCGTGTACATATGTTGGGCGCGTTTGGCGTGTCTCCCGACTATGCACCGGTGCCGAAGGGATCAATGACGCTGGTTCCTCAGAGCATCTTCCATTGAAATACCGGTAGAACATGGATAGCATTCCCACCCGACGCCTGTGCTCTAAAGATTGCAACCCGTTCGTTAAAATGGGAGAATCTATCAAACGGACCGCCCGTTTCTGCACAGAGTCGAGGGTATTTTTCAAGTATTTTGGAGCTCCAGACCAGAGATGGCTGCCAAATTCAACCGTGGGGCGCACTTGCGATTTGTACAGGGTAAGCAGTTGTGTACTATTCAAGTATCTGCGGGCCCTGTTCAGTACGCCCAGTTTTTGAGAAGCTAACTTAAATTACTTTTGAGATATGAAGTGAGTACTTACGTATCTATTTCAAAAAAAGTTCTTTTCTGTTTGATAACACAGTAAAAATACCTTCCTTGATATTGCCGGAGAAGCGTTCTCCCCTCACTAATGTAATTTTAATTAAAACAGAGTCAAGTCTCTTATCTTTCCTTAGTTCTTCGCCTCCTCTCAGCATCACGCCGTTTTTCCCCACAGTTCCAGTCAGCGTTATTCAGAACGAAGAATCGAGATTACAGCTACAAAAAAATCTGATGAAACTTAGCTATTTGCTTTTACAAATAAGAGATCCTTCACCGATAAAAAACTCTTCGTGATTAATAGAAATTCTTTGGATGTTGATTTACAGGTATATAAATTTAATCTATCTTGGAAAAGTATTTTAAGGTTAATAGATTGGTGTTAAAGGTATAAAGATATAAATATTGTATTAATGACACTTTGTAAAACTGCAAAGTTTGTGTGCTGTTCACTCGCGGTAGAAGTGAAACCTTCAGAAAATTAAAGTAGACAAAAGTGGCTACGTAGGACCGCGTCTCATTCTTTCGCAGACTAAAACCTAAATATGTGTTAGTTTTTTTAGTTTCGCTTTTCGTTTCATAGAATTTCAAATAACAAAGGTGCTTAAGAAGTTTTCACTTCAAGAATAAAATTAACAAAGACTCCTTCTGGTATGTTTTTAGATTTTCACGGCCAAAAGTATTTTTGATATTTATTTTTGGGGTGTTACGCCGTGTTCCGCTACCTCCTTCTTTAGCCAACGTTTCGGACAGCGTTACAGTGTCCATCATCAGGGCAGATGAGCGAAACGTTGGCTAAAGAAGAAGGTAGCGAAACACGGCATAACACCCCAAAAATAAATTTACAAAAAAAAGACTCCTTCTTTTGATTTGAACGAGACAAACAGCGGTACTCATAAAATATCTTTTATTATTTTTTTTGTTTTTGTTTTTATTTCTTTCCCGATGAGTTACAGAACTCATTTTAAAACAGGAAAAACATAAAATTCATAGGTCGGAGGAAAATATATAAAATTTTTATAGTAAAAATACAATATTAAATATATAAAATTTTTACATAGGAACTTGATATAAAAAATATAAATTTCACATACGTTACTAGAACAAACAACAATAGAAAACGATTAAAGAAAAAAGGAACAAGTTTATACAAATATTGAAGATTATAAATAAATGAAAAAGAAAAGTAGAGAAGAGGAAACAAGACACATAGTTTCATCCTTAAACGTATTTAAAAAATATTTTTTTATAGCATTACTCTGAATTTTTTTTATTTTGCTGGATTCCCTTGCACATATCTAGAAGCGAATTATAGTGTATAGGCAATGTAGTTCAGAGATTTTATCCCATATTTTGTAGTATGTGTTTGAGGTATGCGGATTTTATTGCTATTTTGAGTATTGTGAGGGTCTTGTCTTGATTGTAAAGTGGCTTGATGTTAGTGTGAGTTGATTGTTCAGTAATTTGTAGGATGGTGCTTATGATTTCATGTTTAGGAAGGACTGTGATTGGAAGAACACCGGAAACTGAATAGAATTATAGCCAAGATGCAAAACTTCCAAGTCAATTATCTCTACTGGACGTTTCTTTGATTTACAGCAGTTTAGGTACGAATAATATGCGGTTATGATGTAAAATATATTCAAAAAATGTTGCAAGCATGTTACAGGATCTTCAAAGCGGTTTTATTACAAAGTCTATGAGTCCTTTGTCGCCTGATCATTGAGAAATTTTACGAGAGGTGTTAGAAGTTTAGAAGTTAATCGTCTTTACTCGTTCCCCTAGATAAAGCCTTCTCCAGGATTCTACAATCCTTGGAATTTGAAACGTAATACACTGCATTCTCTGGAAAATACATCATGCTACAAACACATAACTCAAACCAAAAATACTGGATGTTGGTATTTGGACGTCCTCTGAGGCTGAACGGTTAAAATATCAAGCCTCGCATCCAGAGGGTTCAAAATCTGAGATTCGAATTTTGAATCTTATTTCGATTTTTTATTTTTAATATCTATTTTATTTTATTTTTTGTTTATATATTTAAGTACGTAAAAACAATTATTTCAATACTGCTCTTCCATGGAAAGATTAGCTTGTGGCTGGAAGAGTAGTGCACATTGTTTCTTTATACGTATTTAAATTTCTCTTTTTTAGTAAAATATATTTTTATCGGTGTTTTAGTCCACCAAACTACAATACATGCCCACGTTGTTGATATAAAATTTATACTTGCGATACGTTCCAGAATAATAGATACTCTCAGTATCGCCCTGGTAAAAAGACAATTATTCAGAATCCACAGGTTACTTGAAGCGGCTTTAGCCGTGTTTGGTGATCGGAACTGATTAGCCAGGTAATTCCCTACCTTATGATATCTTAATTTCCATCGAAATATCATAAACTTAGAAAACAGTGACGCAACTTTAATAGCTTTAAAACTAATATCTCATCAAGGTAAGGGGGACTTCTCTTAAGTCTGAGAGAATGTTCATATTATAAGCATCCGGGATTAGTGAGATTACGCTGCGCTTTGGTCGTTATATTCTGAACACAAAGAGTTAATTAGTTTTGAAGGTTTTATGTTCATTAGAATATTACAACCTTCATAAAATAGGGTTACTTTATTTATAATTAATTTGATTTTTACGTCGTATCAGATAACGGTTGTCTCAACCGAATAATTTTGGTATCCTGAATTTGTAATCAAAACGTTGTGCATTGTTTAAAGACCGTATCTGAATGGTTAAGTAGGTATTTCCCAAACTTCTTCCTACACAATTTTTTTTTATTTCTTACCCCGACAGCCTTACAACACATCCCAATTTATAGATGCCAATTATAGTCCATGGAGCTCCAAGCAGTTGGATCTCATGCCTGATCACCGCACATATTAATCTAAAGAATATATTAATCCCTTTTGCCGTTCTGATTCCTTTCAAGAACTGAATAAATTATTTGATTCACTTGATTATTTCTTGTTTGAAACTGCGTCTAAGAATCTAAAAGTAATACTTATATTTTCAATTCATGCTCTCTAAACTTTATGTCCGGGCTAAATTTTCCCCACAGGAAAAACTTAACCCTTCCACACACTTTTCCTCAAATGATCATCTAGTCAATCCACGCTATGCAATTGCACTGTATAAGTATAATAAATACAAAACAATTCAAGAACAACATGTCAACCTTCCAGAGACCAAATGGGAAAATAATTCACCGACTCCAGATATTTTCATATCAGAGGGTTCGGCTCGATAGAACTCCTAACTGGACCGGTAAATCCTACCGATCCCTCAATTTAAATATTTTAAAAAATCTTTCGTAATCCTACATGTATTTAAGACTATTGCATTTTTATGTATAGATTTTTTGACAAATCTAAGAAACCTAAATTTCGAATGAGAGAGCTAGGTATAATGCCAGTAGCCGAAATAACAAATGGTAATATTTTTATAAAATTTTCGCGTTTTTAGATTATTTTATTCTTATAGATGACCATTTAAATAAAAAAATACGGTGCTTTACTTGCAGTCCTCCTCACTTGAGATTGCTGACCGTCCGTGGTTGTTTTGGTGTTCAAGATCTCTTCATCTTCATACGTGTTGATTTTATCATCTTTAGGTCGTTTATTATTTGGTTGTTTTTCTCGCCTTCATGTTTTAAAAAAATATTTTTTTTACATTCACATCTCCATGTTTGTTGACTGAAGTTAACTTCAAAATCGAATATTATTAATAAGTTTGCATCTGCATGGTTGAATTTAAGCACCCAGTTTTGGGTGCATGTTGGCGCTATGCCGTACGCGTCGCTCCACAAATAAAATATGTGTACGTGGAATTTCAAACAAAGCTACAGTTATAATTCGGTTTGGAATTCAAGAATTCGTCACAAGATGTCGCCAGCAGGTCGGATGGGAACGCGTCTTCCCTAGGTATAAGTGTTATAATTTTTTTAATATTTAGTAACACT
This sequence comes from Glyphotaelius pellucidus, assembly GCA_936435175.1. Lineage (NCBI taxonomy): Eukaryota > Metazoa > Arthropoda > Insecta > Trichoptera > Limnephilidae > Glyphotaelius > Glyphotaelius pellucidus. The sequence goes on along the minus strand of OW386555.1, from coordinate 3,781,120 downwards.
CCGGATATGGAAAGATTGACGGTAAAACAAAGTTGTATCAAGTGGCTATATATTACATATGACGACATTGCATGTCTCGGCTACTTTGCGCCGGTGACTATCTCTCGATGACAGTGGAACCGAGGAACAGGCTATTTTTGAAACCAGTTCCAATTGGATTTATATACTGGTCACCAACACTAACTGGGCGATGCCGAACCAAAAGCCGCCTGCAAGGTCTAGCAGTGAAAACCTGCGGAGGGGATATTTAACTTTTAGTCTTTATGAATTCCTCGTGTATGTTTACTTTTCTGAGTTTTGATGTTGTTTCTGGACAAAATTTAAATTTTATTTTGGGACGTTCATGATTTGAGGTTTTGGTCCTTGTATTGTAGGTATGTCGGTCAATAAGGTACTCATTTATCCTTGTCATGTTTGAAGCAGATCTCCATCTAATAATTCCATATTCTATTCAATTTAGAGGCGGGTGTGGGTACCGCCGCACCGGGAACCATTTATTGGATAATCAACAACTCTGCCATTTGTCACCTCAGTGGTTCGCTATGTTTGGTGGCTTAGCAGGGGTGACCGGGTTCATTGGGTAAGATTTTTTCATATCTTGGCGGTGGATGCGGCTGCCAACCAGTTGCATGGCAGGCCGGATAGGGAGAGAATGGTTGAGGGAGTCCCTTCTTTTTCTTGTCTGAGGGGGGGGGGGGGAGTGACTCTTCATCCGTACTCTCTTGGAACATCGCCTTACAGTGTGAGGGATGGATTCATATATCCGTCACTCCTGGACACACTGACCCCCAGATTCCTATCCACCCCTCATATTTTTCCTTTCCAGAATTCTTCTTCTACTTTTCTAAAAAAATACTCCACACAGCGTCCCATAGATGACAAAGGCTCTGGAGAGAATTGGCCTCAGATGTGGAGCAAATTCAATTGCAATTTATTTTCGCGTTTACATTGAATAATTTCTACTACGAAGGTGCAGTCACACTGTAAAATATTTACAGTGTGACTGTAATAGAAAAACTTAATAGAAACTAATAGAAACTAATAATAGAAAAACTTATGAAATGATTTTTTTTGACCTATGATGGTCCGTTTGTTTTTCCTGAACTAACTTATACTTCATCGGTATAAATCCATCTTGAGCGTGTGCGATGGGTATCACTATTGACAAGTATGCCATCATCATAAAATGCATAATTCATGAGGCGATGGCGTCAAATATTAAATTTTCACTCCAGACGGTCTGGTAACGTAGAAAAACGATTACCATAGTCGACTTCAGTTCTTCCTCTCAGACATCGATGGTGTGAAGGCGTCCAGTCTGCTTAACCATACGGTTCCAAGATATGAGATGACGTGATGATAATATAATCAGAAATCTATTTTATTTAGCAAAAAATATGAAAATGACGAAATGATAAATTTGCTGGCTGTTGGCTGTTTTTACGCTAACCGTGTACACATTCTTGACAATTATTTATTTATGAATAGACAATTTCATTTTACAACCCTGGAAAAAAGAGGACAATTTGCTGACTCAATACGTTTACACAAAATTATTCGTGATAAGCTTCAAACCACTCATTGTCTGAGCAATATTCATATTAAAGTTATTAAGAGACCTAATTTAAGGAGTCATAAAATATTCCATCTTGAATTATTTGATAACAATATTGCATACTTCAATCATATGTTATACCATTGAATGTGACCATATGGATATCTATATATGCAAACAGTTCCAAATATTTCAAAAAACAAATTAACAAACTCTTACCATCACACTTCTTGGAGAACAGTTATGTAACTGCTTTATTGTCATACCCTTTCTTTCTTTCTTCCTTTTTTCTCTTTCTCTGCAGGTTTTGTATTATATTTGACACTACTATGTTTTATATTTCATTTTGATTATCATTATTTCTGTTATCACTTCATCCGTCTAGTAACAACTAAACATTGATTTTTCATGCTGTAAACATTTCTAACGTTACATTTGGAATGTTAATATCTATGTACATCCAACAGCAATTCTATTATTGTAATAATTGTTAACACTATAAATGTTTCAAACAATAAATAAATAAATAAAGAGATCAATTTTGCTAAAATACTAGTAAAGCAAACACATCGTCGCCTTAGTTCTTAATTGTCCAAACGACCATTAGAAAATTTTACAAGAGCAAAAGGTTTTCTCTCATTATTTCAATGAAACAATTTGGTAGGAGTTTAATAATAAGCTATATCCGTAAAGGTAAGTGTCATTAGTTTAAATAATTCTTGGAAAAGTGATTAACTATCATTGTTAATACTTTATTTTTAATTTTAAAGCGGAGATTGGTCGTTTAGACAATTTAGTACTATAGCGACAACATCATATGGTTAAGGGGAATATGATCAGAATATCTTTAGTTCTTATCTACAAATAAAAAATAACTAAAATGCATTGTATATTTTCAATTCCATCCTTCCACACTTACGATCAGAAATGATAGCTGTCGTAAAGTATTGACAGATTGAGACAACTGTTTCAAAGCTCGTCGTAAGGTACACAAGGACCCGTGAATGTTTTATGGCTAAAGAAAAAGAGAAGGATTTACGAAATGGTATTGGGGTTCCGCAAGGCTCGAAGGTGGGCCCATTAATCACCGCGTGATCTCTATTGATCTCGAGGAATGCGAACGTTAGTTGGGGTTACATGTGTTTTATGGTTTACGTTACCTCGTCGACTTGTTGTTGTTGACAAAGATTAATTTAGAAATATTGTCAAGTTTAACATCCGTGTAACATAAATTACCATAGTTTGTTTTAATATTTTCATGATAAGGTCATTTTGAAATTGTATAAGGGAGAGAATGCTTTCTTACCATTTCGTGTATAATATTATATAAGTACTAGCTTTTCCCCGCGGCTTCGCTCGCATGGTATTAGGGGAAATTACTGTAGCGCTTGCACTTATCAATTATCCCCCCCACCCCGTCCCGCATTCCATACATTCAATTTCCGGAACATTCAGTTTTCAAACAGCTTGCGTGCCACATAAATTTCATAATGCTAGAGCTCAAAGAAAAAAAAATTATCCAATTTGGTGCAGTCGTTCGAAATTTATGCGCTTACAAACATTTCGGAGATTTATTTTTATTTAAATATGTGAAAGTTTGAAAAAATAATAAAAAATACCACTTTTTGTATAGTCTTTATAATCTTTACGAATTATATTTTTAATGTAGTAACTCTCATCTGACATTTATTCCAAAACATAAGCTTGTCCAAAAAAAAAAAAACATATTCTAATATTTAAATTTTCTGGAGCAGCAGCCGACCAGTAGGTAGGGGGCTGAGAACCTACCAGCATAGAGCCCACAAATATATCAACATCGTTTCCATGGCAACGATTTGTTTTCTGACGTAAGCAATAACTCGCTTTTGTTAGCGACAGAAAACGTATAAAAAATATAATATATTTATATTTATAATTTCATAACGCCAGAGCTTACCATCATTTACAGCCTGTAGTTCTCGCGTTTAATTTCGCTTTCTATTGTTAAAAGAATTTTGTGAAAGCGTAACAAACAAACTCGAGCAGTTTCGCATTTATAATATAAGTATAGTATGGATGTAATAAACATATCTTTTATGTTATTCTTTTCATCAATTTTATACGTAGGCAAGATGTTAACACCTCATAATCCAAATATAAAATTAAAACACCAACAGATGGATACTTTTAATAAATATCTCTAAAAGAAATTTGTACCTAGTAGGAATGGAATACATAAGAAAGAATTTTTTTTTTTAATAATAACGCATTAGAACGGGCCAACCTTTGGGATGAATTATTCCGAAATACTAGTCTTGGTGCCAGATGTTTGTCCGACCGTCACCTTTGACATGGATCAACAAAAAGATCCGCGAAAGTATGAACTAAACGTTCTTATCTGTTACGATACGATACGTTTGTACCACCCCAGCCAGGAGCACTCCTGTCCCGACGAGAACTGTACACCAGGAGGCACTGATTTGTTGGAACTTAGAACAGGTGGTCTGAGTTCGTCATGATAACTTAATAAGCCAATATTGATATTTAGGATGGGCAGGATTAAAGGAATCGATTAAGCCTGGTTTTTTCTTCACTACCTTTGTGCCTTTCTTTTTCTTGCCTCTTCTCGGCTTTTCTTGGATCCCTTTGTCGATTTTTGAGTCTTCTTGAATCTTCTTATTTCTTTTTGGATCTTTTCGTCTCTTCTTGCCTCTAATAAAGTGTTCGGCAAAAGACCGAGTTCAAGTTTGTAATTGTGGTAAAAAAAATCTTACAAATAAATCGAGACCCTTTTGGATCTGTATATAAGTATGCAAATATCAAAATATGATGATTTGATTTGCGCGTGCCCGCGATGGTTTCTATGTACAATAGTGAGTTTCATGAAATAACGTGTTGTTAACCGTTCATCCGATTGCGATGAAACTTTGGGGATTTGATGGGTTCATGCCCGCGATGGTTTCTATACATACTAGTGAGTTATGGCATCATGGAATTATGCGTTGCTAACCGTTCATCCGATGGCGATGAAATTTTGGGGATTTGATGTGCGCGTGCCCGCGATGGTTTCTATATACAATAGTGAGTTTCATGAAATCATGAAATAACGTGTTGTTAACCGTTCATCCGATTGCCATGAAACTTTGGGGATTTCATGGGTATATTCCCGCGATGGTTTCTATACGTACTAGTGAGTTATGGCGTCATGAAATTATGCGTTGCTAACCGTTCATCCGATGGCGATGAAATTTTGGGGATTTGATGTGCGCATGCCCGCGATGGTTTCTATATACAATTGTAAGTTCTGGCATCATGAAATTATTAATTGCCAACCGTTTATCCGATTGCGATGACACTTTGAGGATTAAAGAGTGAGTGAGCGAATCAGTGGTATTTACACCTAATACCATGCGAGCGAAGCCGCGGGTAAAAGCTAGTTAATTATAAAATTAACCAAAATGTAAGCAAATATATATCTTCTTCAAACTTTGCTAATCCACTCTGTGGCGTCATTATAAATTTATAAACAAATAACTTAGTGTACACCACTATTTGATTAACATTATCGACATGTTTCAAAAACTATGTTTTCTTCGTCGGGATAATAAGTTATTATTGACTAAGTGTAAGTTAATATTAACTTATTATCCTGACGAAAAAAACATAGTTTTGAAACATGTCTATAATCTTAATTAAAGTTATTTGTTTTCATTAAATAAATAAATATATATCTTTTCGTCATTGGTTATGCCGTGTTACGCTACCTCCTTCTTTATATATCAAATTTGTACCTATTTTTGTCATTGCAAATCGATTGTCATTAAAAACTGGATTAAATTTTTTATCTCAATATTTCTTTATTCCTCTTAAGCTTATGTAAGGGGCTCAACGAACAAAGCGGACCACGTACAGGATTTAAATCCTTCCCCAAATCTAATCTCCTTGGAAAGAAATTGGCGAATTCATTTTAATTTAGTCTAAGAGAAACAGGAACGCACGCTGGTAATTGAAGAAAAATGACTCTAAAAGCTCGCGAAGACACGTTGAATAAAAATGTTATGTAAAAGATTATTTAAATTAGGAAACAGCTTGTTGTTGAGAATGTTCGAAAATAAATTCATGTTTTTAAGGTTCAACGGCTGCTGTTGGTGATAAAATGTACAACCTCGAAAACAACAATAAAAGCAGTGAAGTACGTAAAAAATTACAATTTTTTTAAGTTTCGTTAATTCTACTCGTTTTTTAACGAGTATTACGCTGAGCCGTGTTTTATTGTAGAAAATTAACGCGACAAAATTTAATTAGTTAAGAGAACGATTAAGGCTCAGTTGTTTCGAAAAAATTCACTTGTGTCAAAGACATTCAGCGCCATTTTGTTTTTTTGAAACTTGTAAGATTCCCGTTAAGTGCAAATTCTAAGTTTGTTTCAGCTTTTAAACAAACTGTGATCAGCAGAAGAGGACAACCATCATGTTTTTAAGTTTGTACCTAGAATTGGCGTTTTACAGGTATCTTTCGAATGTAAAAAAAATCAAGTTGGCACTGAAAGGTTATTTGATGTTTATTATACATTTGAATTTGTGAAGTTTCACAAGTGACAAGAAGAGAAAACGAGGTAGACCATTTAGACGGTGGGTTGACGACATCAAAGCCGTGGCAGGTGGTACATGGACAAAAACAGCTAATGATAGAGAGAAATGGCGACAGTTGGAGGAGGTCTTTGTCAACTAGTGACATACAGACAGGGAGTCTATGCATGATAAGTGAAAAGTTTATTAAAAATAATGTTATATAATTTACTGTCTGAATAAAGGCTATTATTATTATATTATTATTATTATTATACATTTGAATTTATGCGGTACATCTGAGCTTAAGTAAAATATAGCATACCAGCTGGAATGCTAAATGGCATGCGTTGCTATGTCACTTAATAAATAAATTGTTTCTCCCTGCGTGTCCTTTCCCATTCGTTCCGTTCCCTTTCCGCCTCTCCTTCCTCTCCCGCGTCTTCTTCCCCGCTCGCATTCCCACACCGCCTCCTCCACCTTCCCTATCCCCACTCCACTACCCCCCTTCCCCATCCCGCGAATCCCTTTCCAGAATTCCCCTCATCCCTCTCTGGTTCCTCTCCACCCTCCCTCTCCCGAATTCCGTACATTCATTCCCGGTACATTCAGTTTCCAAACAGCTGGCGTGCCACCTATCGCAAATTTCATAATGCCAGAGCTCACCAGTAGTTTTATACAAAATAAGGAACACAAAAAAAAAATATCCAATTTGATGCAGTCGTTTAGAAGTTATGCGCGTACATACATTTCGGTGATTCATTTTTACAGTTAAATAATAACTAAGACGCCTGAATTAAAATTTCCCGCAAATATATCAACATCGTTTCCACGGCAGCGATTTGTTTTGCTTGGCAATAACTCGCTTTTTTTAGGGACAGAAAACGTATAATAAATAAAACATATTAATATTTATAATTTCGTAATGCCAGAGCGTACCATTATATAAAGCCTATGGTACTTGCGTATATTTAAACTGTCTATTGGTGAAAAAAAATTTAAAATCGTTTTATTGTTTTATGCGTGAAAGCGTAACAAACAAACGCACGCAGTTTTGCATTTATAATATTAGTATGAAGTATCACATTATTTGCACTTAGTTCCGGAGTTTGATATGCTTTTGGGAGGAATTAATGCAAACAAGACTCAGTTACCCCCAGATTCCTACCCACCCTCACACCCTTTTCCTTCCCAGATCTTCCTCTCTTTCCTTTCTTTAAAAGCTCCCGTGTGGAGCTAATATAAAAATAAAAAAATAAATAAAAAGTTACGGAACAACACAATGTCGCATCTCTCTCACTCTCTCCGATGGCGCTACAGCCCATGTGGAACATGGCCGACGGCCGGCGTAATACAGCGGTAAGGCTCTTGACCAGCATTCCGAAGGTCGCGGAATCGAATCCCGGCGTGGCAAATAAATTTGAGTATAGTAATAAATAATAGTACAGTAACGCCCTGGTGTAAGACCACCATTCGGAATTGAAACGTTGCTTGAAATGGCCTTAGCCGTGTTTGATGACCAGATCTGTTCAGCCAGGTACTTTTCAATCTTCCTCTTTCCCATCTCCTTCCCCTCTCCACTGCGTTTAGTCCGACAACCAATTGGAGATGCTATAGTCTCTCAAGCTCCAGACGGAAGCAGTTGTGCGGTATTCACATTAAAAAAATTATACCAGTATTCCCACGTTTAAAAACGTTACAGTAAGACAAATGTACAATGCTTTAAATATATATACAACATGTTAAGGGACGTACATGACTTACTGTAATAAGCGATTCCTGTCATTTTTTTGTTTAAAAATAATTTTTAATCTTCGGTAACTTTTTCGTTGTGTTTTTTTTTTCAACTAAGAACATTAAAAAATCGGTATGTGAGGGATAGTTGGGGGCGGTGTGAGAGGTTGGGCGATCACCAGATTTTGTGACCGGTGACGACATGTGGAGAAATTTTTTTCGTTTGAATTTGAAAAAAATACATAAAAAAACTCTCCGAAGACCAAAATTTTAATTACACTTTTTATTCCAAATAAGGTTAGATTAACGTAAAAAAAATTCATCCCTTAACACCCTCCATACATTAATATGTTTTTTCAAATCCCAAAAATAAGATTCCAAACATAAATATATAATTTTTTTTAAATCTGCACCAACTAAAAAAAATGATAAAATTCTGAGGAACCGACATTAAACGTTCTCCAAAGTTTTTTAGTTACTTCGTCTTTGAGATGTGTGTTTTTTTGTTTTTAAATTCTGGGAGCCTCTTCCCGTTTGGTGCCTTCCGAGGGGATGGGGTGGGTGTTAAGCCACCCCTACTTCCCGAAAAATAGTATAAAATTTGGGAAAATGTATGAGATTCGCCGGAGTAGGCTTTGTTTAGGGAAAATATTACGGTGGCCGCACTGGCAGAATGATCCGGCCATAAAATTTGCGGTTTTAAGTGGCACGGAGTATTTTTTTCTCATTTTTATATTTCTTTTTGTTTAAAGGGGGCTCTAGGTGTAATACATTGCTTAAAAATAACATAATACAAAGAGTTTTGTCAAGTAAAATATATATTCCAAACGGATATTGCATGTTCGTGCCGTTTTATACTATTGTTACAAATCATTTTTTGTGAAAATTACGCTAATTTCGTGTAAGAATTAGTGATATTGTTGTATTTATATATTTTTTCATTAAACATCACACAGGAGACCCTAAGCAAATTCCCTCGGGGCCTATGTTATCTTTGAGGAAACTGTGTGAAGAATCTTTTTAAGGAAAGGAAGAAGAGAATGTTATCTGATTAGTAAACAAAACACTTATCAGACCAGTACTCACGTATGCAGCTGAGACGTGGGTACTGAGAGGAATGAGCGAGCACTGGACGTTTTCGAAAGGAAAATTTTGAGGCGCATCTTCGGACCGGATCTAGAAAATGGATTTTGGCGCAGACGTTACAGCAATGAGCTATATGCTCTGTTTAAGGAGCTAAACGTCACAAAATTTATAAAACTGGTAAGACTTCAGTGGCTGGGTCATGTGGAGAGAATGACCGAGCATCAAGCACCAAAGTCCCTGCTGAACTCAAGACCGGGGGTTGTAGAGCCAAGAGTGATGATGATGATGATGAATACCGCAAAAGAGTCCCAACTGCTCCCGTCTGGAGCTAGTGATACTATAGCATCCTCAATTGGGGTATGTTGTGAGGCTGAAGGTAGTGGGGAGGGGAAGGAGATGGGTGAAAGGAAAGTGGGGAAGTACCTAGCTACTTAGATCTGGTCACCAAACACGGCTAAAGCCGTTTCAAGCAACTTTTCAATTCTGAATGGTGGTCTTACACCAAGGCGATCCTGAAATATCTTCCACTCTGGAACGTGCTGCAAAAATACTATATATTATTTTTAATTAATTAATTGTGAAATAACAAAAATTAATCAAATAAAATTTATTTGTCTGGGATTCGATCCCATGACCTTCGGATTGCGAGTCAAGAGCCTTACCGCTAGACCACGCCGGCAGTCATGGCCGTATGAGGAATGGGTAGAATCCAGGGGTCCAAAAGTGACGGACGTATGAATTCATCCGCTGCGGTTAAAGACAATGTATCAAGAGACAGCAGCTGGAGAGGTGAAAGGGTCTCCCTAAACCGGCTTCTCCCGATCCGGCCCACCACGCCACTGGTGGTCAGACGCATCCTCCGTCAAGGCTTGAACATACCTCACCCGATGAACCCAGTAACCTCTGGTTAATAACCAAATGTAGTGACTACTTGGGGTGACCTATGGCAGAGGTGTTGGTTATCCTATAAATGATTCCCGAGAAGGCGGTACCCGTAACCGTCTCTCAAATGACGATTTAATATTGTTGTTATTATTATTGTTGTCATTTGAATGAAGTGGCTGCGTTCAGTTATAATTAGATCCCGAAATCATACCTTTAGAAATTCATGATCATTTGTTCAAGGAATCGAATAACATGAGATAAATTTAATAATCAATTACATTGTTATTTCAGGAATCAAATCTCAATGTATTTTGAGACGTGTGGTTCCAATTACTAATTTAATCGCTGTCTTTAGTGGTAGTTCTATTTGTAGGAGTTCTATTTCTATGTTACTTAGATTAATGGGAAAAAATTTATGGTATTTTTTTTAAATTTTGATCTTTTTGCCAATTACATGACACTTTTATAATCGACGGGGTTGGTAACAGAACTCCATTATGGAAAACCACTATCATTATCGTTTATATTCTTCTTTATTACCTAAATTAAGATTCTGCTAGCTCCGTCAATCACGGGGCTGACAATATTATTAAAAAATTTTGAAAAATAAAAAATGACCTAAGGTTGAATTTGACAGCCACCACTGGAGCTCTAAAACACTTGAAAACTACCCTCGGCTCTGTGCAGAAACGGGCGGTCCGTTTGATAGATTCTCCCACCTTAATGAACGGATTGCAATCCATAGAGCACAGGCGTCGGGTGGGAATGCTATCCCTGTTCTACCGGTATTTCAATGGAAGATGCTCTGAGGAACTAGCGTCATTGATCCCTTCAGCACCGGTGCATAGTTGGGAGACATGCCAAACACGCGCCCAACATTTGTACACGGTTGACATTTGTCACATGAGAATGGGTCTTTTTTTCGACTCGTTCTCATGTGACAAATGTTCAACAGCTCGGCTATGGAACGATTTGCCAGCCTCTGTGTTTCCTCCCTCCTACAACATGGGTCTCTTCGAGACCAAAGTTCATTCCTTCCTCTCCTCAAAAAGACCCTCCACACAGCATCCCTCATGACGTAAGCCCTGAGGGAAATTATTTTCCTCAGCGTCTCCTGTGTGGAGTTAATGAAAAAAAAAATGCCCACAACATGACATACAACCACAAGAAGACGGAAATAATCGAATTTCACCACGAAAAAAATCCCAAAAAGTTGCTATGAACATACCTACATCTAAGAATCGTAAATACTGGAGGCACTTTAGACCATGGTGATATTGAACGACAATAGAGAAATATCAGTATAATGTAATATAATATTTGGCTTATTTATAAAGCGCCATTTTCATAAAAAAATCTTCTCAAGGGCGCAAGTATACTGTCTTATATGATTTTATAAAGATTCTCCAAATCCAATAAAATAATGACTGCAGAACTATATTTGGATTCAGAAGGTACAGAAGATACGGAACTAGGTCTGAATGGATTCGCCAGCCTCAACAATTACCGAGTCACTGGAGCCAGGATGCGGCCGACGAGCGACGGCCTCTAACAACATGGTGGTGAATGCGGCCCTCCAACACCGAGCACCACTCCTGGGTGAGCGCTGGGCACGAGCTCACTCAAGACCACGCCTTACATAATTGTTCATTTTTTTGTTTCCTTTCTAATTATTTATTTTCTTAATCACTTCGATCTATTAAGCTTTTCAACACGACAATATAACAATAGCAGTCAAGTACAATAAGCTTGTTTTCAAGCTAACGCGTGTGTTCCCACATAAATTGTTATAACTCCGTTTTGGTTCTAGTTACACCCCTAAAACAAAAATAAAATATCTATAATAAACGAATAATGGAATGAGTTAAACCCGGATATTTTGTATAGATTTACACTGTTTTCGTCAATAGAAGTTTCACAAAGTATGATCATATCAATTTAGTTGACTACAAATAATTAGTGAGAATGTATCCCAGTACTTGGAAATAGATCTAATATTCAAACTTAACACAGTTATCGTTATATATCCTGTTACATGTTTGAATTGGGACCAGTTTTCGAACTTTTGAATCCGTTCATATTCTATATCTGATTATTGTTAAAATTGATTATTCTACATTTGTACGATATAATAAGTTTTTGTTTACATAAGTTGTGATTTTAGTACCGTTTTTACATAACAAAATCATGTGAGTCATTTTTTAAATTTTTTTATGTTCTAAATTTTAATATTTATTCGTAATAATACAAATTGAAGGCAAATTTTATCACCTAAATCAATTTTTAGTATTCGAATACGTTTAGAAATATTTTATTTATCGAGTTTAATTGCAAAGAGGAAATAAAACAAAATTTATATCAATTTTGGCAGTTCATTAAGACCAAAAACCTGCTCAAAGACCGGAGTGCTTAAGATTGACTGAATTCACATATTGCCCAATAAATATGTATGACTATATGGGACATGGAGGATCAAACTATATTCCTGGTATATAATTTGTTTTTTTTTTGTGTTATAAGTATATTTCAATATTCGATATTCACCGGGGAGCGGTTATCATCCAAAATCATCAGTTCACTTATTAACCCAATGAACCAGAAATGAAAATCAAACTTGCCAATTAAAAACGTGAAATTCATACTCGTTCGAATGTTTAACTTGCCCATGAAAGGATTTAAAACTTTAAAACATACGTTAATTTAAAATTGTAAAGTTTTCCGTAGAGTAACTGATTTAGAGAAAGGGATTAAATGAATAAAAAGTTTTTATAAAGCTTAGAGGATGTGTGAGCAAGCCAAGCTATATTTATTTATTTTATCAGGTTCTTCATATATTAGTTAAACACCAAAATATTATGGAGAAGATTACAAAATTTAGAGAAAAAAGTGTATGGGGGCAGTTTCACTATCTTGTGACTTATGTCAGAAGATAGTTACAGAACTCTCTGTAAGTGATATTGAAGATATCGATGCTCAATACAGATTCATTTAGCAGTTGAGTTGCTCTGTTTAATGGCGCATTTTGAAAAGAAGAAGTTCTCGCTTTCGGAGCATAAAAAAGTGCGTGGAATCTCCCACGACTTTATGCGTCAGGTACATATAAGTAAATCTCCTTCATCATGGGCGGATTCAGTATAATGCCGGAGATTAGCTTAAAAATGTGTTTAACCGAAATATTTTTCGGCGGGCTTTTAACCCGTCTAATCACAGGAGACCCTAGTTGTCCCAAAACATCATATGCCGTTATAATAACAGGAGACCCAGATTGTCCCAGAACGACCGGGCGTCATTAAAAGTTAGATATCTCTCTTCCTGTCAAGCAAAAATTTGTGATTTCTTTTATATTTGAAAGCGAAAGAAATATTGCTTCTTATTGCGTTAGGGGTAAAAGAGCTATATTGATCAGATATTTTACAAACTCGATCATAAGTGACGATTTTATTTTGCGCCAATGTGTGACGTAATAAACAATTAATTTTAAAATAAAATTGTATGAATGTGATAAAAAGTGAAGTGACAGTTTTATTACAAATTTTCTTAAAAAAAGGAATCTGTGTTTAAAATTTTAATTTTCTTTTATTTTATGTACTTTTTTGGGGAAACCCCAGGTACGTAATTTTTAAGCTAATTCACATTTTCAATATAAAAATTTTAATATTTTAAAACAAAAATCTTAATTTTTGATAAGCACATCGGAAAGATTATTTTATCTAGATTTTAGAAAAAATTTTTTTTTCAAAAAGATTAAAAAATAACCAATAAAAATTAACATTTGAAATGCATTGGAAGAACCGAGAATTTTTGCGCGCAAACTTTGACAGGCAAAAGTTCATAGATATTATTTTGTCATTATTCGAAGGGTTAATGTGTTAAGATCGAGCATTCCTGTTAAAAACAACGATGGATGCAGGAATGGGTAGTATGTCTAGAAAAAACTATTTTGGTTTGTTGACTCTAGACAAGAGTCTCGACTACCCGGATCCAGTGAAACTAAAGCGAATGAAAGAAGTAGATTGGGAAGTGAATGACTATTCAGACATGTTTGTAAACGTAGCGTAATGTTCGAATCACGAAACTACTCAACAGGAGACTTGTCGCTGATCAGATGCTCCTGTACTCAACAGGAGGCTTGTCGCTGATCAGATGCTCCTGTACTCAACAGGAGGCTTGTCGCTGATCAGATGCTCCTGTACAAAATCATTAACTCTAAAGTTGACTGCCCGGAGTTGCTAAACAAAATAAATTTCCAAGCGCCGATTCGATATAGTAGACAAAATACCCTTTTCTATATTGACAGATGCAACACCAATTCCAATCAAAATGAATTTATGCAAAGGACATGTAACTTCTATAACAATAAATTTGCAAATATAGACACACGTGCTGACATATTCACTGCTAGTTACTGTTGTTACAAAAATTCATTGTATAACATTCTAGGTGCGAATAACACATATTCATGATTATTAAATTAATTGTATCTAATATTTTTATATTACTTGCGTGGCAACTTTCCCTTAACTTTCCTTTAACCCTCTCCTCCTCCTTCCCTTCCCAACCCAAATACCTAATTTGCAGTCTATTACAGTTATAATCATACTTATTTTATTGTTGTGTACTGGTTTATTATTTGTTGAATTTGGATTTGTATTATTATTATTTTTTAAATTGCTGCTTAGTTCTGTTTTTTTTTTTTCATCTTTCTTAAATATTTTAGTTAAAATTCAGTTAGTCTTTATAAATACCTATCTGTGAACATTAATAATTGGTCTGTTTTTTATTATTCTCTTATGTATATTATATTACTAAGACTGTTTATGTTCCTTAAATAAATAAACAAATAAACAAGTAATCCAATCCAAAGCAATGTCTTTTTTGCCCAATGGGTTTTGTCTGGTTTCCAAGAGGACCAATGGTGGTCCCTCTTCAGGTCTCTGTTTATCAGTCATTCCAGCTCGTCAGCGCTACGTTATCAGTTGGCCGACGGTACACTTGGCACTATTTCCAGGAACACCGGTCCAGCTCGTCAGCGCTACGTTATCAGTTGGCCGACGGTACACTTGGCACTATTTCCAGGAACACCGGTCCAGCTCGTCAGCGCTACGTTATCAGTTGGCCGACGGTACACTTGGCACTATTTCCAGGAACACCGGTCCAGCTCGTCAGCGCTACGTTATCAGTTGGCCGACGGTACACTTGGCACTATTTCCAGGAACACCGATCCAGCTCGTCAGCGCTACGTTATCAGTTGGCCGACGGTACACTTGGCACTATTTCCAGGAACACCGGTCCAGCTCGTCAGCGCTACGTTATCAGTTGGCCGACGGTACACTTGGCACTATTTCCAGCATTACAGCCGCCATATAAATCGCCCTCTTTTTTATATGAATATGGCACAATAGTCACAACTGCTCCCCTCTGGAGCCAGTGAAACCATGGCATCCCCAATTGGGATATGTTGTAAATAGTGGGGAGGGGAAGGATAAAGGGAAGAGGTAGGTAAAGAAGCACCTGTCTGTTCTGATCTGGTCACCAAATGCCACTTCAAGCAACGTTTCAATTCTGAATGGTGGTCTTACACCAGGGCGATACTGATAGTATCTTCCACTCTGGAACGTGCCGCAAATAAACTTTATATTATTTTAAATGAATAAATTGTGAAATAACACAAATAAATCAAATAAAGTTTATTTGCTACGCCGGGATTCGATCCCGCGACCTTCGGAATGCGAGTCAAGAGCCTTTCCGCTGGACTACGCCGGCCGTCTCATACCACGAAATTTTAATTGAAGAATTGTCTGACGTTTATTTTCATGTAATACTTTTAAAACGTTGTAAAAAAAATTTAAAAAACATGTGAGCCTAGCTAAACTTTTTACTTACTTTTATTACTTGCGCTGTCAAACGAAAAAGGATTGGCATCACAAAGTTACTTGCGCATTCTCCGTTCTCTAATTATATTAAAATTAATCCATATTTTACTACACTTTTACACAAAAATGTTATTTTTTATTATTTTTATTTAATTTATAACTCATTTTTTTGTATAATTCGATTTATAAGTTTGTTTTAAGATATTTGATGCGGACTAATAGTTATTTTTTGTTTATTTTTGAACGCGTAGAACGTAGATATTAGAGTTGAAGACCAAGTTAGGTGTTTAAAAACCAGATGTTTCTCAGAATTTGCCGACTTTTTATTTGATACTGACCATATGTTTAACAGTAGTCCAAATAATACATAAAAATAGAATTAAAATACGCCTGAATAATTTAGAAGCATTAGAAATATCAAAATTTATAAAAAATAAATGTCAAATTATAAACAAAAGCTTTAACCAACAATTAATTAACCGATAGCCCGATTTTAAAGATGTTCTCTTTCTCCCTTTGTAATGCCTACACCCCTTCTCTTATATGCTCTCTGTTTCTATTGTTTTGACCTCATAATCTTAACTCTGTACTTTAATTTAGTTTTTATGTTTATTGTCCTGAAGAAGGTTAAGTACAACCGAAACCGGTGTAAAAAAACGTGAAACGAATGTAAATTTAAGTAGTGGTTTTAAACAAAGAACTTGTCTTATTCTCAAAAAAAGTTAATTTTATAGGAGAACGAAACAAACGAACGAATGAAAAACAAGCGGTCCCGTTGAAAAGAGATATTAGCGACATCTTGCAAAAATGGAGCTAGCTAACGAGGAATATAAACGCTAGAAATATTTCGATTCTCATGCCTACAAAATTTAAAATCGCGCGTCGTATTTGCACGAGGCCAAGTAAGCGAAAAAGTGGTTTTTATTTATTTTTTGCATAATTTTATAAGAATGAAAAAAGTTAGAACATACAAAACCTCAAAAATAGTCTTAGCCATAAAGGAGTATTTTTTAAAAATTGTTTCTTATTTTGCTTCATAGTTTACTCATGAAAAAAATTTCTTTTAGTGGTTTACGCTTGTATTTTTTGTTATGTAAATAATAATTATATTGTGATTCCAACACATAGAAAAGCTTCAATTTTTCTGTAGCATATTTTTTGATGTTCACACTGTAAACCGATTCGTCGTAAAGATCTTAAATGCGGTTTTTGTGGGGCATAGATAACCATATTCACTTAACTTTCCCGAGATAAAACGAAAAATAGAAAATTTTGACTCACGACACTTTTCTGTGTCTTTTTTTTTACATTAACTCCACACAGGAGGCCCTGAGGAAAATAACTTCCCTCAGGGCCTATGTCATCTGGGATGCTATGTGATGTGTACATATATTATGTTCCTTATAATATCAAAGCCTAAACGATTTAAAATAAGGTTTATTACGCGTGTTTATACAAATTCAAATTAATGACCTCCAGATCCAAATTTGAGGTAATAACACCATTTACAAAAAATGATAGAATTTAAAAGTTTTGCTGCGTCCTGTGAGAGTAACTTTTGCATAATCCATGAGTTAACTATGGGCAGTAGTTCATTAAAACATTCAGTTTTCAACGAAATCGGGGCCAAACCAAACGCCACTAGACAAACTACTGGAAAGTTGGTACATAAATAATAACGAGATAAAAAACAGACGGATTGCGAGGAATTTCCCGTTCAGAGCGGAAAGTTTGACCATACTGATGAATGACTAACTTTGATTGAACTTTTTAATGGATTTTTTTTAATAACGAAAGTTGTTACAATGCTAGTTTTTTAGAATAAAATTACAATGCGTTGTAACTTTTATTATTATATTAGTTTTTCTACCAAATTAGTTTCATACTACAAATGACTTCACCATTGTTGTTATTTAATTTTGAAATTGTTTGTGACGTCTGTATTGGTGGTTAATATTATATTGAAAAATATTGATAAAAGTGTGCCTGTCTTTAACTTTTTTTACGCGTTAGCTTCTCACAGGAGACCCTGAGAAAAAAAGGCCTATTTCATCTTTGGGGATGCTGTGTGGGGGTTCTTTTATGGAAAAGAAGGAAAGGACGTTCTGGGACGGAAAAAGGTGTGAGGGGTGGGTCGAGAAAGATCATCAGGAGAGGTCAAAGGATCTTCCTGATCCGGCCCGCTACGCAGTGGTGGGCAAGCGCATACGCCGCCAAGACCTGAACATAAGTCACCCGATGGACCCGGCTAGCTTTTTTTATATGAATACCGCACAAAAGTCCCAATTGGCCTAGAGCCAGTGAGACTATGGCGTCCCCAATTAGGGTATGTTGTAAAGCTGAAGGTAGTGGGGAGAGGAAGGAGATGGGAAAGAAGTAGGTGGGGAAGTACCTGGCTATTAAAATCTGGTCACCAAACGCGGCTAAAGCCATTTCAGGCAACGGTTCAATTCTGAATGGTGGTCCTACACCAGGGACCTCTGGAACGTGCCGCAAATATACTATATATTATTTTTAATGAATTTATTGTGAAATAAGACAAATTATAAAAATTAAATTTGTTTGCCACGCCAGGACTCGATCCCGCGACCTTCGGATTGCGAGTCAAGAGCCCTACCGCTAGACTACGCCGGCCGTCGAGTCACCTCTGCTAAGTCACATACAGGGGTGTTGGTTATCTAATAAATGGTTCCCGGGTCGGCGGTACACGTACCCGCCTCCCAACTACACACATTATTTTCCATCTTTGAAAAATGTTCGTTTCGCATTTTAAGATTGAAATTGCAAGAACTAATATATTTTTCTGTGTAATCCCTCATCAGGAAGAGTAAATAAATTCAACCTAACATATTAGAATGTTCGTACCTTTTGTATTTTCATCTCAAGGGACACGGTTTTCAGAAAAGGGCATAAATTACCCCAGTTTCTGATGAATGGGTTTTTTTTATTTTATTCTCTTGTTTATTGTGAAAACACTAAAATGAAATACCCACAATCTAACTCTTCAACCGTCTTTGAACATTGAAAAACAGCCTAAAATTTTTGATGCGTTTTTTGTGCGGTTTTGAGTACGTCAAAGGACCATGAACGATGCGTGTTTTATGTGTGTGAAAGTCCACTGCGCAAGTAGATAATATTTTTTTATTTATTTATTTATTTATTAAAAGAAGTTTATACAATGAACAAAAAAATTGTGTTTATTCATCCGCCATGCTGGCGTCCCACAGGGATCGGTTCTGTCTCCGACTTTGTTTTTGTTGCACATCAATGACCTCTTGACGTGTGCACCGATTCATTGCTACGCGGACGACAGTACAGTCCATGATAGCTTTTTGTTTGACAAACCTCCAAAGGGCTCACAAACCCCAATGGCTCGGAGGGCTTTGAAACAAAGAATGGACGGTTACCTCGAGAGTGTTTCCTCTTGGGGTAAGAATAACCTCGTCGAATTTAATGTTTCAAAGACCCAATCATGTCTGATCACGTCTAAAAGGGATCGAAATGATAATCTAGTCTCCTTCAACGGAAGCATTCTCCCGAACAGGCCTTCCATTGATATGCTTGGTGTAACTCTAAGTGACCAGCTCAGGTACGGGGGCTCCATCGAGGCCAGAGTTAAATTAGCCTCTCAGAAACTGGGCATACTGTACAGGGCACGCAGATACTTTAATAGTACACAACTGCTAGCCCTGTACAAATCGCAAGTGCGCCCCACGGTTGAATTTGGCAGCCACCTCTGGTCTGGAGCCCCAAAATACCTGAAAAAAACCCTTGACTCTGTGCAGAAACGGGCGGTCCGTTTGATAGATTCTCCTAATTTAACTAACGGATTGCAATCTTTAGAGCACAGGCGCCAGGTGGGAATGCTGTCCTTGTTCTACCGGTATTACAATGGAAGATGCTCCGAGGAACTAGCGTCATTGATCCCCTCGGCACCGGTGCATAGTCGGGAAACACGCCAAACGCGCGCTCAACATTTGTACACGGTTGACATTAGTCACATGAGAACGGGTCGTTTCTACGACTCGTTCTTGAGTTCAACAGCTCGGCTGTGGAACGATTTGCCGGCCTCTGTGTTTCCTCCCTCCTACAATATGGGTCTCTTCAAGACCCATGTTCACTCCTTCCTCTCCTCAAAAACACCCTCCACACAGCATCCTCAAAGATGACATAGGCCCTGAGGGAAATTATTTTTCCCTCAGGGCCTCCTGTGTGGAGTTAATGTAAAAAAAAAAAAAAAAAAATGCTAGGGATGTCCCTGTGTTATGGCGGATGAAGTTTACAGATTGTGTAGGTACAGTGTACAGTTATTAACTAATTCAATTCATTTAAGTAGTTAAAGTAACATATTTAGTAACAAATTAAGTTAGTAATTTAATTAACACATTAAATTAATTTATGTTACAAGTTGTATTAATTATATTACAATATGCACAAGGATAGGAAAAAAAAGGACTTACTGCTCTTCTATACTGGCTGGGTTTATTGTGCACTTTTTTGTCTATGTTAGTCGCGGTATGCAGAGATGTTTATGCGGCGAGGGTCGATTAATGAATGATGTGGGTAATGTAAAATGGCAGTTATATAGGGATGGAACATGCGACAATATTAACTACAAGCACAGGGTCTATGATGTACGTAGATGTAAGTGTAGCTGTGTATTGTGTAAATGCCCTTCCAATTTTCAAGAGTATATGTTATGTAGTAATACGAAAGTTCATGCAACGACAGCATGTTTTAACATAACTTACGAAATATACCTACGTACCCTTTTTCCTAAAATTCAAATTAACACCGACAAAAAACTTAGGCATGATCCCAGGGGTGGCGTATTCAAATCCAAGCGTGGTGAAAATAATCCTTTTTTTGTGTGTCAGAAAAACATATATGTGAGTTTGTTGTACATTTACATAAAATTTACTTATAATTTGGGTGGCGTGTATGGGTACCGCCTCCCCTGGAAAACCTCTGCCATAGACCACCCTAAGTAGTTCGCTACGTTTAGTAATCTAGCAGGGATACCCAGGTTCATCGGGTGACGTGTTTCCAGGTCTTGACGATGCGTGTGCTTGCCCATAGCGTGCTGGATCGGGAGTTGCCGGTTTGACCTCTTCCGATGGTCTCTCTACCCATTGTCTTGCACCGCAATGGGAGGGATGGATTCATAATTCCGTCAATCCTGGACACATTGACCCCGAGTTTCTTTTCCACCCCTTACACCCTTTTTTCTTCTAAGAACTTTCTTTCCTTAAAAGAGATCCTCCGCCCAGCATCTCGAAAAATGACTCCTGTGTAGAGTTATTTAAAAAAATATATATTTCAAGCCAATTCAGACTGTCCTAGTTGTATTGGGCAAGACCGATACTTGAATTTGAAATTCTCCCTGAAATTGTGTTAGAAACATGTATATACTTAGGTACCCACTTCTCCACCATCTTCTTGCTTCTTTTCTTCCCAACACCAATGTTTTCCTCACTTGCTCCAGCCACCTCTCTTTTCCCCTCTTTGAGGATGCCATAATTCCGCTGGCTCCAAAATCCTTCGTCGTAATAAATAAAAAAAAATTACTTTCCTTTAATTTGGCATATGGCATCCCTCATAGATAAGCTTACTTTCAAATCACAAATCCCAAACAATTTCATCGTATTATTTTTCAAATTATATACATTAATAAAGGGGTATTTTTGTTTTGATCAGTTTTATTAACAATGTACATTTGTTACTTTATTTTATTTATTTGCTACCGGTTTCGACACATCCGTGTCGATCGCTAGTGTTCTTAAAACTAACTTTAAAATATTATACGGGAATGGGGTGGTTTTTAGAAATCTCTTGAAGACAGTAACTTTCCTCTTGTTTTGAAAACAGGGGTTCAAAAATGATTGATTTCGAATAAAACTGTTAATTTGTATAACAAAAACCCTCAAACACTCTTCTTTATACAAAAATAAGAATTGTTTTTATATATTTAATAATTATTATTTGATTTTCTTTAGGTCTCAATTCAGATGAAAGGCACTCCGTTTCAAATAAGCATTTGACAATAATTTATTTACAGTTTGACTTTAGACATGACTTGCACTCTTCGACTCTATATAGAATATGATCCAAGACGGCTCGGTTTTGGGGATCTTTGTGAGGGGGTAGTTTTTTGGTGGCTTCGGGTAGAAAAAGGGAAAGATTAAAGATGCACATCGCATTTATAAAAAAATGATAGCAAAAGAAACCTACGCAATCAAAATAAACAAAACACAATACTGTCAACGAGGCATAACCAGCTGGGTTAATTATCTACTCAACCAACTGATGATTATTTTCGTTTTTTTTTTGTTTTTGGGGTGTTATGCCGTGTTGCGCTACCTCCTTCTTTAGAAAACGTTTCGGACAGCGTTACAGTGTCCATCATCAGGACAGATGAGTAATTTTAAATTTTGTTTTTTATTTTACGGATTCTTTCGTAATCCTTTAACTATCTAGGGCTTACAACAATACCCTTTCATGTTTCTAACTAGTACTAGTAGTAATTTTTAATAGTGAAATGTGTGCTTATATGCTAGGAAGCAATACCGTGTTGCCACATATCTAACTGATGATTAGTTACTAGAATTCACAATAGTGGTTTAACCAAGCGCTGAACCATTTTTATACAGTTTTATATTTATTGCTTATGTTATTCAAAAGAGGACAGTATTAGCAATTTATTGAGTTTAACAATTATAATAATGTATTTTTTAAATAAGATGTGTACCCTTATGATGCTTGATTATGCGAATCCAGTCGATAAATAAATAATAAATAATTAAATAATATTTAATAATATTAATTATTTAATAATAATAAATAAATAATTAAATACATTTCGTGATTATAAACGAAAAATATTTTTTAATTACAATCAACTTTACTTATATTGTTGATATTCATTAAGGACCCTACTGATAAACGTGTTTTAAATAATATACAACAGGTAAACTATAATGAGAACTGCTCACATTAATAAAAGTCAGGAAAATTTCATAACTGGGTCACATACTTCGAGAGGAAAAGTATCACTTGCTTCAATTAATATTGAAAGGCATAATAAAAGGTCGCCGAGGGCCTGGTAGGAGATAAATGTCTTGACTACAAAATATACGAGAGTGGACCGGCATTAGAAGTGCGGAGGAGCTATTCCGGGCAGCACAAGATGGAGAGACATTTTCCAGAGTGATCGTCAACGTCGGGGGGACCTTATAGGGCACACGAAGAAGAATAAGAAACTATAATGAGTACATCGTAAGTGTTTGATAATCAGTTGTACAAAATTAAAAACGCGTGTATTAATTGGCAGGGGGGTTAGTGTATGTAAATAAAACTGGCGTCCATTTCTTCATTTACGAATCTATTCATTATTCTAGCATACATTACGTTAATTGTAATTTTTCATTTACAATAATATGAGAAAAGCTTCAGTAACTCTCGTCTGCGTTTTGTGTACACGCACAGAACCACAAACATTATTTTTATCCCAAAACAAAAAAGCATCTCTTTTCGAGATGGAAAAAAAACTCCATAAGAATGTATTATAACATTTAGTATGAAACCTTTTAGGCTACTTACAACTTGGTAATATTTTTCGACGTAATGTCCCTCAATTTACTTCCAGAATGACAATATTTAACATAAAAATAAAATAACGGATCGTGAGAGAAAAACAAAGAGCGGAGGCTGTTTTTTCGACGGAGATTTTTGGTTAAATCTGCGTACTCTTTATAAGAAAACTGTTTATCCTTATTTATTATTTTTCTTCGTAGTTTTGGAAAACAATTTCAAGATTTTAAGAGACTTAGTAAAAGTAGTAAGTGTTGTTTTGGATACTATAATATTTGGAGTTGTGATACTAACCCCGATCAACGACACTGAGACAGACTAGAAAAGGGAGGTTGAATGTAGGCTAAATTATGTAAAAATGTGATCATTGAGGCGTTTTCGCAATATTAGCATTATTTTTAATGCTTGCGGTTCCAAAACATATGAACATCGACACAAACGCACTTAACATTATTAGGTTTTTAAACAATGGATGTTTTTAGTTTAAAACGTATCTCCACTTTATTATTTTTCAATATATTTTGTGTTATTTTATAAAATTGTTAACCTCAACACAGGCTTGCTCTAGTGAGGTTAACAATTGAAATGTAAAGAATTATATTAGACGAAAAACAATAAATCATTAAGGCTCTCAAATCATGTTTAATAGTAGGGTGACATTTTATGCTCATATCGAGATGGCACTTTATTGGGAATATTAGAATTATTGGGAATGTTAGGATTTGTTCTGGGCACTGCAAGGAATTTTAGAGATTCCGTAATTTATTCAATTCTTTAGTTTGCAGTAGACTTGAAAATGGTTCGGTGATTTGGAGTCCACACCCTGTAATCTCCCTTGTATTGGAGAGAGTTCAGAAGAAATTTCTGAGATTTCTTTACATAGAGGAGTATGGCTGCTATCCGTGGCTCCATCTTACTGGCTTTATTTTGGGTATGCTCGGAATGAACCATCTACGGGCCAGAAAGGATATTTATATACCCATTTTTTCAGACTGATTCGTTGATGGTTTGAAAACTCGGCTATCATGGAAAGCATTCTCTTCTGTGTTCCTGATGGTTATCTCCGTCACTGACAGAATAGTTTTTTCAATTTCACAGCCTTCCGGTTTAACTTGCCGACGGTCATGTCCAAGGGGAGAGCAATCTTGTTCGTGAATAGAATCAATTCGGATATCGATATAATAAGCATAAATGAAGCTGACTTCAAAAGAGAAGCTATGTTACTCCTCGTAAAGTTGATATCCACTAAAGCACTAAAATGAACGATGTTGAAATTGATGAATGAAAATTATGAATGAAAAACGACAAGAGGAGAATGTTTAAGAAGTGAATGAAAGAAAATATCAGGAACACATCTGTAAGACACGGCGTGATTTAGTCGGATGATGTCTAATGAAAAAAATGTAGAAAAGTTAGAATAGGACCATGCATGAAGGACTGGGTGCTAAGAAAAACATATTTTTAGCGTTCCGTCCTCTGCTTATTTTGCGGTAAAAAAGCGTGATGATTAGTTATTAATAAATTTCCAGTACTTGTGGTAACGAGTGATCATTAGGCTTTTGCAGAAAAGTAATCAGTCCTTAATTTTAAAAATAAAAACTCAAACAAATTTAATGAAAATATAGTATTTAATTTCCGCTTGTTTTTACGACAATGTAACATTACTGGACCTACGTACGTATGAGGCGTTCCTGAGTTATTAAAGCATTTACATTAATAGCGATTCTTTCTGATATATTTGAATAGATTTATTTCGTACATGATCCTTAAAAAGGATAAATTACCTTTTATGTTTTCGTCGAAAGTAATCAATTTTCTAAATGATGATACAACCCTTCTCATTTTTAGGTTATTTGACAAATCAGTTCGACTCTCAAATCATTTATATTGTTAGAATAAAACCCATCTGGATTAGAATTTCTATGCATGACAACAGCATCTCCTTTCAAAATCATTACGTGTTTTGTTTTTTGGTCACATTAAACATCAACTAATCTCAATAATTTCTTTGTTTGTCCTTGATTCTTCTTCGGAAAGCGAATTTTGTATGTACAGTGGTATTTTGAGATACGAGTGCCCTAATATACGAGATATTTGAAATACAAGCCATCGAGCGAGCGAAGTTTTGCTTTGAAATACGAGCAACATTTTAGATAAGAGGAACTGCCAGCAGCACAGAACCCAACACGGGCTCTGGGAAAATCCATGGGCCTAGTGGTGGATGAGAGAGACGTAAACGAGCTCGTCGAGCAGCACTCTCAGGTACTGAGTTACAAGAGTTACAGTTGCAGCAGCAGCAGCAAAAAATTGGTTTTGAGGAAGAGCCAGAGGTACGGGAGGTTATCTCTGCAAGTGAGATGAAGGAGATCTTGGGAATGTGGGAGAGAGTTTAACAGTTCGTGTAAAAGAAACACTCCGAAAAAGTTGCAACTGGTCGTGCATCGGAGCTATTTAATAACACTCCTAACTCATTTCCGCAATATTCTAAAAAAGAAGAAGAAACAAACCTCCTTGGATAGGTTATTTTGAAGTAAAACTTCTTTAGCGCCGTTAGTGCTTTGAAATTCGGGGGAAACGGAAGTGCGTCACATCTCAGTTCTACACAAGTATTCGTTTCTATATATATAACGCCATTAATTTGCACTTCGGCGCTTGCCTTTAGTAGCGTAGTTAGCAAAGTGCCTGACCAAGTCTCAGCAAAGGCAGACATCAAGCAAACGGGGGTTCGAATCCCACAAAATCCAAAAAAAAATAACATTTTTATTTTATGAAATCAATATCCATTTTTCAAACCACTCAAAAAAAACAAGCAAAGAAAACATCTAGCGACTTTCTAGTTTCACTTCTAACGCGTGTGAATTTACACACTCAGTTTTTTTAATCTGGCAAAAAAGGCAAAGACCAGTGAAGAGAAAAGCAGTGACTAAAATTAAGCGTACAATGGCATTTAAGTTGTGTGCAAGTTGCATTTAAGTGACCAAAATACAAAAACACTATGTAAAACCGGTTTTTTTTGCATTCTCTTTTATTACGTTTTTAAACAATATTTGTCATTTATTAAAACATTTTTTTTTACTCAAAAACTCGTAACTAGAACTAGATATTTCTTTTGTTTCCCAAATGTTATTTCCTTTTCCTTATTTGACTGTCCTAGAACGGGAGTCCTTCCTAGTTGGACAGTCAAAAGCTCCCTTATACTTTGTATTTTTATAACAAAAAAATAAAATAAATAAAGAACAACTGGGGTGGCATTTTGGGGGATGGAACGGATTAACGGCATTTCAATAATTTCAATGGGGAAAATTGCTTTGAGGTACGAGCAAATTGACATACGAGCAAGGTTACGGAACGAATTAAACTCGTATCTCGAGGTACCACTGTATTCTTATTTCGAGGAAATTACCATCAAAGTCAATGTTTTCCCATTATACGAAATAAATAAATAAATGTGTTCCCATTAGTATTTATTTGCAAGTGAGGCATTATCTGTATTGTTCTTTCAGTATCATGTTCTATAATGGATTTTTTTTTTTGATGGTGTACTTGCTCGTAGGGTTTTCGGTTACCATGTCAGCAGAGCTTTGAATATATTTTTGCTGACGCAATTTAATGTTACTTTAGTCAGAGCGTTGTTTTATTAGTTAATGTCTTGTATTTTTAAAATGGTGTTTATATTTAGACACACTGTTTCCAGGCAGATATAGTTCTTCAACTGTACAGACGTCACATAAAATTAAATTTAATAATTTGCCAACCCTCAGTCCACAAATTATTTCCGAAATAACGAACCTAATAACCTTTCGTGTACCTACGCGTGACATAACGTCTGACTGCTCTGAACAATGTTCCCAAATCTGCTATTAATTATTTCTAAAACTTGCCTATTCAAAGACCGCATAAATATTTAAAGGTAATAAGTATAGTACTGACACCAATCAATGCAATTTTTTTTAACGTGAATACCCAATCCCAACCGCCCGAAAATAAGTGTGGAGGGAAAGGATATGGAGAAGAGGATTGTCGGGAAGTAAATGGCTATTCAGATCTAGTCATATTACGTAATTTAAAGCCAAAATTAAAAGGATAATAAAAGGCATAGAAGGCCTTACTTCAAATTAAGTTTTTTTTTCTGCGTATGTACGTTTATCTTTTAATTTTAAGCAAACTACTTTCTTCGTTTTTTAATTACTTTCTACTTAATTAGTTAAATTTTCCTTCGTAAAATTGGTGGGCGGTATGTTAGGAATTATTATTGTCCTTTTGAAATTCCTACCCACTTCCCTCCCACTTCACCTTCAGTGCAGTTTAAACCTTCGAACAATCCGCAGTGTGTTATGAAGTTCATATTTTCAAAGTGCAAAGATAACCTTTGGAAACATTGTATTTACATGTGTGTGCAAAGACTTCAAACATCTGTACAGATTGGAACATTTTATGTGAATTCGAATGTGCATATCAAACCCACCCAGCTACAACTACTGTGAGTTTTTTACCATCCTATTTCTTCCCTTCCTAAAGAAAGTTTCTAACATACTACATTTTTTTGGTCACCAAACATGGCTTAAGCCATTTCAAGCCACGTTTCAATTCTGAATGGTGGTCTTACACCAGGGCGATACTGAGAGTGTCTTCTATTCTGGAACGTTCCGCAAATGTACCTCGTATTATTTTTAAATGATCAATGCTGGTGACAGACTTACCTGACCCAATGGGAATGTACGGTGAAAGATATTCTAAAATACGCCATGCCAAATAAATCGGCCGATTTTATATGAAGCGAACTACTTGGGATGACCTGCGCAGTGGTGTTGGTTATCCAATAAATGGTTCCCGGGGCGGCGGTACCCGTAACCGCCTCTCAAATCGAGTCAGCGCTCTGTCACTAGTGTACAAAAATCAAATTTATTTATTTATTTATTCATTTAACGCCCACAGGGCTTTTACATGATTTGTAGTGTAATTTTAATTTGATAGATACTCTGAAACTAAGGAAATAATAAAAATAAAACTACATTAGAAAAAAGTCATATAAATACATAAACACAAACGGAAAAATACAGCTATTTTATAGGTTTACAAGATGTGTTTAGTAATAGTGTTGAAATAATTTTTTTAGATAATCCACAAAACTCGCCAAGTTGGTATTGAAAATGTCAACATTACTTCTTTCCCATGGTTTGAAATCGTTGTATTGAAGAGTTGGCAATGTAGTTACGCTTATGAGTGCTGCTATAGAATATTGTATTTTGTCGTGTTGT
This sequence comes from Glyphotaelius pellucidus, assembly GCA_936435175.1. Classification (NCBI taxonomy): domain Eukaryota; kingdom Metazoa; phylum Arthropoda; class Insecta; order Trichoptera; family Limnephilidae; genus Glyphotaelius; species Glyphotaelius pellucidus. The sequence continues at coordinate 3,752,592 of OW386555.1, read as the reverse complement.
TAGTGTGAGAATTAGTAAATTAATGAGTTGCAAGAGTTCACAATTTTTTCATGATGCTAGAACTCAGTTTTGTACATAGTAAGAATCGAGGGCATGCGCACATCAAATCCCCAAAGTTTCATCGCAATCGGATAAATGGTTTAGCAACACATAGCATATATACTTGTATACATAGAGAGAAACAAACATATTTTCATTTTTATGCCGCCCCGGGAACCTTTATTGGATAATCAACACCTCTGTCATAGGTCATCCCAAGAGTGGTTTGCTACGTTTGGTGATTTAGCAGAGGTGCTCTGGTTCATGGTGTGAGGTTTGTCTAGGTCTTGGAGGTGGATGACCAGGACACACTGAACCCCAAATTCCTACCCCTTAAACCATTTTCCTTCCCAAAACTCTCTTCCTTTTCTTTAAAAAACCCTCTACACAGCATCCCCAAAGATGACACAGACCTTGTGGGAAATTATTTTCCTTGGGGTCTTCTGTGTGGAGCTCATGTAAAAAAAACTAATATAGATGAAGATATATTATTTATCATTGAAGAAGAAGATAACACTTATAATCTAAATGAAAATATGAAAGAAAACAAGACACAGAAAAACAGAAAAAAACAATGGTCGCAACTGGGACACGAACCAGACCTCTCGTCTAACCGGGACGTGCGCGTTTTCCAATTTCGCTATTGCCAAAAAAAAAAAAATATATTATTTATTATTTACTCTAAGTCATCGATATACACTTAGTTAAAATTAATTATTTCATTGAACTTACACTTTACCCAACTCATTTCCTTAGTTTAATCCCTTAAAAATCCCCTCAGTTTGAAATTTTCATATTAAAACCACGTCTACTGATTATGTATACTTACATGATAGTGGATTGTAGTCAAACGATCTGCCCTTCTCTGGACAGAGCCAAGTCAAAGTCAACTAATCAAATATTTTAAGGCTCTAGCCCGCTGGTGGCAATCAAATCGAATCACCTGGATAACTAGAGATCTGCACCGAAGATCCCTGAACAGCATATTATCGGTACGAGCCTTGTGATGTTCGTTCATTGGCTCAAAGCTCGACAAACATTACAATAATGATATACCGCTAAACATGTGTATATATGAACAAACATTGAAAACAATCACGAATAGTAAAAATGTTGATATTAAAACGCCTAACGCGATTTCAGTTCTCTCAATTGTATGGTTAAGCCGCCGCTATCCGAATTTCTAACGATTTCTTACATACCTCCCTTGAACATTTGAAGTTTTTAAGTTCTTAAAAAAATATATGTTATTTTTGAAGATAATATCTAGATACATAGATACGTTAATATATAGATATGTTCCACGCCGAAACGAAAATTACATGAAATTCCCTCGATAGAAAAAAATCGCAAAGTAAAAAAATTATATATTATTTACTATAAGTCATCGATATACACGTAGTTAAAATTAATTACTTCATTGAACTTACACTTTACCCAACTCATTTCCTTAGTTAAATCCCTTAAAAATCCCCTCAGTTTGAAATTTTCATATTAAAACCTTTAAGGCCTCAAACAGTTCTATCATTAATGTCGGTGGGAACTCGCTCTAGCTATAAAAACGTTCCCAGCAGAAATTGGCTTGGTTCTTCAAGTCTTCGGGAACGCCCTTTGGATGTTCCAGAAAGGCAGTGGCCCTTTGCGGAACCAGTAGAAAGTTATCTTTGCTCTAAAATCCTCCCCAGTTTCGATGTTACTATTTATTCTCTGGTACATGGCTATGAAATAATATACACAAGTTGATTACCAAATAATGATAGTTTCGACTTTTTTTCTAATAATTACGTTATTAATCTGGCGGTTAATGCTAAAAGTGACTACGTCAGTATTGAATGCTGTGAATACCTATGTCGGGTGCTCTAGATTGATGAAATTGCGACCTACCTAATGTAGAAATTAATATATTGCTTCGGTTTTCTTGTACGCCTAGAAAAAGGTGAACAACCTTCAATCCAGAGTGATTTACAAATTTGACATAAACACTTATAGCATTAATAGATCATTGGAGGACCCACCACTTACCCGCTCTGGTATAGGTGACAGATGGTTACCCCTTCAAGGCTCTTGCAAGGACTCTATTTTTTTTTTTAAAACGACTCTAATATTAATAATCGACATTTAATAAACGGAACTATACCTCCATTGTGCTCGCATACGTTGTTAGGCAGCAGTATGCAAGTGTTTCCTATAAACAATGTTAGTATAAAAGAGAAGTATAAGATCTTACCTAAACCTCTTTTGGGTAAGGAAAAATAAAAAAAAGTAGGCGGTATGCCTACCCTGCCTGACCTCTACGCACATATTAACACAAAACATAAAATAAAAATAACAACAACAAAAAAAGGTAGAAGATAGATCCAGAAACGGAGGCGGCCATCACAGATCGCCTGGCAGTCCTGTTGAGTGTGTCGGAGATCGTGTGAGATGTGTCCACGTTCCTTCCGGCTTTCCCTTCCCCTCCCGTGTTTACCTTCCACCTTTCCCGCCTCCTACTTCGTTCCCCTAATATTTTCTGCCTAACCCCCTGTTGGATTCCTCTCCGCCTTCCTCCTTTCCTCCCTGCCGCTAAATTATACAAAAAACACTCTATTTTTCAAACAACTCGCGCGCAACCCATTGATTTTTTTTTATATATACACTTTATAACGCCATAGCTCACATTTATGTAGAAACCTTCGCGGACTTGCGCACAACTCACCAAAATTTCGTTGCAATTGGACAAATAAACAAAGAAACATTCTTTTTTTTTGTATTAAGGTTAAATAAATTGAACACAATAAAAATTAATATAAATGTAACACCACCTACTTAAATGTATTTTCCTATCCGTTTAGATTATTGTGTACGTCGATGGTACGTGATCCGTTAATTAGCTTTTATCCCGAAAAGCGTTCCAACATTTCGGAGTCGCGTGTCAATATAACACTTGAAACCATTATTTTTAACACCAGCTGTCAAACCCAACGCGACACCAGTGGAATGAAACAGGACTGGAAGGATTTTCTTTTCGAAGGACCGACAATCACAATACGTATGCAATTCAGCAGAAATGAGGTTCCTTAGGCGCATAATGACTCTTGACGGCCTCCGTGGTTGAGGAAGACTTCTGCTCTCGATTAGCAATCCGAAGAATACGGGTTCTTTTACAGCACGCGCAAGGAAATTTGATTTGATTGATTTGTGTTATTTCACAAATATATTAATTTAACTCTCCAATAGAGAACTCCAGTCCAATTTTTTTATTGTTTTTAATGAATAATGACCTTTTAACTTAAATAACTGTATATTTATTTTTATTTTTATAGTTAGTTTTAATAGTTAAAATAAATGTCAAAGTTTTAATTTTTCAAGATCCCCGAAAACAACCGAATCTAGAGTGACGTCATCATGACCAACCGAAGTATGAATTGGTAGGCAACTGGAAACAGCTGATCGTCGCCCGCCATTTTGAATTTCAGCACTGGAGCGTTTTACTGGGCATCATGATCGTTTTTTGTACAGTTAGAGTTTTTGAATATTTTAAATAATATACACTAATAGAGATACTTTATTTTTGATACTGAATTATTTAGGCCTAAATAATGTTTCAATAAAAACAAAAACTTTTATATGTTCAAATCTCTATAAACCAATAACAAAGAATGTCGAACGGCTTGCGCCTTATATTCTATTGATTTCTATACAACTTTGACCCAGGTGACGCGGCGCGGTGACGTCACGCCGCCAAAATCCAGCAATACCAACTTGACAGGGTGTTTTAATGACACGTTTTAAAATGGACTTTTTAATAATTTTTTTAAAACTCTACGTTAAATATTATGTAATAAAACTTATATATTCAGAATCAGCGTATATTGGTCTATATGAACATATTTTTTTTAAGCCATAATATTTTTCACTGGAGTTTTCTCTATTGGCAATAATGTGGAGATTGAACAAAAACTAAAACGGTCGTTTGGACAATTAAGAACTAAGGCGACGATCTCACAGTGCCCGTGCGATTATTAGAACCTGAGGGTTCAGCTAGCCAAATTTACTCCTTTTGTGAAAACAGATAAAGGTACCTTCATTATATTGGGAGGTAGCGCTCAGTTGTTCTATTTACAAAAATAGTGCTGATTCATATTTTGAGGCTTTTGCAGAATGTCTCTCTGGTACTGGATGGAGTTATTATCGTTTCGGTGGATTCGGTACTTTTTTTATCCGCTGATTGCAATCGTACTGAAAAGGTCATAATTTTTATTCTTCCGTTTTTTTACTAAGTAAGCAAAATTTTTTATTCAGATGGTAGTATAATCGCTGATATATACTACAAGGAAGATAAATGGGCTAGCAAAGATTTTTAAGTTTTTTTTTTTTTCAGAAAAATAGGGTTAAGTCGGTATTTTCGTGTAGGAGAAATTAGGTTTTTTAATTGCATCATTTTTTATTTAAAAAACTATTTTTCAAAATTCTTATTGACCGATAAACCTATTTTCTTCGTCTTCATCGTTAATTTTATCGTCCTCGTCCTGTTAATTTTCTTACATGTAAATTTTTTTGTCTTCGTCCTTTGGTATCTTTGGGGATGCTGTGTGGAGGGTTTTTTTTAGATAAAGAAAGGAGAGGAAGTTCTGGAAGGAAAAAGGCACGAGGGTTAGGTAGGGGGGGTTTCAATGGGTTCAGAAGTGATGAGCGTATGAATCCATCCTTTCACTGCGAAGCACGGCTGGCAAAAAGGTTTTTCTCATCCAGTCTTTCCCGATCCTGCCTGGCACGCAATTGACGGGCACACGCATCCGCCACCTGAACACGACAAACTTCACCCTTATGAACCCGGGAAACCCTACAAGTCACCAAATGTAGCGAATCACCAAATGAGACTTTTAGCAGGGATGTTGGTTATCCAATAAATGACTGCCGGGGCGGCGGTATCCATAACCGCTTCCCAAATTGTATGATATTTTTAGTACGAGCCAGTTGATTTTTTAATTGTATAATTCTTCTCAAACAACTTTTTTTTCAAAAAACTCACTGACCAGTAAGCATATCTTCTTGGTCTTACAGTTATTTTTCACTTAAAAATATATGTCAACGTTTAGGCTTCGTCTCCTGCTAATTTCCTTTAAAAATACTTTCCACAGCACAACAAAACAATCTCCAACAAAATCACCAACCTGTGTTTTAATACAGTGTTTGCCTCACTGAAGGTCATGTTTTACATGGCCTTCACAAAAAACCAAGTCAACTAATTAAAAACATTGTCGTATTCCACAGGCGACAATAGGAGTACGAGGAGTGATTAAATAAATACAAGCATTCGTGTTTTTTTGTCACAAAAATTTAAGCTAATCTAGGCATATTTTTTTTTCGTTTTTGGGTGTGTGGAAAAAATGCCTTCATAGTTACAACGATATTATTAGTTTGACATTTTATAAGGAAAATGTGACGGAGAGTGGTAAATTGGCCAATAATACAGATATTAACAAAAATAATAATTATTGGATATGCTATTTATATAGCACCGTTTTCAAGAAAAAATTACCCCAAGGACGCTGCTTAACAACTCAATTTATTTAACGTAAAACTTATCACTTAAGACATGCAACTATAAAAATTACAGCAAATATGTATAACTTGTTTATTAAACTAAGATTTATAACTAGTTACTTACAACGCAGTCTTATAGCCCAAAACTAACAACTGAGACTTTAACTAGTGACTTCTCAACTAAGTTTTATAATTAGATCTAACAACTAAGACTTATGGCCACCAACCTACAAATGACTCTTAACTATTAACTTACATCTAAGAGTTAACAAATGACTAGTTACTAACAACTAAAACATACAGTCAGCAACTGAAAACTGAAACTAATATCATGCGTTAAAACCTAAGATTTATAACTAGTTACTAACAACTAAGACTTATAGCAAGCTTTTAACAACTGAGACTTATAACAAGTGACTTAAATCTTGATTTTATTTGATTTTACGCGATTTTTTACTATATATTTTAATTTTTGGCTTTTTATAAAACGTCAACAAAATGCTGTATATGCGAGTGCTCGTGTGAGTTTTAAAGGCGTGAGTTCTATAGCCAGCAACTAACAACCGCGGCTTCTAACTAGTGACTTACATCTAAAAGTTAACAACTAAGTTTTATGAGTATTTGATAACAATTAAGAATTATAGTTAGTAACTAACAACTGATATACATAACTAGTGACTTACATCTCAGAGTAAAAACTAAGATTTATAAACAGTTACCAACAACTAAGTATTATTGATAGAAACTGAATACTGAGATATATAACTAGTGACTTACATCTAAGAGTAAACAACTTAAGTTTACAACTAGTAGTTAGCAACCAACAGCTGTAATTTACATCTTAGAGTTATAGCTGGTTACTAACAACGAAGCACAGCACCACACAGCATCTTCAAAGATGACATAGGCCCTGAGGGAAATTATTTCCCTCAGGGATAATATAAAAAATAAAAAAACGAAGACTTACAACTAGTAACTTGAAACTGATAATATTTTTTATGATAAGTGAGTCTAGTGTATGAAATAGTAACTTAAATTTTGTACAGAGTCTTCAACTCATAGACAATTTTCCCACCATCACCTAAAAAAAAAATTCACCTAAAAACAAAAGGACCTAGCCTTGATTCACCAGTGTCCAACGATGATGACGATAAAATATACCACAGCTCGGTAAATCTGCCCAAAGTTTTAACGACCCACCATGATGGCACATAAATTATGATTTTAAATGCGCTCTCGTTAAAAAGTTCGTAAGTACTTATACCCGAACTAGAACACCGCAGGCCGGAGCAAACTATTAACTATAAACCATCAAAATAACAAATCCCAAAAAGCCGTCGTTTTCTCCTCTTCAAATAGCAGCATCTTATTCATTTCCTTTAAACGATTGTTTAAATTTGAAAAGCCTCTTAATAATTATTTATGACAAGCACAATCCCGTTAAACAACACGGTTAATTTAGCATTCTTGAAAAATCAGTTCCAATTTCGAATTCTCTATTCTTCACAAAGTGGGTGGACCATGGAAGGCCATGCTCTTTGTAAGGCCAATCATAAAAAAAGTAATAGTTATTACCATATGATGACAAATTCCTTCTACTCACCCTTCGAACTCAAGGACTCGCTTTGTTGTTTTTTTTTACTGGAAAAGGATTTACAATGGTACTAAATAAAAAAAAATGACTTTATTTTCATTTTAGTTAAAATTTATGTAGTTTTCCTAGAAAAGCCAGTTTTTTGTTCGGCCTTCCTTGTAAGACTATCAAAATATTGACAATTGGCCTTGTTGGGGCAAGGCCTTACTAGGAACCTTTAGGAAAGATTAATACTTAGTTTTTATTGTAAATACGTATCAGAAAAGGTAAAAAAATGTAAAAGTTTGTAATATTGTTACTTAATGCTTTAAATAATTTCATACTAGGAACATTTTGGCCTTACAAGGTACATTTTGGTCAAGATCATTCGGAGAATGTTGACAGGTAGGGGAAAGTTGAGAGGTTAGGCGGTTACTCGGCTAAATGACCATGAGAAAGATTGATATATTTTTTAAATAAATCCAAAGCCATCAAAAAGTCATCGGAGACCGAAATTTCATGTACATTTTTTACTCCAAATAATATAAGAAATCACTAATTAAAATAAGACAAGGACGTCCCTTTAACCCCTGCATATTTATTTAAAAGAAACTGTTGGTTAAGGAGGCTTTCTTAATTTTCTTCTGTATTTTAGTCGTAGGTCATAAAACTGACAAATCGATTTAAAAGTAGACCTCCATTAATCTGCTTTTTAGATAAGTAGGTACACAGAAACCCAATCAACGGAATTGTTGAATTAGTGGATCAAATAAATCATTGCTTATTCCGTTTAATGCCGTCATAAAAACTTTAGTATGGCCAGCCTCTCAGGCTAATTGAAAAGAGACAATAAAATAAAGGGAAGCTCTTCTAATGTATTAGGGGATGATATGAGAGAGTTGGTAGGTTTGGATTGTTACTAATAAACTCAGTTAGAAAAACTAACGTCGGTCTTAAAGGATTTTGTTTTTAAATCATCCCTTTTTTATTCTGAATTGTCAGAATAAAAAAGGGCTGATGATGAAGCTCATACAAAATATAATAAATTATGAAGTTTCAAGTGATCAAATCATTTTTAACTGAATAAACAAAAAATTTCAATAATTGTTAAGCGAATTGGTGACACTATGGTTGTCAGGTTTTGATCTGATGGCTAAATCTCTCCTTCCCTTCCCACGTCCGCTTCTCCTCACGCGTTCCCTCTCCGCCTTCCTCGCCTTCCCTTTCCCCTCTCCTGCGTTCAATATATTCAATTCCGATATATTCAGATTTTCAAACAGCTCGCCAGCCACCTATTTCATTTTTTTTTTACAAATTTTCTATTACAAACTTACATTTTTGTATATTATAAGAACAATTTATCAAATTTGGTACCCAACACAGGTGTCTCTTTTTAAAATATATTTTTTATTAGATTCAAAGTATTCGATTTTGGTTAGTTCTACCAACTTCAAATAAATTCATTAATTTAAAGAGTTACACAAATTTAATTTTGATTTTACAATCGATGGTTAGCAAAAAGTAATTCTCAATTTGTAACATTTTTGACAGCTTTGCAAGAGTTTTTTAGTGATTAAAAAATGTACGGTGCTTCGTAGCCTCCTCACTCTTGTCTACTTTAGTTTTCTGGAGGTTTCACTTCTACCACGTGTGAATTGCATACTCTATTTTTTATTTATTATGAAGATGATTTGACGGTAGAGGGGGTGGGGGCGGGGCCGGCAATATCAGGCGGATTACGTGTAGAGATTTGATTGGATTGCTTTAAGTTAATTGGATGTATTATTTCTGAGGATTTTGGAAATGCCGTTTTTTGGGGATTTTGATCAATTGTGATTTTCCAGGTGTTGAGAATTCTAATTGAGTCATTTCTGGTGTTCATATTATTTTTATGTTTAGAAATTTCTATGGCTTCGCGGTAAATTCTTTTCGATTCATTTTTTATGCTAGCTATAGTTGTGGCGTTGTTAAAATCTATTTTATGACCTTCATTAAGGACGTGTTGAACTATGGATGAAGTTAAGCGTTTGTTAGTAACATCTACTTTATGTTCTGCAATTCTACAAGATATTTTTCTTTTACACCGTCCAATATATATCTTTTCACATGCCCCACAAGGTATTTTATAAATACCATGTGATTCAAGTGGAATGTGGTTTTTCTTTTTTTTATATAAGTATATATACATTTATAAAGTCTACGGTTAAATATTATGTTAGTAATGATTTGTGATAAATAAACTAGCAATGAGAACAAAAATAATCAAAATGAACAAAAAGATTATAAGCATTAAAATAAATAAAAAAATAATATTATAATATAATTTTAAATAAATAATAACAATTAAGAAATATAGTAATACGATTAACTTGATGAAATTGATAATTGTAAAAGAATAACATAATTAGAATATTTGGAAAAATTATAATAGAGCATTGAAATTTCAATTCAATTGCTTCTGGTTTTCACCCTTAAGGGTGTTCTAGGCTCATTTAAAAAACTTGCTTCGTAGACAATAAACGGAAGCAATTTTTTTAAGAGTTAAATAAAGTGTACATTTCGATGTTACTCGGGAGCGAAAATACCACCATTGCTACTAGTAGCCCGCTATCGACGGTTTGGCGACCGTTTTCAAACCTTTTCTTTCATTATTTTATTTGCATACGTTTCGGGATCCTACAGCCCCAAAATATATACAAATTCCCCGCAGTATTTTGTTGGTGGAAAGCGTAGATCGCTGGTGGAGATTAGGGCTTGCAATACCGTAAACTGTTTTACCGGGAATCGGCAAAACGTACCGTTAACTATTATTTGCTGTTAATTCTACGTTTGTTTACCGGTTAATCGGTGCATTGCTAAACTTCTGGGTATTACAAATAAATTGAAGCAATAATATTTTAGTTTGTAATAATTTTGTTAATAATTCTATCGAGTTTCGACACATTTAATCGAAATATTGTAATAATTTTTGACAGCAGTTAAACTCATTACTCAATATGTGCATGATGGATATGTTTTTTTCTACTGAAAATATTAACGTTGACAAAAGACTCCTTAGTTGCGACCGTTACCTTTTTATTTTTCTGTGTTTTTTTTGTTTTTGTTTTACATTAACACCACACAGGAGACCCTGAGGAAAACAATTTCCATACGGGCCTGTGACATCTGAAATGCTGTGTGGAGGGACTTTTTGAGGAGAGGAAGGAATGAACATTGGCTTTGAAGTAGTACTCTTGGGAAACCGGCTAAGAGACGCGGGTTTTTGCGCACGTTGCGACCAGGCCGCTCGCCCGCTCATTCTCGCCGGGACTGCCCCACGATAAGTGGGACAAACTTCCCCCGATATCTTTCTTTTTATATGTTTTATTTGGTTTTAATCATACTTACACCTGTAAATATTTTATTTTTCTTTATTATTTCACTCTAACTAGATGCTTAACTAGCAGGCGAACGTATCTATGATATGTCTTCATCTTGTTAATTACTGCAAATGTAATATGCATACGTTTTTCCTTCTTACTAACAATCATGCATGCAGGGACATTGGGGGGTCTAGATTTGTTTAAAAATAAATGTAGCTTCCTTTTTACAAAAAAAAATTACTGACGTGTGCGGCTAAGGAGGTTAAACAATCAGTTTCCTCACACAGCCGTTGCGAAAGTGGTGGGTCCCCTCCAATGGTCTTGAAAAGACCTATGTTGTAGGAAGGAGAAAACATAGAGGCCGGCAAATCGTTCCTCTGTCGAGCAATTGAACACAAGAACGAGTCGAAGAAGCGACCCGTTCTCATGTGACAAATGTCAACCATGGGCATGCGTTTGGCGTGTTTCCCGACTATGCACCGGGGCCGAAGGGTTCAATGACGCTAGTTCCTCGGAGCAGCTTCCATTGAACTACCGGTAGAACAAATATAGCATTTTCACCCGACGCCTATTCTATAAAGATTTGAATTCTGTTGTCTGTTAAGATGGGAGAATCCATCAAATTCTGCACAGAGTCAAGAGTTTTTTCAGGTATTTTAGAGCTCTAGATCAGAGGTGGCTGCCAAATTCAACAGTTTTTATTATTTTTCGTATTTTCATTGTCGGTGCTCAGATTTTTTTAGTATTATATTCTGCTTTAACCCCTCAGGCTAATTGGTTCGCTTTTCGAAACAAATTATATAGATCTCATAGAAATCGTTGTGTCTCCTTTACTCTCATGGTGAGACACATGATCTTAAGAGTATTGGAAAGGAAAAACACTACACCATATAAGTTTTTAGATTTTCACGGCCAAAAGTATTTTCGTTATTTGTTTTTGGGGAGTTACGCCGTGTTGCGCTACATCCTTCATTAGCCAACGTTTCGGACAGCGTTACAGTGTCCATCATCAGGGCAGATGTGTAATTACACATCTGCCAACGTATTAATGTAACCACAAAACGTTATTACACATCCGACACTGTAACGCTATCCGAAACGTTGGCTAAAGAAGGAGGTAGCGCAACACGGCATAACACCCCGAAAACAAAGAATGAAAGTTGGGTAATAATTTCCAATAATAAAATCCGAAAGCTTATTTCACATCATCCAAAAACAGTTTTTATTTTTCGAATGAATTCACAAATAAACCATTCATCAGGATTTTAATAAAAAGCGGAAATATTCTAACCTGTTGGCAAAATATGGTCGAGACCTGAAGGGTTAATAATTTATTTCACTGATGGGAATAACTTTTGTAAAAGTTGCTCCAATAAAAATTGAATATTCATCGTGACTATAAGAAAAGGTCAATAGGTGTCTCATATAAATAAAACCGGTTATGTTTATCCGAGACACTATCTAGGTTATAAACCATTTATTTAGAATTTTATGATCATTGAAAGAGGTAACTGCTAAAAACTAGAAAAAAATTAGTCGAAAGTAATATTGTTAATTCTGAATTTGAAATGTCAGGTAACTTAAAAATAAGATTCTCCAATGGTCGGGCTTGTTAAGGCGTTTGTTACGGTAGGACAATAGATGCTAGGTTCGAGTCCCACTTAATAATAATAATAATAATAATAATAAGGTCTTTATTCCAGGATGTGGGGAGGGGAGTGCAATCCCACACATCCCATATAGGGTATAATTACATATGTTATTATATATGAATATTAATTACATATGAATAAATAAAAAGATAAAAATTAACAAAATAAAAAATTAAAAAAGAGAAGCATCATTAGATACACCATTCACAAAAAAATATAGTTAAGTCTTTAAATCAGGTTCTTGTTGTTCCATCGGATCTCAGATTGTAGGAGCCAGTGTTTTTCTCCAATATTCATCTATGCTCGATCCTGGAATCAGACGGGCTTCCATGATGAGGATATTACTGGAGTGGTTCATCCTTCCCCTCAGTCCTGCAATCCTTGTTCTTAATAGAGCTTCGAATCCTGGAACTCTCCCTTCTGTGAACATTGAAGAGGCACTACAGTACCTGGGAAGTCCGAACATTAGACGGTATGCATTATTATTGCACCCGAAGCCTTTCCATGGTCCTTTTTTTGAAATTTGCCCAGAGCTCGCACGTGTACAGGGTGGTACAAAAGGCTAGGAAGAGCGTCCTTTTTACCCGTGGGCTGCAGAGCCGAAATCTTCTGCTGAGCATATTGCATTTTATGCTAAGTACTCTCCTCTGCCTGTCGATGTCTTCATCATCCGTGTTATGTTAAAATCTCTATGACACAAACTTGTCTATGGCAGGTCCGGAAACAGGATCTCACTTCGTGCATACTGGTCAACATGTCAACAAGTTACATTCCAAATAAATATTACCTAAAAATATTAAAGTGTTTTAATGTTAATAACAACCATTATAATCCGTTAATTTGTTATTGATGACATGTCCTAGATACTTTGTAGATTCTATTATTTTCAGAAGCTCACCGTTCAGAAAGACGGGTGGAATATTTATACTTAAGATCGTTACCTTTTTTCTGTGACTTATTAGATTTAAATTTTTTAAACAGATTTATTAGTTTTATCTTCTTCAAACGAAGTAATGTTTTGGTTCTTATTTGATAATATTTTTGAAAGAGATTTAATCTTGGACAGTTATTTGTCCTATTACAATTTTACTGTTTTACTGTCATCGGAGACCAAAATTTTGTTTACATTTTTTACTCCAAATAATGTCATGAATCACTGGTGAAGGATTATGGGGTGAGGTTTGTATAGGTCTTGGAGGCGGACGACCAGGACACACTGAAACCCAGATTTCTACCTAACCCCTTAAACCCTTTTCCTTCCCAGAACTCTCCTCCCCTTCCTTTCCTAAAAAAAAACCCTCTTCACAGCATCTCCAAAGATGACATAGGCCTTGAGGGAAATTATTTTCGTCAGGGCCTTCTGTGTGGAGCTCATGTAAAAAAAGGAAGATCTTTATTTACGCATTTTGGACAATCATCGATGACATCATGTACGATCCCTCTCTGTGAATAATTTGGGAAGCGGGTATGGGTACCACCGCCCCAGAAACCATTTTTTTGGATTACCAACACCTCCACCATACTACTTACGGACTTACGGGGGTGCCGGTGAGGTGAGGTTTGTCCGGGTCTTTGCGGCGGATGCATCTGCCTACCAAACTGCGTGTCGCAAGACTGGTTAAGGGAGACCTTTTGACCTCTCGAGAAGGATTCTCTCGGATCATCACCAACTTGCGCCGCAGTGAGAGGGATGGATTCATACATCCGTCTCTCCTGGAGACACTGACCCAGATTCCCACTCACCCGTCGTACCTTTTCCCTTCCCAAAACATAATTCCCTTCCTTTCGTCAAAAGTTCTTTCACACAGCATTATCAAAGATGACAAAGCTTCTGGGAAGATTGTTATACTCTCAATCTTCCGAAAACTAAAAGGACTGTTTAATTTCGAGAAAGGATTTTTCAATTTTTCAGGAGACAATGTTTAACATTAAAAAAATCTCTTTTCTTAACAATAAAACAAGCTATCAGATCAAATTTGTAAAATTGACATTGGCTCTTTTAAAATCATGCCACAGATTCAACGATTCAATAAGAAAAAATTCAGAGAAAAGAAAAAAATCTATTCCTAATGGAGATGTTCACATTGATACAATAATCCCCAATTCCTTTTCGGTAAATACCGTACAATTCTTGAAAGAAAACACCCTTATACTTTTTCTGCCAGCGTGAAAACACAATTATCCTAACAAAATAAAAATAATATCTCATTAATATTACATCCACAATACTGCGGCAGTATATAATGTCCGGAGTGGTAACAACTTGATTAAGAAGGGAAAAGGAATTATTAGCAACACTCAATTTCTACATCCTTCTTGTTCCTTTCCTCGCCTATTCAATCACTACTTCCTTTCAGAGAAATTACTTTTAGACTAAAAGGAGATATTTATTTTCTTCCTAACACTCATCAGACCAGATTTCACACTGCAAGATGAAAGAATTTCCGATATTGGTAATGTTATTATTACTTATTTATTTACGGACTAATACTTAAATAGTCCATTAATAACAACAATAACACGAATAAAAAAAAGAGATGACAATGAAAAGGAAAGTACATATAAATGAAGAGCATTGACAAATTATAATATAAAGAACATTTAGAAGACTACAAGTCATAGCTTGAAGATGGATTTAAAAGACTTTAAAAATTACACATTTCATATCGACTGCCGAAAGTCATTTAGGCTAACACCAAAAAATTCAATGCTTTGACTTGCGTTAACAAGTCTCGACATTCTGGATAAATGAGAATGTTTTTTTTTTTTTTAAATTTAAATTATGTTTTTTTAAATACTGCACAGAGACTCAATTGCCCCCAACCGTTTAGGGCCTTCTCAATTAAGGTGTGTTGTGAGGCAGAAGGTGGTGGGGGGAAGGATATATGGCTTAAGTCATTTTAAGCAACGTTTCAATTCTGAATGGTGGTCTTACATGATAGTGATACTGAGAGGATCTTCCACTCTGGGACGTGCTGCAAATATGCTATGTATTATATTTAATGGTAAAATAATTCAACTTTACTTGCGCACGTCGAGATTTGAACCCGCGTCCTCCCGATTACCAGTCGGGAGTCTTGCCAATTGGCGGCCGGCGTAGTCCAGCGGTAAGGCTATTGATTCGCATCACGAAGGTGCGGGATCGAATACCGGCATGGAAAATAAAATTTATTTGATTAATTTGTGTAATTTCATAATTAGTCATTTAAAATAATGTAAAGTATATTTGCGGCACGTTTTAGAGTGGAAGATTCTTTCAGTATCCCCCTGATGTAAGACCACCATTCAGAATTGAAACGTTCTTTGAAATGGCTTTAGCCATGTTCGGTGACTAGATCTGAATAGCCAGGTACTTCCCACCTTCCTTTTCCCCACCTCCTTCTCCTCCCCACTACCTTCAGCATCACAACATACCCCAATTGGAGATGCCATAGTCTCACTGGCTCCAGACGAAAGCATTTGGGACTCTTGTGCGGTATTTATATAAAAATAAAATGTAAGCGTTAGAGTCTTAAATAACTTAGGACAGGTATTTAAGAGCAGAGATAAATTCAGGCGGCTGCTAGACGTCCGACAGTTCTTATCTATAAGATAAAATATCTTTGAAATAACACATTATATTTTTGTTTATAACCACGATTTATTTAATTTTTCCACTACCGACCGGTTTCGCTTTACATAAGCTTCATCAGGGTATAAAAATTAAACTGATAAAATTAAAAAACAAAAAAGGTCTTTATTTCTAGGAGACAGCACTGGGTACCGTACGCTATTGGCTAAATTAAATTTCTGAAAGATTTTAATGTGTATACGTACTTATTTCTAGACAACACAAAAAAAGAAACACAATAATGTTAAAAGGATATAACTAAACCATTGAACAAAAATCGTGATGTGTTTGTGAACGTAATCCACCGTTGGTCTAAGAGTGAACAGTTGAACAATGTTATTTGGGGACTATATTATAACGTATCATCCGTATTATAAACATTCAGATTACAGACAACAAGAAAATCTACCTATTTACCATACGACTGAAAATTTGACGGCTGAAAAACGTTATCGCGCCTCAGAGAAGGTATTATCCAGTGAGAAGGGCCACATTATTTTCAATGTAACAATGTAATAAACAATCCGGTATCCGGCACCGAAATTGAAATAGATTACTTCAGAGCGCTTTACTTCCAGTTCATGACAATACGGTGAACATACAGAATTGTTGGCGTACAGTGAATTACAGTTAGAAGACTGGCAATGTGACAGATAAACTCATGTAAATTAAAACGAATTATGAAGAGGATACTTGCAAATGAGCATACTGATGCGAGATTGGAATAATTTTTCTTTAGTGTACCCATTAACCGCTAGTAATTGTAACAATTTTCCTATATTATAACTAATATGTTATTTATCATAAAGGGATATTTCTTCTAAAATGTTAAATCTATTAAAATCAACAAACAATTGTCATAGAAATGTCTATATGCGCGATTTTGTAGTTTTGCAGTCGAGCTGTTGTTTTGTTTCTGCATTTTTAGTGTTTTTGAGATCAATTAAGATAGTTTTGATTTGATATTTGGCATTTCATTCAAAATTTCATAAATACAGACTTTACAATTGATTGCATACGGCTTAGAGCTTTGGCGAGCAAACTTTGAAAACTGTTACGTTTTTTTGTTCCACCAAATACCCTTAAAATAGAATATCTGTCATTGGCGAAATCTCTATTAAGGTATGGAATATAACTACGTGGGGACGTTCAACTAAAACATATTTTCATTTCAAGCACTTCCGACAATGTTCTTTGAGACCATCGATATGTTTTTTCCTAGATCTAAATTTAAATTAATATCTACGTTTATATCACAATTTGTGTCGGCTACTTTTTGATGTAAATATGCTAATTCTTCCCGCTAACTATTGTTAAAATGCTACACATTGTGTTATTATGTTAAGAGGTTTTTCTGTCAACCGTACCGGCAACCATATCTTGAAAATATATTATCAGCCCTAAATAACTAATGAGTAGTACGCACAGCGGATGGAATGCATTAAAATTATTTTCTTATTCAGACCTTGTAAAGTGGTTGAGGGGTAAGGCTCTGTTATTTCACAATTCAATAATTCAAAATAATCTAAGGTGTATCAATCGATATCGCCTTGGTAAGACCACCAGTTGGGATTCTTGTGCGGCATTCAAATAAAATAAAATAAAATAGTAATATTTACGTTAAACTATTGGTGTCACAAATATCGATATTTAAAATATAACAAGTAAAAGATAATTTCAACAATTTTTTAATGAAAATAGACTTTACTTAAATATCTCAAAATATGATATGTAGTTAGAGTTTCTCGAATAAAAAAATCAGTGATCTTTAATTACTACATTAATAACAATGGTCATAAGACATTAACACAAATTAAAGACTTAGGCATCACTTTCCAATCAAATCTTTCATTTGTTAACTACATTACAGAAATCTTTAATAACGGCTTAAAAATGTTGGGATTTATAGAAATTTAAACAATATAAAGTGTATAAAGCTGTTATATTTTGCCTACGTAAGAAGTCAACTTGAGTACAGTTCTCCTGTCTAGAACCTGCATTATAATATACACGTACAAGCTGTTAAAGTAATACAAAACAAATTCTTACGTTTTCTAAATTTTAAAATTGGTAATTCAGCAATTATGTTGAACTACAACTCTCTGTTAAATAATATGAATATGCTCAAATTATCAGACAGAAAAATTTTCACTGACTTGGTATTTCTATATAAAATTCTAAATGATTTAGTTGATAGTCCGGCATTGCTTGAATTGATAAGCTTCCGGATACCACAGTTCAGTGCAGAAATTCTGGCACTAACTATTTCTCTTTTCCCAGAATACTAATGGAGGGAAACAATTGCACCAAGTCAGTGGACATCTTCAGCTTATCTTTAAACAAATATAAAATAGTATTACTGAGGCAATTCAGTTATGAACAACAAATATTTTACATTTCTTACCATTCAAATGTAAAAGCCCCCACAAAGGGCGTTAATCAATAAATAAATAAATAACGAAGATTGGTTATTTTTTTAAATATTTCAGTGCCGTTTTCACAACACTAATAATGTACTCCCGTATAGCTGCAAAAACTTTTTCATATTTTCCATCAAGCCACTCACAAATTTTTACTAAATTGGATTGGAGCGCGATGTTCATTTAACCAAAAACGGCTTTTCATAAAAATGCTATCAAAACTTCAAACGATTCAGATTCGTTAATTTATTTTCATTTTTATGTGAATAGCTCACATGCATACACAACTCCTCAATCGCCTGGAGCCAGAGAGGCTAAGGCATTCCCAATTGGGGTATGTTGTGAGGCTGAAGGTACAGGGAGGGGAAGGAGTTGGGAAGAAGAAGTTGTTATACGCAACCCTAATCAATCAAATAAAATTTTCTTGCGCACGCTAGATTTTGAAGCCGCGGTAAAAACTCATATTTGCTGGTCGATTGAAATAGAATGATAATTTTAACATTATTAATACACATCATGTTTATGGAAATAGGCATTCAGGATTTTCGATAGGACCGGAAAGTACAACAGTTAAAGCACAAATTTAATTAATTTCGCTTATAGTTCAAAAACGTAAAATTCGGTGGAATCGCTGAGTTCTTTATATGGATATCCCAATGGAAAGTGCATTCAAAAATAGAGTCCTACATGATGTAGCACTACAAATGTTCATAAATGTGTTATGATGTAGCCTACATCATAACACATTTATGAAGTATTAAAAAAAATAAGGCTATGACGTTGTGATTTTTCAAACCATGGACTTGCCATTTATTACTATTTTTAATAATTTTATTAACACTTTTAAAATTTTTATAATTATTTTTATTAGAATACCACACAAGAGTCCCAACTGCTCCCGTCTGGAGCCAGTGAGACTATGGCATCCCAAATTGTTGTGAGGCTGAAGGTAGTAAGGAGGGGAAGAAAATAGGGAGCAAAAGGTGGGAAAGTATCTGGCTATTCAGAATTGGTCGCCTAACACGGCTAAAAGCATTTAAAGCAACGTTTCAATTCTGAATAGTGGTCTTACAGAAAAGCGATATTAAGAGTGTCTTCCTCCATGGAACTTATCGCGAAAATGCTGTATATTATTTGTAATTAATAAATTGTGAAATTGAATACGTGAACTTTGGATTTTAAGTGGAAAGCTTTACCCCTCGACCACTAAGGGCATCGAATTATCGTTCTATTAAACTTTGCATTACAAAAACTTGACCTGAAATAAGAATAACTTCTTCACATCAGTATATTGCGACCTTTAAGCTCGAATTTCGGCCGTTTTTCTGACGGTCGAAAAAAACATTTTTTTAACTTTACATTTAAAAAAAATATTTATTAATATTTTAAGAATTCACAAAAAAAAATCATATACGTGTACATATTTCACGTAGTTACACGTTGTTGAAGTAGAGAGGGAAAAAAAAACGTGTCTCTCTTGTCACGATTTCCACCCTTCTGGTCATCTGAAAATAAAAAATGTAGATTTTTTATCAGCATGTCATTATGATATAAACAAAAAAAAATGAAAAGGGAATTGTCTCGCAAAACGGCGGCTACTAAAAAAAAATGATGGTTTTCACTTATTTTTTTTAACTTTTGCGATTTTTTAAGGATAGTCAAAATTGAATTTTTGATTTTTTGCTGGATCTTTGCTATACTTGGTGTGTTAGTTTTGTTGGATACGCTTGATAATCTCGTCACTTAGGGCCACTTTGCAATTATTGAATCATTCACCTACTTATGCATTGGCTCTATAATATGTGTATAAATGTATACGTGTGCGTGTGAGTACGTACATATATGTATATTTATGTATTGAGTGTGCATACGTATGAATGCTGATATATATATGTAAATGTTTATGTATGTATTTATCCACTGAAGCGACCACGCAAAATAAATAAATTTGCCACGAGATTTCCCAAAGATCATTTTGAAAATTTTTCGCCAACATTAAAAAAATCATACCTTCAAATTTTAACATGGAGACATAAAAACTTATTATAATGCCATAAGGCCAATGAATTAACCTGTATTTTACCATTTATCTCATATTTGTAGGATTTATAAAAAAAATATAAAAAATCTTGAAGTTTATAACCGCGCGAATCCTGCATATTTGTTACTTTGAAACTCCGTGAGAGGTACTTATTCGAGTTAACATAGAATATTTTCGATTTCTGTGTGTTGTCTGTGGTATACTTGATAATTAAAGGTGCATATCTATGGAAAAATACTTCATTTTAATCGTAAACAGCTGATCAGAAATTCTGCGTGAAAAAAATTATTTAAAAAATTTATTTTTAACATCGTCGATAGTCCACGAAGTTCGGATTTGCGACATGTACGGTCATAATAGATAAAGCATTTCAATAGCTTCGTTTTAAAATAAATGGATGGCCACGGAAATGTTTTAAATAATTACTATAAATGTTTTACGAATGGTAGGAAAATGTGGTTCAATTTTGGACTGCTATATCAATCGCAGAAAAACAAAAGTGGTCCATTTTTCAACCATAATCGCTTCAGTGGATATTCGATTCTAATCCTCTTTGTTAATTAATTTATTATTACGTGTTACAACTTAAAGTCAAACTAAGAATTTTGAGTCGAATGGTGTGCTCACCTGAAATCTTCGAGATAATCGCATTGAAAATGAAATTAATGTTATAATTATAATGTGTTGAATTCTGTTTGCGAGTCAATAAATAAAATAAAATAAAGTAAAAGGTTTCATCCTATTGCTACATCCTTTAAGTGATATACGCTGAAAGCTTTAAGCACGAAGGAAAGAAGGTAGGCGGTATTGATTCAATTTCCTCCTTGAATGTGGATAAACCCTTCTTAGAAATAACTTTGTTGGGCATAATCGGATCGGTCCTAAAGAATATTTTATAGCCTAGTCCCACGTACACACAATATAATCGGAGTTCCATACGTTAGTCTGTTATACATCAGTATATACAGACTTTTCCTTACACCCGAATTACAATGGGAAATGTTTGGATAGCCTTATTAAGGAGTTGAAAAGATCTCTTACTGGTTTAGCCGAATCGGACTCATTTTGAAACCTAGAATTAATGAAAAAAAAATTACTAGGGAAACTAAAATTTTTTATTACCCAAATTCGGATGTGGAATGTAAGATTAGGAAGACATTTTTCATAGGCATCATTTCCAGAGTGGATTCTCTTACAATGAGTTGTTTCATCAAATTTGAACGTTTCATCAAATTTTAAAATGAATATTCAAGTTCAGTTACTATCCAAGTACTTTGAAAATAAGGGCCAATGATGAAATAATGACAAAAACTTGCTGTTTTTGCTGCTAGGCCCAGCGGGCGGCCTTTCGTTCGGCTTTGCCCAGTTAGTGTTTGTGATCACTTTATAAATCCAATCGGAACTGGTTCCAAAAATAGCCTGTTCCTCGGATCCACTGTCATCTAGTGATAGTCACCGGAACAAAGTAACCGAGAGAGGCAAAGACGTCACATGTAATATATAGCCGCTTGATACAACTGAGTATTACCGTCAATCTCTTTTCTTTTTTTTTAATATTTCCACATTCGAAAGGATACTGCTAGTTCACTAAATCGTAGTATATATACTTGCCTGGGGCACGCCCACACCAACCTGCTGATGGAAGTAGCGACATCTTGTGACGAATTTTTTAATTTAAAACCCAATTACAACGGTAGTTTTGTTTGAAATTCCACATACAAAGATGTTATTTGTGGCGCGCGTAGGGCGTGGCGTCAGACATACAATCGAAGTCGGGTTCTGAAATTAAACCAAGCAGACGGAACGCTGTTAATAATTTTTAATTTGATAGAACTTTCACAGAACATGAATACTGTTTTTGAAGTTGTAAGATTTAATTTTTTATGAGAAAAACTCTCTTTTAATAACTTTTGAAGGTTTTTCCCATCAACGTAATATATCATTGAAGAAGAAGATAACACTTATAATCTAAATGAAAATATGAAAGAAAACAAGACACAGAAAAACAGAAAAAAAAAAAAAAAAACAATGGTCGCAACTGGGACTCGAACCCAGACCTCTCGTATATTTGAAATATGAGATTGACAAATATGACGGTTTGACAGAAGGTGGCAATAGCGAAATTGGAAAACGCGCCGTCCCGGTAAGACGAGGGGTCTGGGTTCGAGTCCCAGTTGCGACCATTGTTTTTTTCTGTTTTTCTGTGTCTTGTTTTCTTTCATATTTTCATTTAGATTGTAAGATTTGTTCAAATTCTGAAAATCCTGGTTTCATCATTCAAGGTCTCAAGTTGGGTTGTTTCGCAGAAGTTCAAATGTAAAATTGTCATCAAATGGCAATTCACACAGTTTTTTTTTTAACAATGGACAGGTTTCCGTCAAATGCAGATTCTAAGTCCGTTTCTGCTTTTGAATAAATTGTAATCAGCAGAAGAGGACAACAATTTATAACATATTTGGGTCGTTCTTCTTTTTAATCTACATAAAGTTGTCTCCACCAGTTAGTGGAGAAAAATTCAACAGAATTACCAATATTATTATTAAATAATTACACTAAAATCTACTGTACTAAAGATGTAACGGCTATGTGCGTTTTAAAAAATATATGTTTATATTTTTGTAGTACAAAATAACGCTACAGAAGTGTATTTCATATAAATCATAGTTGTCTTCTACCACCTCGTCTTGCGTATAATCTATAATGTCAAAAAAAATGTTATGACGACATAAAATATAAAACTATTTTCAATCTCCAAAAGGTATAACCTATCAAGTAACAGCGATTATTTTTTTTAATGATGTTTAATAAAATATTTGTAAAAATCTCAAAAACTTGTCTCCTACAACTTTTATGTCGAAGTTAATTCTGTCACGTGAGTTGTCATTCGAAATAAGTAAACACGCAGCTCGTGTTTGTAACCCCCAATAGGCATTTTAGGTTTCTTTCCCCCCTTGCTATAATTTCCCCTCTGAGATCCAAAGAGAATTCATTTATAGTAAAAACAAAATCAAATCTTTCATTTGTTAACCACATAACAGAAATCTGTAATAAGGGCTTAAAAATGTTGGGGTTTATAACTAGGCTAACTAGAAATTTTAACAATATAAAGTGTATCAAACTGTTATATTTTCTATATATAACTGTATATCAAACTGCTTATGTTAGAAGCCAACTTGAGTACAGTTCTCCTGTCTGGAATCATTATAATATGCATGTACAAGCTGTTGAAAGAATACAAAACAAATTCTTACGTTTTCTAAATTTTAAAATGGGTATTTCAGCAATTATGTTAAACTACAACACTATTTTAAATGATATGAATATGCTAAAATTGTCAGACAGAAGAATTTCCACTGACTTAGTATTTTTATATTAAATTCTAAATGATTTAGTTGATAGTCCGGTATTACTTGAATTGATAAGCTTCCGAATTCCACTTCGTAATACTAGAAGTCAGGATTTATTTCAGTGCAGAAATCCTGGGACTAACTACCATATGTATTCTTCTTTGCCCAGAATACTAATGGAGGGAAACAATTATACCAAGTCAGTGGACATCTTCAATTTATCTTTGAATAAATATAAAATATTGTTATTGAGGCAGTTCAGTTATGTACAATAAATATGAATTTTTCTAACTGCCATAAATGTAAAAGCCCCGAAAAAGGGTGTTTATTAATAAATAAATCAATAAATAAAATGTGACAGAATGGTAAAAATTACGTTGATTAAAAAGAAGAACAAACCACTTCTTTTAAACCCTTTCAGTTTTTAGGTTCCTAAAAAAAATGTAATGTTGCTCAGAAAATTATTTAAACACATTTTGTTCTGTTATTTAACATGTCAAAGGGACTAGATCTTCATTATAATGTGCGCTCCTTTTGATGTTAACTTCACAGCAAAGTTTTAATGCAATCAGTTGGTTGTTGTCGGATGTTTGCAGGAAATAAAGCGCACTCCAGATGCAAAGTTCGGGAATGTGCTTTTGGAGTATCAGGCCATGAAGCTTGGAATAAACTCCCACACGAACTAAGAGATAAAAGGATCAAGAGAATTCGGAGTGAAATTCAAAACTCATCTCTTCAGAAAGTCATACCGGTAGATCAGAGGCGGGGAACATCCGGCCGCTTGGCTGATTGCGGCCCAAGATCCGCAAAAGCCTCCGCAAAATATAAAATGTGATTTTTTTATGAACCTTTCTACTATTTTTATTAACTTTTTATTTTTATTTAATTTTTTTATATGATTACCGTACAAGAGTCCCAACTGCTCCCGTCTGGAGCCAGTGAGACTACGGCATCCCCAATTGAGGTATGTTGTGAGGCTGAAGGTAGTGGGGAGGGGAAGGAGATAGGGAAGAAGAAAGTAGGAAGTACCTGACTATTCAGATCTGGTCACCAAATATGTCCAAAGGCATTTCAAGCAACGTTTCAATTCTGAATGGTGGTCTTACATCAGGGCGATACTGATAGTATCTTCCACTCTGCAAATTTACTACACATTTTAAATGAATAAATTGTGAATTAACACAAATTAATCAAAAAAAAAATTACACAAGAGGCCTTGAGATAAATAACTCCACTCAGGGCCTGCGTGATCTTTGGGGATGCTGAGTGGAGGGTCTTTTTAGTAAAGGAATGAGAGATAGTTCTAGGAAGGAAAAAGGTATGGGGGTGAATAGGTTCACTGTGCCCGGACGTACGAATGGAGTTCAGGAGTATGACGTACGAATCCATCCCTCAACAATCTTCAATTTGAGAGGCGGGATATGGGTACCGCCGCTCCCCCCCCGGAACCATTTTTTAGATAGCCGACACCTCTGCCATAAGTCACCCAATATGGTTTGCTACGTTTGGTGAATTAGCAGGCGTGCTCGGATTCATGGAGTGAGGTTTGTCCGGGTCTTGGCGGCGAATGCGTCTGCTACCAATTGCGTGGCAGGCCAGATTTGGAGGGAGTGATTTAGGGAGACCTTTTGACTTCTCCAGCAGGGCTCTCTCGGAACAACCCCTTGCACGGCAATGGGAGGGATGAAATCATTCGGCCGTCACTCCTGGACAAACTGATCCCCAGATTCCTACCCACTTCTCATACCTTTTTTCGTCCCAGAATATTATCTCCTTCTTTCCTTAAAAATACCCTTCACATAGCATGTTCAGGGCCTCTTGTGTGGGGCTATTGTAAAAAAAATATCAAACAAAAAACCCGAAAAAGATTCGGTCCTTAACCATGCTGGGGCTCTGCTCTAACCACTGAGCTAATTCTCCCCTTTCCTTTTCAGTCATTTATTACTAATTCTACCTTATCCCTTTCATCTTATTTCATTTTCTTCAATTTAAGAAAATGTAAATTTGCTTATATATTTAAACAACGTGATAAAAAATTATGTTTATTTCAGTGCAATTACCTAATGTCTTGCACTTAAAAAAATTTTTGTTCTGTACAATTCGGGTCGTGTACATTTCTGTAAACGAAAACGCATTAAGAAAAGTCTTGTAAGAATGGTTTACTTTTTCAGGATGGAATGCTAACGGTTTGAAAACTGCTCGTTAGGCTATCGGCGCGACTCTTATTATGTGTAGTACATTTTAACAATTTGTACTTTTATTTCTCTTCACATTTAGTACGTTTAAGTAATAACCCTTCGTATTTTTGTTGCAGAAGCTCTGTGAACCGTTCAGGATTTTGGAAATACTTCGCATTGGGTTCATCGTTAATGGTAAGTCGTTTTAAAAATACATTATTAATGCAATATCTAATAAATATTGGTGTGTTCCACAGAAATTAAATAAACCATTGTCTTCTAATGGGATTTTTTACATTTGAAAATTAGGGGTGGTCTTGAAAGAGCTTTCACCCAGGAGTCCTACTTGACGCTGGAAGGCACTACTGTGTTGTCGGAGGTCATTAGCCGCATCCTGGCTCCAGTGACCCAGTAGCTCATCAGGCTGGCGTATCCATTCAGTCCTAGTTCCGTAAACATTGTCAATGCACTGTTATACCTTCTGAATCCAAATATAATTGTGCTGGCGTTATTATATTGGATCTGGAGTCGTTCCATCGAGCTGATTCGGTAGTGATGCCATGTTTTACACTATATAAACGAGTACAAATGTTTAGAAAAAGGTTTTTTTCGTTATTACTGCATTGGAAAAATCTTCGGGTCATCGTATTAGACAGTAAACTAAATCTTATCCTTTATCTTTCAATATCACTATCGTCCGAATGGTCTTCATCGTCAGTAAAGATGTGCCACCAAGTATTTTACCTTCTCAGGGGAAAATAGGTGTTGGACGGCGTATTATTAGTGACTTTCGTGATTTTTTTTAACACATAAGGAATATTTAAATTTTATTTTTAACTTGAGGTTATTTTACACACATATTCAAGAGTATTTTGTAAAATTTTCAAATATTTTTCCTTACAAAATAACGGAGATATCAGCTGCCGCGCGTTTTAAGTCGCCGTCCAGCTGGGCTATTTGTGTACCTTCTGGAGGTCACAATTTTCATCTGAAATCAATTTTTCAACAAATTTACTTTTTTCGTAAGCGCTTCTTCTATTTTAATCTCACTTCCTACAAAAAAAAAAAACAAAATTAATATTCTTTTGAGAAATTTCAAAAATTTGTATGATTTGTGAACACTCTTTTGTAAGTTTTTTTGCAATTAAAAAATAGTTTGAATTTAGATATTGTTTAGGATTGAGATTCAAGTAGAGCGTGTTTACATAAAGAAACTACGTTCTGAGTTTGATAAAGATTGATCACAAACTGTAGGAGATAGAGGTTAAACAAATTCAAAAAAGGTAGTTTCGAGAAAAACGCGTTTGAAAATAAAAGTGGCAGTAAAACAGTGTTAGTTCGACCGAGGGACACTCGCTAAAACGCTTATAACATTTAAACGGCGTAGAATTTTGGTTTTGAAAATTTTTAGAATATATTTTTGAATAGTTTTTTCTACTATTGATTTATAAAAAAAAAAGAAATTTTTGAAGCCTCTACACCTATCTCTCCCCTTAAATATATGGAAATACATAATATTTCTGCATTATGTTTTTAATAGCCCTAACGAGGTTATATAAATGAATTCCAAAAAGTATTTTTTCCAAAGCAATCCATTACTTTATGCAAATCTTTCCCTAATCTATGGATGTAACCTCCATAATTCTGAGCGTATTTCTCTCTACCAGTGTCTCTTACGCCATATGAGTAAATTATGCAGGGTAATGAGAAAGACCATAATATTAAACACAATATCACATTTCTCTCCTCGCACATAATATTATCTCTTTGTGAACTCATTTCCGCTGCATTCATTCCAGGGTCTCCTCATTAAAATAAGGTTCTACAAATTGCCCGCCACAAAAATGAACAGCCTTATAAATATTATGCGATAACAAAGCTTAACGCCACACGAGTGAAACCTTCACATTTTCATATAAATCATAACTCCTTTCTTGGTTTGATGTGTGCGTCTCGTTTTCATTGAAAATACTAATTTATAATTAATTCAATTCTAGCAGCCTCCGTGGTTGAGTGTAAATTGTTTTTGATTAATTCGTAGTATTTCACAAGTTACTCATTAAAATTATATTACGTGGTATTTATATCATTAACGCTCTGAAAAAGATAACGATTCGGAATTGAAACATTGCTTGATCTTGATCTGAATAATTAGGTAGCCTTCACCTTCCCCTCCTCTATTCCCTTCAACGTCAAAAGAAAGAGGAAGTGTTCATTTATTTTTTCTCCTTGTCGAATTTACTTCTTTTGAGGTCAAACACATCGAAACACGAATCCCCGGATCATTATTTAAATATTTGTACACCATTACACACGCCGTGATGCCATCTATTTAACACCTTGTACCTCAGCCATATTTTGTCAGATGGTAAAAATATTTCCACTTCGCAATAAAATCCAAATAAATGGAATTTTTCTGAACGTATCCGAAAATTAAAAACTGTTTTTGAAAGGTAACAAAATACGGCTGAATATTTTATAAACCGAAACAAAAAATATTATTTAATAAAAAGTTTAAAAAATGGCTCACTTTAAGCTTTTTCTAACCAAAATTACCGATAACTATATTTTGACAAATTAATGTATTGAAACGATATTGTCACCTCATTTTTGCATCGTTCCATGTTTTATATTTTTATTCAAATTACGATCCGAAACTTTGGTTTCATAAAAGTTACCCTTTACTTCTTGATAAGGCATTGTAATATGCTTTTCGTTTTGTTTATTCGAAAAAAATAATCAAATTATACTGAGATTAATTCAAATGGATGGAATTTATTGGGAGGCCTCACACTTGTCGCAGAGTTTTGACAATCAAGGTAAGTGAATCTGTTTTTTCCTTTGAGAATTGTCAGATCGCTATTTTTTGTAATGTAATGTCAATAATTTTTTTTTATTATTGTAGAAAGCAATCACTTTGTGGTTTGACATATTTAATAAAATAAAATACTTTTTTGTTTAAAACCACGAGATTTATTAATTTTTGAACCGACCGGTTTCGCTTAACTTAAGCATCATCAGGGTACAAATTAATACTAAACAAGAAGTACATAATGTGTGCTTATATATAACAAAATATAGAGGGAGACAACGTGATACAAATATTACAAACAAATAAACGGTCATAAAATACATTAACATAAGTACTCAAGTAATGGGAAAAACAGAAAGATAATTATGTAGACTAATGGGTTATAATAATAAATTTGGAGAAACAAAGCATTAACTGGCATGGTGATAAGGAGCGCTGGGAATTTTTATTTTTAAGGGTTTATTGGAAACAGACCTAATATAGGACTGCTTGATATGTCTAATTGATTATTAAGTATATGACTTTTGGTTTTTACAGCTTTTTTTATTTCTAGCGCCTCTAGATTGTTTAGTCTGTTACCATGCCCGTTTTTATGTAAGATGTTAGCACCGGTGCTATGACAGAACGTATGATCTTTATCGATCAAATGATTTGCGAATTCTGAAAAACCGTTATTATTGAGGCAACGGAGATGTTCCTTTATCCTAATATTGACACTACGTGTTGTCTTACCGATATAGAAAGCCGAACAATTATTGCAATTTAATTTATAAATTCCCGAATGATTTAATTTGTCGTCCTTATCTTTCGAATTAATTAGAAATTTACCTAGATTGTTATTAGTATAAAAGGCCGGTCTGACTTCAGAAGGGAGGTTTTTTACACTTAAGGTAGAAAAATTATTAATGAATAAAATTCGCCGCCATTGATGATTAATATTATTATCATTGATTTGAGGACAAGGACTAGCAAATAAGAAGCGATTAACGGCTATTTGTTTTAGTTTTTTATTTAAGATTAAATCTATAAAATGTGATTCATAGCCATTATTTACCGCTATTTTTTTAATTATTTTTAGTTCATTAGCAAAATTATTATCGGACATTGGAATTGTGACCAAACGATGGACCATTGAATGGAATGCGGAGTGCTTATGTGAAATAGGGTGATTGGAGGTGCTGTGTATGACAATGTCAGTATAAGAGGGTTTACGAAATATGTTAAAATCAATTTTGTTATTAACGATCGATAAGGTAAGGTCTAAATAATTTAAGGTTGAATTGTTGCCTATCTCTAACGTGAATTTAATCTGATTATGAAAAGAGTTTATAAGATTGAGGAAGGAATTAAGTTGACGTTCCGTCCCTGACCATATACACAAAACATCATCAACATATCTTTTCCAGTACAGAACGTTTTTAATAAGAGGTGAGGTACTAGATAAAATTTTATTCTCTAGGCTATCCATGAATATATCAGCAATCAGAGGACTGGTAGGGCTGCCCATAGCCAGGCCGTCCCGTTGCTGATATATAACATTATTAAATTGAAAATAATTTTGATTCAGGCACATATTAAACAAGGAAGTTAAATCTTTTATTAAATCTGTAGAGAGATCAGAGCTATTTAGCAAATCAGAAATTAAACATTTACTCTCTTCTATGGGAACATTGGGAAACAAATTTACAACGTCAAAAGAAATTAGTTTAGAATTACTAGGGAGAATCATATCTTTTAATTCTTCTACCAATGAAAAAGAGTTTTTAAGGGTATGTTTAGGTGAAAAAACATTGGTATTTTGAAACACATTAGTAATAACTGATGATATTTTAAAATTTGGGGCATTACAACACGAAACTACAGGTCTGATGGGGCAATGATTCTTATGTATTTTGAGGAACCCATATAATTTAGGAGTTTTGGGATTTTTATTTAAAAATTTTACTTTGTGATACGATTCATCTTGAAATATTTTAGTTTTACATGCTTGAAGAGTTTGTTTCACATTTTCTTGGAACTTAATGGTTGGATCTTTCGTCAGTATTGTGAAATTGTCAGTGTCGATGAAGTCCGCCACTTTTGTATTGTATTCAGTTCGAGGAATTATAATTACTGTATTCCCCTTGTCCGCTTTCGTGAGGATTAAATCTTCATCAGCTAGTTTGGCACGAATATTCTTCATTATTTTCAACTCAGGATTTGGGTTAGGTTTAAATTTTGGTATTATTTTTTGTAAAGTTTCAGCACTTTTGTAACAGAATTTTTTTGGTTTATTACATAGAGCTGTGTCTATATCCACTGCAACCTCTTCTATTGCAGCATTAAAATTATTATTAGAATATTTAAGGTTATATTTTAATCCCTTTGCCAATAGGGACGTCTCTTCTGGAAGAAAATGTACAGAAGACAGGTTCTGTACACGGTCAAAAAATGTATGGACCGGCTCTGGGTTACTATTATTAATAATATCCGGATTATTTACATGGCACAAGTTCTTCAGTTTTTTATTTACTGTGTTAAGTTTATTAAAAGATTTAACAGAAGCTAAGTGTCTCACTTTATCGTCAAATAGGTCCCATTCGACAGGGTGCAATTCATACACTAGTTCAGTATGTAATAGTTTTAAATTAAGTTTTATGTTATTACGTTGTTTATATGCACTTTTTAGGTCCTCCTTTAACCACGTTAATTTAGCTTTATGCATGGAAGATTGAGATATTGATGATTGATTTTTTGCGCTTTTGAACTGCGCATTTAAGTAGTTAGGAAACACTTTTGTTTTAAGGCACTGTTTCAAAAAGTATATATTAATACACATCACTTTATACTTAATTGAGAAGTTTTTATACATTTTTGCTTTTTTGGCCGTACTCGCCAATTTAATATTATTGTAGAAAGCAATCACTTTGTGGTTTGACATATTTAATAAAATAAAATACTTTTTTGTTTAAAACCACGAGATTTATTAATTTTTGAACCGACCGGTTTCGCTTAACTTAAGCATCATCAGGGTACAAATTAATACTAAACAAGAAGTACATAATGTGTGCTTATATATAACAAAATATAGAGGGAGACAACGTGATACAAATATTACAAACAAATAAACGGTCATAAAATACATTAACATAAGTACTCAAGTAATGGGAAAAACAGAAAGATAATTATGTAGACTAATGGGTTATAATAATAAATTTGGAGAAACAAAGCATTAACTGGCATGGTGATAAGGAGCGCTGGGAATTTTTATTTTTAAGGGTTTATTGGAAACAGACCTAATATAGGACTGCTTGATATGTCTAATTGATTATTAAGTATATGACTTTTGGTTTTTACAGCTTTTTTTATTTCTAGCGCCTCTAGATTGTTTAGTCTGTTACCATGCCCGTTTTTATGTAAGATGTTAGCACCGGTGCTATGACAGAACGTATGATCTTACGTATGAACGTATGAACATACCCTTAAAAACTCTTTTTCATTGGTAGAAGAATTAAAAGATATGATTCTCCCTAGTAATTCTAAACTAATTTCTTTTGACGTTGTAAATTTGTTTCCCAATGTTCCCATAGAAGAGAGTAAATGTTTAATTTCTGATTTGCTAAATAGCTCTGATCTCTCTACAGATTTAATAAAAGATTTAACTTCCTTGTTTAATATGTGCCTGAATCAAAATTATTTTCAATTTAATAATGTTATATATCAGCAACGGGACGGCCTGGCTATGGGCAGCCCTACCAGTCCTCTGATTGCTGATATATTCATGGATAGCCTAGAGAATAAAATTTTATCTAGTACCTCACCTCTTATTAAAAACGTTCTGTACTGGAAAAGATATGTTGATGATGTTTTGTGTATATGGTCAGGGACGGAACGTCAACTTAATTCCTTCCTCAATCTTATAAACTCTTTTCATAATCAGATTAAATTCACGTTAGAGATAGGCAACAATTCAACCTTAAATTATTTAGACCTTACCTTATCGATCGTTAATAACAAAATTGATTTTAACATATTTCGTAAACCCTCTTATACTGACATTGTCATACACAGCACCTCCAATCACCCTATTTCACATAAGCACTCCGCATTCCATTCAATGGTCCATCGTTTGGTCACAATTCCAATGTCCGATAATAATTTTGCTAATGAACTAAAAATAATTAAAAAAATAGCGGTAAATAATGGCTATGAATCACATTTTATAGATTTAATCTTAAATAAAAAACTAAAACAAATAGCCGTTAATCGCTTCTTATTTGCTAGTCCTTGTCCTCAAATCAATGATAATAATATTAATCATCAATGGCGGCGAATTTTATTCATTAATAATTTTTCTACCTTAAGTGTAAAAAACCTCCCTTCTGAAGTCAGACCGGCCTTTTATACTAATAACAATCTAGGTAAATTTCTAATTAATTCGAAAGATAAGGACGACAAATTAAATCATTCGGGAATTTATAAATTAAATTGCAATAATTGTTCGGCTTTCTATATCGGTAAGACAACACGTAGTGTCAATATTAGGATAAAGGAACATCTCCGTTGCCTCAATAATAACGGTTTTTCAGAATTCGCAAATCATTTGATCGATAAAGATCATACGTTCTGTCATAGCACCGGTGCTAACATCTTACATAAAAACGGGCATGGTAACAGACTAAACAATCTAGAGGCGCTAGAAATAAAAAAAGCTGTAAAAACCAAAAGTCATATACTTAATAATCAATTAGACATATCAAGCAGTCCTATATTAGGTCTGTTTCCAATAAACCCTTAAAAATAAAAATTCCCAGCGCTCCTTATCACCATGCCAGTTAATGCTTTGTTTCTCCAAATTTATTATTATAACCCATTAGTCTACATAATTATCTTTCTGTTTTTCCCATTACTTGAGTACTTATGTTAATGTATTTTATGACCGTTTATTTGTTTGTAATATTTGTATCACGTTGTCTCCCTCTATATTTTGTTATATATAAGCACACATTATGTACTTCTTGTTTAGTATTAATTTGTACCCTGATGATGCTTAAGTTAAGCGAAACCGGTCGGTTCAAAAATTAATAAATCTCGTGGTTTTAAACAAAAAAGTATTTTATTTTATTAAATTTTTTTTTAGTATTACTCTCAGAGAGTTCTGGGGCTATTTACACGCCCCAGGCTAGCATATTACAATACACTTCTTTTGTGGTTATTTTTTAGATGTAAATATAAATCGTGATGTTTTATCTTTCGAACGTCGCTTGGATCATATTTCTCACTGTGATAGTAAGGGAGGCCTAACGATTTCTATTAAACCTACATGAGTTCATCCGAAAAGCGAACAAATTAGCCTGACGGGTTAATAAAGTTGCTGATTGGGTAGTATCTAATCTTCTCTTCCTTTGCTAACAGAACTTAATGAAACCTAATGTTTCTCTATCTAATTGAACGATGAAATTCGAAGAGATCGAACCATTAACAAAAACCCTTTCTTGTATTCTCTAATTGCAATTTGTTGACTTCGGGTGGATATTGGATCTTACTTTATTAAATCTATCCGAGAGTCCTGAAAATTGGAACTGCAAGAAGAAAAATAAATGTTAAGGACAAAAAAAAGAATACCTACATTTAATATAATTCTTAAGCAAATTTTTTTAACATGCAATATGCTTAAAAAATAACATTCGTTGCCTTCTCTATGATAAAAAACTCAATAATGTTAGGTTCGAAGCTTGACTTAACCCTGCTTTCTTTTCTGTTAATTATTTGTTAACTATCTACACTTCTATACTACTATTATAAAAATGCGAAACTGCGTGTGTTTGTTTGTTACGCTTTCACGCATACAACAATAGAACGATTTTAAAAGTTCTTTCACCAATAGTAAGCTAAATTATATGCGAGTA
Source organism: Glyphotaelius pellucidus (assembly GCA_936435175.1). Taxonomy (NCBI): domain Eukaryota; kingdom Metazoa; phylum Arthropoda; class Insecta; order Trichoptera; family Limnephilidae; genus Glyphotaelius; species Glyphotaelius pellucidus. The sequence goes on along the minus strand of OW386555.1, from coordinate 3,718,142 downwards.
TGGCTGTACCTAATGGTAAGCTCTGGCGTTATGAAATTATAAAAAAGGAACTTTATAATATATATCTATAAAATATATAAAATATAGACCTGCCTCTTGTTTTGAACGTCAAGTGCAAAATTGCATCAAGAAATATCAAAGTTTTGCTTTGAGATGGGATTGTTTTTCGAAATATCGTGTAGACAATCACCTTTCTCTTGTTTGAAGGTCAAGTGTGCAAATTTTCATTAATCTTTGAATAAAAATGTTGATTTGTATGAACAAAAACAATTAACCCTCGCCCGCCATGCCACCACGCCGCCACAGATACTCTTCTTTGTATTACGTATCTTTATAGTTTGATAAGATTGAAAATTGACTGAGCGTGGTGAAGTTTGGTTTCAACACGACCGTTAGGCATTTCATCTGTTTGTATTAATTCTTTACAATACTAAGATACCTGCCAGAAAAAAGTTTGAAAAGGGAATTGTTATTGAGATAGTTACCTTTTTTTGGCCAATTATTGTACTGATGTTGCCTAGGAATTATTCGTTATTTTTAATTAAAAAAATGTTCCTTAAAGGGCATGGTATACAATTAAGTATGTAGATATTTAAGTAGGTATCTAACTACATACAAATTTTTTAATTTTAAAGGAAATTTAGATTTTGATTTATAATAAAAGAGAAAATTAGATTCATAAGTTTTGGCCGCAAGGTGTACTGAAGGCTCATATCCTCGTTCGAAAAGAATAAGATGGAAAGGTATGTAATTAAGAATGTTAGAGAGAGCGCGCTAATATTTAAAACGATAAAATTGAAGCGAAAATTGTGAAAATGTTTAATAAAACACGATTCGTTTAGAAAAGAGCAAAAATCTCGTGAGAGTTGTCTGAAACAACATTTAAAGAAACACTGTGAATTTTTTCATTCATATAACTTGTTAAATAATATAGACAGATGTGAAAATAAAAATTGTCGGAGCATACTTTGCGATTTTTTTCAATCGAGGGAATTTCATATAATTTGCGTTTCGGCATGAAAAATGTATGGATAGAATCTTCAAAAATTACAAACATTTTTTTAAGAGCTTAAAAATTTCAAATGTTCAAGGGAGATATGCAAAACATCAGTAGAAATTTGGGTAGCGGCGGCTTAGTAAGTCAGGCACGCCTTCTACGTCATACATGTCAGGCCACGTTAAATTATCGTGAAAACAAGTTTATTAGTCAGAGGGGTTAATAGAATTTCTAATTTAAATTAACCAAAAAAGACCAACATGTTTGGAATTGAACTTTCCTGTTAAAATTTAATATAAGTCCTGTAAAAACGTTTTAAAAATAAATAAGTTATCATTCATCTTGCGGAACTTTTTTCCAAAATTAATGATATCCTTTGAACCATTCTGCCATACGTTATAACGTTCCTTTTCATAGGAATACATTTCAGTATTCAGCGGTCTCAGTTTACGTCGCAGCCTCTGAAGATTAACGAGCAACACAGATTTGCTCTCGCGGTAGAGATTTGTAAACGGGAGCGGACATGACATAGCCAGTCTGAAATTTGTCAAGAGGTTGACTCCCAACTCCTCCAAATTTCCATTCCAAGACGCTGCAAAGTCTTAAAACGGAACCTGAAAGCGAAGGACCGTGTTTCCCCCAAATTAAAAACAATTCAGGCGTATTTTTCAGCGAGGCCTTTGTTGGTACAAGGTGTTTTTGACTTTATGGAAAGGCTTTTATTTCTGAAGAAAAAATACCCATAAAGCTTGAGCTTTACAGAACTTACTTTATCCATTAGCGCAAGGTTGACTTGAAAAGAATATGATAAATATTAAAAAGACTTTTGCAGCGAGCTCGTATAAAATTGGCATTGAAATAAAACCATATGTGAAGTGAACGTGTGACAATTGTGGAGGTTGGCAAAGAATATATAATAATTAAACAAATAAATAATTCATTTTTATCTCATTAAAACTGTAGCATGGTCGATCCAAATCTGTCATCTAAGGTCAGTTAGCAAGATTTGCGATCGCGGTCAACAATTGGTAGGAGAAATTCCAACCGAAGATTGACAAACTTTAGCACGGATACCATAGTATCAGATAAATTTCTGTTAGCTGTCAATATATGAATTTATTTGAATGATGTCGTTCGTTAATCAAAATTACTAATTAATGAACGTATTGAACTAACGAAGAATTTTGTTTTGAAAGAAGTCATGTACGCTGTTTCTTACTATCGTGGTACGAAAGCACAACTCGATGGAATTTGTAGGAAAACACTTCTTGTTATTCTTTAACACAATTTGTTTAAAAAATACTATACTGTTGACAATAGTGATCTCCAAGACCACACCACACTGACAAATATCGAAGGCTTTATTTCCCTCGATATCTCAACACTCTACTGAAGATAGGCACCTATGTACCCCTCAGCTCGAGATTAATTACAACACTACTGAAGATAGGCACCTATGTACCCCCCAGCTCGAGATTAATTAAATAACTCCGAAGGTATAACATGTACCTTCTCGTTTTACCGTCACAACAATACTAACTCTTCATTACCAACTTCGCTCTTATTTAAAGTAAACCTACATAAAAACATGTTAAATGAAAAATGGTGAGAAAATAATATTTAAGAAGTTCCCACACTAATTTTAAATCTAACATACAGACAATAATAAAACAATTACCTAAAAGTCGGCCCTAGAGGCCCACTAATAAAAATCATCTTAACATTACAGGGATTAACAAATATTGCAGATTTTATTACTATTCTCACTTAGGGCTAAAGCAAACACTTCTCCTTAGGAGTGTCATAAACATAGTAGGTGCTATTTGATGGTTCTTATTCGTAAGTACCGACTTTACAAATAATAAAAGAATTTGTCCCAAATTTGCAAGGGAATGTGTTTATACGATACCAGCCATAAACATATTATTCAAGGTTCGGACCTTAGTCATGAAACCGTGAGATAATATTATTTTGAATATTTGAAAAGGAGAAACTATGCGTAACTAAAATTAATAAAATAAAATGAATATTATAAATGAGATTTACAGACTAAATGAATTAAATCGCATTCTAGGAAGAAACATAAGCGATATATAGACTTTATAATTTAACTCAACCAAATTACTCCGTTCGAATTTTGATTAACTTAAGTAACTGATATATGACTAAAAAAATGATTAACTAATTAACTCCCGTATAGTGTCAAAAAGTAAATGTGGACTGCCAATGCATATTTAGGTTTGTATTTCAATTCAACATTGCCAAATTATTCAAGTTTTTACGTATTTGACTGGCGTTTAACGTTTTTGAATGTGAATTTATGGATAGATCCGCCAGTATTGCCAGCGTATATCTATTTCTGATTTATTTCTCAGAAATATTGGTTCGACTATCAACAGTGAAACTGTGCTAGAGATATCGATACAAAATCATCGGAAGTTACTCCCAACGCTCCGATATTGTAAAGTTTGATCGATATCGATTTCACCATGCCAGAGCCTCAGGCATACAATAACAGATTGCATTCAACTAATCATCGATCACTAAAACAAAACTATATGCAAATGCATTCAACCAATAAATTTAGTGCTGCCTTAAAACTTTAAAAAATACATAAGGTAATTACATTTTATGATAGCGGTACAATGGTACAAGGATTTGATTAGAATTTATCTTCCTAAAAGTGATTCGTCCCCCAGTAAGAGACGGATTGACGGATCGAAGACTTTTGAATAATGTTAACCCAACAAGAAAAGTGTGATAAGGGTATTTTAATAAGCGGAAAATTTTATTTATTTATTATTACAACACATGTTACATATTTGTGAAACTTACACAAAGAAGATATATTAAATCACCGTACTAGGCGGCTGCCTGTTTCATGTTGACCACAATGGAGTAAAGTTACGTAGTATGAAAATATGAAGTCTAGTGTGAACATATAGATTAGTATAAATGACGCTAAAAATTGGAAAAATTATAGTTAAAAATAGAAATTATAATAAAAAATAGAAATTATAATAAAAAGTAAAAATTATAATAAAAAGGAGAAATTATAATAAAAGGTAAAAATTATAATAAAAAGGAGAAATTATATAAAAAGTAGAAAATAGAAGGGAGAATAGAAGTAAATTAACTTTAGATTATAAAAATGTACTTGTAATGTAATAATTAACAACTTGTAATGTAATAATGTAATAACTTTTTTTATTATATTTAATAAGTAAATGATGAATAATATTTCGAAACGGAACTTAGATTTTTTTATGTGAATACCTCAAGAGTCCCAGCTGCTCCCGTCTGGATACAGTGAGACTCTGGCATCCCCAATGGTATGATATGTTGGGAGGCTGAAGGCAGGGGGGAGGTAAAGGCGATGGGGAAAAGGAGGCACCAGGCTATTCAGATCTGGTCACCAAACACATCTAATCCATTTGGAATGGGCCGCAAAGATAATATATATTATTTGTAATTAATTAATTGTGAAATAACACAAATGAATCAAATAGCATTCATTTGCACACGCCGGGATTCGATCTCGCAACCTTTGGATTGTGAGTCAAGAGATTTACCCCACGACCGCGGAGGCCGTCAAAGATGATTAACAATGATGAATGTTGAGCAAATGAACAAAGGTCTGCAATGAAATTGTGCGGTGTACAACAGAAACAATAGGGGATGTCCGAGACATGACACGATCAAGTGCACCAAATACTTCGAGTCGGGTAATGTCAAGAGTCAAAATACAGACGCGCGTGTGTGTGTGAGACGATGTGTGAACGTGATTTGAAGCAAGGAGTGCGTGCTAAGACCGATTTGTTTGGCGGTCCATCGCCTCTACTTACACCTACGGGGAATATCATAATATACAACCAGAATTAAACGTTGCTTTAAAGACTTAAGCCGTGTTAGCCTAGGTAGCTTCCTACCTTCATCTTCTTCATCACTACCTTTAGCCTCGCAACTTACCCCAATTGGGGTACCATAGTCACAGATGATTTTTATGGTTTTAGGATTGGGATAATTATTTGAGAAAGCCAATCATCACGTCATCAGGCATTCTGCCAATCTGGAAGATTTTATTTAAGATGACTAGCTCTAGGTGATTGGGATTAGTTGGGACACTTATACGGTATTCACCTACAATTTTTTTAATGATTTTTAAGATGTTTTCCTGAAGCTGCACGGATATACCCGGAAAGCAAACTTAATCTTCTTTAGGTACCACCTGACCTTATATCGGTCATACCATCTGTAAGCCTGAGCGGCCTGATGTAATTATAACCAATAGCATACCTCGTTCTTAACTAGTAAGGGACGAAGCGAGAAAGAGAAGGTATTTAAGGTTTAATACTTACTATATGCTCGAAATAATCTATATGTATATAAATATGTTTGCATATGTCTATGTATGTGCGAGTATTTTTTTTTTTTTACATGAGCTCCACACAGGAGGCCCTGAGGAAAATAATTTCCCACAGGGCCTATGTCATCTTTGGGGATGCTGTGTGGAGGGTTTTTTTAAGGAAGTTTAAGGGTTTTAAGGTTTAAGGAAAGGAGTTTAAGGGGTGGGTAGGAAGGAAAGGGGTTTAAGGGGTGGGTAGGAAGGAAAGGGGTTTAAGGGGTGGGTAGGAATCTGGGGTTCAGTGTGTCCTGGTCATCCACCTTCGAGACCTAGACAAACTTCACCCCATGAACCCGGGCACCCCTGCTAAATCACCAAACGTAGCGAACCACTTAGGGCAGAGGTGTTGGTTATCCAATAAAGGTTCCCGGGGCGGTGGTACCCATTCCCGCCTCCCAAATTGAGTATGTATGCTATGCGTTGCTAAACCGTTCATCCAATTGCGATGAAACTTTGGAGATTTGATGTGCGCATGCCCATATTCTGGCCTTACGAAATTATGCGTTGCTAATAGTTCATCCGATTGCGATGATACTTTGAGGATCAGATGTGTGCCTGCCAGCAATGGTTTTTATATGTACTGGTGAGCTCTGGCATTATAAAATTTGTATAAAAAAATTGCAATACGTGGACTTTGCGATCAGAATCGTTATATTTTTATAATCTATTTTTATGACACACGCGATCTGGATCTGCAACCACCATTATCAATCGTCAACATTCATTATCAATTTATCAAATCAAATTAATCATCATCAAATTAGACAATCCAATGAAGACATATTCTAACCACTGGATTATGATCGAATTAATGAACCGTCTCGAATGACTAGAAATGATTTTCATAGAAATAAAATTAATGTATTTTGTTTTTCGTCTCTCTTCGCATCCCACTCAATATCGCTCCGGCGCAAGACAAAAAAAAATGTTTCAACGAGTCCCTTGACAAAACTTAAGGCGGACTACTAAATATAATGTATAGGCCTGCCAAATTAGTCAGTGCTGTTGCTAAGTTAATTTCACCGATCAAAGCAGTTCAATTATTCTGTTTTTTTTTATATTATTAAAACAACACACGGTAACAACGAGTATCAACAACAATTATCAGCTTTTACAAACTGTCGCTGCTCGATGTCACTGACTTGACCACGTAATCTAAGGACTGTTCTGTTGATGGCCCTTACAATATCCTATTCAATTACCAGAATCAAGTAGCCCCAGGTAATTCTCATTGTATCTCTCTTAACTAATGTCTAACCAACTACAATTATATCTGAACCAGTTTAATATACCCAATAATATTAACCGATACTTATCTTGTATTTGCCATGAAACTATTCATCAACATTCAGTTTTATTGAAAAGAAAATACGCCTATGTAAACTTTTACGATTTAACAGAATTGAGGTCTAAATATGGAACCCATGAGAGAGATTATCTTCGAAATCCGAGATTAAGATTACGTTACGAATGACTTGACAAAAATTCTATCAATGTTGTTTTTCCGAGAAACAATAATAATGATTAGGATACATTATCGTTTGCAAAGGAGGGACTGATTTGGCAAAAACAAACAAATTTCGCCCTAATGATTATTTTTAATCTCGTATTTATTAGTACAAACGCTGTTTAAAAGGTAACAAGGAAATATTCAACGTTTTCCATAGAAGATAAAACCTTGTTAACCTTTAGTTTTTAAGAAAAACACAATTTTTATGCAAAAAATAAGTTAGTAAATTAAGCGTTAATTGTTGTTTAAGCGTTAATCGAATTGTTGTTGTTCGTCGATTAATTCTAAGTAATTCAATCAAAATTTTATTAATCATTTTATGATAAGTTTTTTACACGTCTGCTTAGCGGAGGAGAAATAGAGGTTTAAAGGTCATATAATTATTCTTGGACTTACCGTCTATTTTTGAAAATATTTTTATACTAGCTTTTCCCCGCGGCTTCGCTCGCATGGTATTACGGGAAATTACTGTAGCGCTTGCACTTATCAATAATCTCCCCCCCCCCACCCCACCCCCATCCCCTCCCGCATTCCATATATTCATTCCCTTACATTCAGTTTTCAAACATCTCGCCTACCACCTAATGCAATAGCTCAAAGAAAAAAATACTTATCCAATTTTGTTCATTCTTTCGGAATTTATGCGCTTACAAACAATTCGGATGTTTATTTTTATTTAAATATTTGGAAGTTCGTTAATATAATAAAAAAAATACTCTATTTATCATTCAGTCTTTATAATCGTTACGAATTATATTTTGAATATAGGAACTCTAATCTGACATTTATTCCAAGCTTGTCCAAAAAAAAACGAATTCTAATATTTGAATTTTCTGCAGTAGTAGCTGACCAGTAGACTGAGTACCTACCAGCATAGAGCCCAAAAAATATCAACATTGTTTTCATGGAAAAGATTTTTTCTGACGTTAGCAAAAACTCGCTTTTGTTAGCGACAGAAAACGTATAACAAATATAATATATTAATATTTATAATTTCCTAACGCCAGAGCTTACCATCATATACAACCTGTAGTCTGCGCATATAATTTAGCTTTATATTGGTGAAAGAATTATTAAAGTCTTTATATTGTGTTATGCGTGAAAAGGTCATAAACAAACTCGAGCAGTTTCGCATTTATAATATTAGTATTAGTATGGATTTAGTGTTACTGTGTAAATTGTATATATTGGGGTTCTTATTCTAGTTTAGAAAAAAAATGTTTCGAGAGTTTAGTTTCAAAAATATCTCCTTAAAAGGATTTTTCGAAATTCGAATTATTTTAAAAGTTATAGCCATTTTAGTGTTGCGGTTTAGATGGAATCTAACTAGAATCTAAACAAAACAAAACTTTGATATGTCATCAAAGACGTTTGATATGTCATCTCAAGATCGGTGTCCGGACAGTTCGGAATAAAACCAACTCAGAACCATCTCAGATAAGGCATTTAGAGTGATAAATATAAATATATTAAAAATTGGTTAAATAGGTTAAGTTAGGTTGGGGTTATCGGCTAATTTAAAATTATTTTTTTCATAGCTTATAATGATTTTTCAAGGAGGTGTTGAGATGACTTTATTCTCAGTTGGCATGGAACCCTCAAGATCTACTGAACCGATTGACTTTAAATTTGGTGTGAGCCTTCTATATACATTACTCTATTGCACTAACTAAAACTATTACAAAATTTTAATTTTCAATATTTTAAAAAAATTTTGAAAAATCAAAAAAACTGGTAAAAAAAGTCTTTTTCTTTCAGACAGCAGCCATTTCGCGATTTTTTTCTTACCTTTCCTCGTTCGGGCCATAGCCGCGTTTTTTTTTTTTTTTTTTTTTTTTTTTTTATAGTTAATACCGCACAAGAGTCCCAACTGCTCCCATGTGGAGCCAGTGCGACTATGGCATCCCCAATCGGGGTATGTTGTGAGGCTGAAGGTAGTGGGGAGGGGAAGGAGATAGGGAAGAGGAAGGTGGGGAAGTACCTGGCTATTCAGATCTGGTCACTAAACACGGCTAAAGCCATTTCAAGCAACGTTTCAATTCTGAATGGTGGTCTTACACCAGGGCGATACTGATAGTATCTTCCACTCTGGAACGTGCCGCAAATATACTATATATTATTTTAAATGAATAAATTGTGAAATAACACAAATTAATCAAATAAAATTTATTTGCGCAAGCCGGGTTCGAACCCGCGACCTTCGGATTGTGAGTCGAGAGTCTTGCCTCGGGACCACGGAGGCGTTTGTTTGGATAAAGAAATAATTTGTTTTTTTTTTTTAGATTACTAAGAGGGTTGCAATTTGCAAGAGCGTGCCATTTTTTTGAGAACCCCCACTTCAACACTCTGTAACTTTTTGAATTTTTTCGTTTGATTTTTTTTTGTATTCTTTAATGTTAAATAAATATTTTAGCTGTTAAATATATTATTGTTTTTTTTTTTTTCACCTGAAAAAACACCTACTATTCATGTTTCTAGACTAGAATACCCCCTTAATAGATGTTACAATTCAGTAAGTTTAGGAATCAGTGTTCTTTACTAAAATATCTTTTCTGATCGGGGAGAAAATAAATATATTACCTGTTTTGCAGAGATTCTCCGACTACCGAGATACCTTTTAACCAGGAACTCATTTACGTTCCATTTGTTAGGAAGAATCGCAATAGTTCCTCTCTTTATATCGGGTAAAGCGATATCAGGTTGTAGGAGTCAGCAGAATAATTTTCCTCGAAGCTGTTTATTGTCCCAGAACATGATAATGTTTTCTGTAAATGTTTGAACACAATTTGTTTTGCTCGCCTCAGAATGTGACGTATATTTAAAGATTTTATCAATATTATCATAGCGCCACATCTATTTATAGATTAAGTTGGTAAAACAGACACGGAGGTGGCAGACGTATACTGCGTGCAATGTAAAGTATTTTGTTTTATGAAGGTTAAGAGGAAACCACAGGCCGAAAATGTGTATATTCTTGGTGTACCTTCTATCGCCACAAATTTAGGTAATAGGTATAATAATCGCTTGGCAAGTGTATTTTAGAAACAATCGACTTAAGCCGCCGTTATCCGAATTCGACCGATTTCTTACGTATCTCCCTTAAACATTTGAAGTTTTTAAGCTCTTAAAACAATAAATGTTATTTATGAATATCATATATAGATACGTTCCACGCCAAAATGCAAATTGTATGAAATTCCCTCGATAGAAAAAAATCGCAAAGTATGCTCGGAAAATTATTTAAAACAAGTCTATTTCTATTATTTTACAAGTTGTATTTGTGAAAAAATTCACAATGTTTCTTTAAACGATACTTAAGATACGTTCCACGAGATTTTTGCTCCATTTTAAACGAGTCATGTTTCATTAAGCTTTTTCGCAATTTTCGCAGCAATTTATCACTTAAAATATTAGCGCGCTCTGTCCAACATTCGTAATTACATATCTCTCCATCTTATTTTTCAGCCGAGAAGCGCCGACTTAAATGACAGTTTAAATGTATTTTGTGAATAATTTTACAAGACAAAATATTTTTTCGAAGAAAGCAAACACTTTGTGGCTTTACATTATACAAAATGAAACAATTTTTTTGTAAACCACTTTATTTGATTTTTTTATTGGTCGACCGGTTTTGATTGTACTCAACCTTCTCCTGGACAATAAACATATAAACTTAATTATAGTACAGAGGAAGATTAAGAGGTAAACATGATAGAAAGAGAGAGAGAGAGAACATCAGAGACTGGTTGGTGGAGGGGTAGGAGGATGGGCAAAAGGAGGCTGGGGATTACATAGGGAGAAAGGGAACAACTTTAAAATCGGACTGTCGGTTAATTCCAACTATTTGTTTAAAATTTGGCAATTATTTTTCTTTGCTTTTAATATCTCTACTAAATAATTCAGGCGCAAGCCTTTTCTATTGTTATGTATTATTTGAACTCCTGTTTTTGTTAAGCGTATGGTCAGTATCAATTAAATGGTGATCAGAAAATTCTGAGAAACTTGTGCTCGTTAAGCCGCCGCTATCCGAATTTCGACTGATTTCTTACCTCCCTTAAACATTTGAAGTTTTTAAGCTCTTAAAAATATATTTATGTTATTTTTGAAGATAATATTTAGATACATTCCACGCCGAAACGCAAATCATATGAAATTCTCTGATAAAAAAAAATCGCTAATAAAAAAAAATCGCAAAGTATGCTCCTAAAATAATTTAAAATAAGTTTTTTTTTAGTATTTTACATGTTATATTTGTGAAAAAATTCACAAAGTTTCTTCAAATGATACTTAAGATACGTTCTACGTGATTATTGCTCTATTTTAAACGAGTCATGTTTTTTTTATTAAGCTTTTTCGTAATTTTCGCTTCAATTTTATCACTTTAAATATTAGCGCGCTCTGTCCAACATTCCTAATTCCATATCTCTCCATCTTCTTTTTCAGCCGAGAAGGGCCGCCTTAAACATCTGACGTTTTCTTTAACTCTAATATTTACGTTACGCGCAGTTTTACCCATATTAAATACTGGGCAAATGTTGCAATTAAGTCTGTAGATGCCAGAATGGCTAAATTTACCTTACTTATCTTTACAGTTAGTTAAAAGTTTTTTTTATTAATTAATATTTTTTTAATTTAAAAAAAAAATAATTTTACCATTCTAATAATAGCTTAGCCTTCCTTCCTCTGTTTTATGATTAAGTTTACACGTTTATTGTCTTTAAGAAGGTTTAGCACAACCAAAACCGGTCGACCAATATAAATTAAAATAAAGTGGTTGTAAACAAACAACTTGTTTCATTTTGCAGAAAAAAAAGATAGTTAATCAAGGCACATTTTTACAGATAATCTAAGCCATAATATTGTATTTTTAAGCTTCTTTCATATGTTCTTTCATAAATATCTAATGAAAAAAGTGCACCCAAAAAACACACGTTAAGTTCGCCTAAAGTGAAAATGGTATTTTTTATCAATCTTTGCAACAAATAAGCTTACATTACAAATACCAAAAAACATGTTTTACTTTAAATAATTCTATTTTACATTAAATAGTTCCAAAATCAGTCAAATTCATGTAAGAGTGAAAGGTAACTAAATATTTCAACGAATTGATTATATTTCTATCCTTACAAAAATATTTTTGATCTGTTACTATTTACATTGCTTTTTAAGTTTAAAAAAAATTCTTAGAGTAAAAAAAAATGCCAAACTTTTGAAATAGGTTTTTGAATTTTTTAACAAGTGCAAATTTCTAACTTGTAAATTGCCATTAGGTCCCTTTAGGCAGTCATGCGTAAAATGTGATTTGAAAATAAGTAATACAATTTTCTTTAAACTTAAGGCGAAATAACATCAAGTATCGCAAAAAGTGTGACTTTTGTTTGAAAATTTGGATATACCTGTTGTAAATACTTTCATTAAATACTGCAAGTAGAATTTACATTATTGACCTTTGAAATAATCGAGCTTTTATTACGATTTTGGATTTCCACGGCCAAAAGTATTTTCGTCATTTATTTTTGGGGTGTTATGCCGTGTTGCACTACCTCCTTCTTTAGCCAACTTTTTGGACACTGTAACGCTGTCCAAAACGTTGGCACAACACCTCAAAATCAAATAACGAAAATCGAGTTTTTTTTGTAAGTTTTTTTATATGCCCAGAAAATAATATAGTATCACGTCTTCAAATGTTGCTCTAAAGTTCAAAATCCTACCTACGAAGCTATTTTCGATTACGGTTTTATTTTTTTATAATGTGGCAAAATAAGTTCTTTAGAAAATTATCATAATTTTTTTCAATTTTTGCGCCAGAACATCGCAAAATAAAATAGAACATCTTATTTTGTGATGTTTTTTCTTGCTTAAGGGGTTATATACAATCAGGAGGCCCAAAAAAGGGATTTTTGAAGATTTTTTCTTGAGAAGAATTTTAAATTTATTAAAGTAAAAATTTGTACACATATTATCGTAGCTTTTAATTCTAGCTGATCTCCAGAAGCTCCTCTAAAAAAGGCTTCTTGCGGTGACCATCATATCTCTGGACTGGATCATTTAAAATGAAAAAACCAAATGGATTTCGTTATAATAATAAATATTCCTCTAATTAATCGAAGGATAACGCAAAATATTTTTTTTGACAAAATGGCGGCTTTTCAAAAAAGAATCGACTTTTTTGGCCTTTGGCCTTATATTGTTTATAAAAAATATGTATTTATCGGTAAGAACAGACCTGCCATTAATAACTATAAAATATACTTAAGAAGCTTGTGTTAAAATTTGAGACTGATCGGTTCGCTGTTTCCGAGTAATCTTGGTCACCAACTTTAAAAACACAGATTTTTTGTTTGCCTCCTACATTCGATTGCTCTGACAAGTCTTTACTAATATGCGTGTAACTTCAAAAATAATCGCCCAACGACTTGAAATTATTTTTGTGTGTACTTAAATATATGTACATTACGAGAATGAAACAATAAAAAAAAATCGATTTTTTGAAAATTCTAACTATGTATAACCCCTTAAATCATAACAAGTGATTGCTATTACTAAGCGGGATTACCTTATCGCCATCTACATTAAAAGTATTAATTATTAGCTGCCTGATTTCAAATATTACACGACGGTGGTGCATTGCCTTAAATTACGTACGCTGTATAATTAAACAATGTTCTGCTAAAATACCTTAAAACATGATTTCTCTATTTCCGAATTTTGCAGAACCTTTATTTTATGGTCCAATTACGCGATTTTACTTAAAATGCCCCCAGGAAACTCAAATATTTGTTCAAAATTATTCTTAAGGACTTTTTTAAGGACGTAATTAAAAGTTTTGAGTTTTATATGTTAAATTGCGTTACAGCTTCTAAATAGTGCGTGTGAGTTGCGAACTTTGAGTCACATTAATAGGAATTTTCATCTCTTGAACAGGTTGCAAAAGTTAAACTTATCGAAAACTTTTAAGGTCTTAAGTTTAAATTACATTTTCTTTAAAAGTAGGTAATATTGTGTACAAAATAATAATTACGAAAATATCAATCTTTGAAGGTGGCTTTTCCTATTGTTACAAGAAAAATATTAAAGAAAAAACATAAAATCACTTCTTTGCAATGCATCTTAGTAAATAAAAATGAATGTTTCTTTGTTTGTCCCTTATGCGTGCCTAAACTATTCGTTTGATTGCAATGAAACTTTGGTGATTTGTTGTACGCATGCCGCCAAAAATTTTTTTTTTTTTTTTTCATTAACTCCACACAGAAGGCCCTGAGGAAAATCATTTCCCTCAGGGCCTATGTCATCTGTGATGCTGTGTGGAGGGTCTTTTTGGTGTGAGGAAGGAATGAACATGGGTCTTGAAGAGAGCCATCTTGTAGGAGGGAGGAAACACAGAGGCCGGCAAATCAATCCATAGCCGAGCTGTTGAACTCAAGAACGGGTCAACCGTGTACACACTTTGGGCGCACGTTTGGCGTGTCTCCCGACTATGCACCGGTGCCAAAGGGATCAATGACGCTAGTTCCTCAGAGGATCTTCCATTGAAATACCGGTAGAATATGGAAGCATTCCCACCCGACGCTTTTGCTCTAAATATTGCAATTTTATGTGTAATGGTGAGCTCTGGCGTTATGAAATTATTTCCTCCACCGTTCATCTGATTCAGATGAAACTTTGATGAGTTGTTGTGCGCATGCCCTTTAAGGTTTCTGTATATACTGTTGAACTCTGGCGTTATAAAATTTATATAAAAAAATTACAAAAGCTATTTGAAAAGTGAGTGTATTTTGAATAGTTTTGAAGCATGGTGGAAAGGGGGAAGGGGAAGAGGAATCCAGGAGGGAATGTTTTTGTGGCGTTTTATCGCATGCAGGGTATTCGCTATTACTTTATAAAAATTTTAGCTATTTCATACTTAGGTCGTCGCCCATGGGTCGGTAAGGAAACACCATTAACCGAATGCAATAAGGATGCGGAAAATGTTCCGCGATGTATTTATACATCATGGTCTCTGCACCCAACCGATATCAAGTAATGATTTTGTAACTCGTAGCCCAGTAAAATGTAGGCGACCTCCGGATTTGTAGCCAAGAATCATTACCACGTAACGGTGGAGACTGTCATGTAAACATGCAAAAAATCTACTTGAACTTACAGAAATACTTTGGATGAAAAAATAAATGAGTGCAGTTCACACGCGGTAGAAGTGAAATCTTTGTCCACATAATCTCAACCAAAAAGAGCCTTGAAAAGTGATCTCATAATCAAAGCGGCCAATACGGTAAGGTTTAAATCTTTTTCATTCTCTCGCAGGCTAAATCCTATAGATGTATACGTATGTCTCTTTTTATTAACGTTTCCATTTCATCGAGTTTCAAATCACAACGGTTTTACAATTTGGGAGTCAGGTAGGGGTACCGCCGCCCCGGAAACCATTTATTGGATAACCAATACCACACGTCACCCCAAGTGTTTCGCTATGTTTGGTGACGTAGCAGGGGTGCCTGGGATCATGGGATAAGGTTTATCAAGGTCTTGGCGGTGGATGCGTCTGCTCACCTTCTGCGTGGCGGGCCGGATCGAGAGAGATTGATTTAGGGAGGACTTTCGACCATTCCGACTGGATTCTCTCGGCCGCATCCATCCCTCACCGCAGTTGGAGGGATGGATTCATACGTCCGTCACTCCTGAACACACTGATCCCCAGTTTCTTACCTACCCCCATACCATTTGCCTTCCTAAAATTTCCTATCCTTTCCTTTCTCAAAAAGACCTTCCACACAGCATCCCCTCAGACGACTTAGGCCCTGAGGGAAATTATTTTCCTCAAGGCCTCCTGTGTGGAGTTAATGAAAAAAAAATAAAACGGTGCCAACTAAGTCTTATTTGAGAAACATTAAAATTATTTTAACTATTTATTTTTTTCCAAAATGACCCATTAATTATGATATTACCCTATTATTAAATATGGATAGGGATAACCAAAACTTTAAAAATCCATTAAGCAAATCCTGTTAGAATAACGTCTTGAGATTTATTGTTTTAAGATTTCTTTTTCTCGATGGAAATGTATTTTATCCTCCCGTCTTGCGGCTTTAAAACCGTATCCTAGCTTAAAACACTTAGTACCCACATTTCAGAGGAAACCATAATTTCTTATCGAGTTACATTCAATTTAAAAATTAACCAAAACGAAAATTATTTTTTTTTTATTCTTACTTAAGGGGGTATTCTAGTCTAGAATCATGAATTGTAGGTGTTTTTTCAGGTGCAATAAAAAAAAACCAATAATATTTTTGCCATTATTTTACCAAATATTTATTAAACATTAAAGAATCTATTAAAAAAAGAGTCAAACGAAAAAATTCAAAATTCAAAAAGTTACAGGGTGTTGAAGGAGGGGGGGGGGGGTCTGAAAAAAATGGCGCCACCTGGTTGACACGATTGCAACCCTCCCAGTAAACAAAAAAAAAATTAATTCTTAATTCAAAGAAATGCGGCTATAGCCCGAACTAAGGAAAAGTAAAAAAAGTGGCGGCTGTTTGAAATAAAAAAGACCAGTTTTTTTGACTTTCCAAATTTAAAAAAAAAAGTAAAAATTGAAATTTTGTTATAGTTCTAGTTACCGCCATAGAGGAATGTGTAGAGAAGGCTCACACCAAATTTCAAGTAAATTGGTTTTGTAGAACTTGAGATATCGTGTCAACCGCCTCGAAAAAAGGGATTTTGAGAAAAATAAGTTTAAATTTTTATTCTATATAGATTTTGGTTAGATTCCGACTAAAACGCGAAATTTAAATGGTTATAACTTTTAAAATAATGTGAATTTCGAAAAATCCTTTTAAGGAGAAATTTTTGAATATTTAAACTTTTGAAATATGAAAAAAAAAAGAATTCTTATTCTAGTCTAGAAAAAAAAGTTTTTTTTTTCTAGACTAGAATACTCCCTTAAGGGGAAAGAAAAAGGAAAAAAAAATTCTTCATATTTCGAACTATCAAGAATATCGTATATAGTTAGGGCCATTTTAGTTCGACCGGTTTAGACGGAATGCGAGTCAAAAGCTTCACCGCTGGACTAGGCTGGCCGTCGACGTTACTGGTAGAAGAAGTTAAAGATACTCGACCAAGATATGACGCGATCAAGTGAAACAAATTATTTTTCAATTCGTTTTCTCTATAACCTCAAAACTTCAGGTACTTGGGGATGCTGCTTAAGAGATTTTTAAGGAAAGAGAGGAAGTTCTAGGAAGGAAAATTTATTAAGGCTGGGTAAGAACCTGGGGGTCAGTGTATTTAGTGGTGATGGACGTATGAACCTATCTCTTCCACTGCGATGCGGTCGACAAGGCAGCGGGCGAGGTCAAAGAGTCTCCCCCAACCGGCCTCTCCCTGTTCGGCAGGCGCTTCCGCCACTGAGAAGTGACCTGGATAAACCACACGCCATGAACCCGGGCATCCCTAGTAGGTCACCAAAGGTATCTAACTACTTGGGCAGAAACGTTGGTTATCAAATCTACAATAAGTAGCTTTCAAGGCTCTCATGCAGTATTACTTATTACTATTAAATCATTCCCTTTATATAATATCATTAAGACATTGTTATTTAATATGTGATTAATAATAAAGAAAATAAGTGAGTTATTCAGTTTCAGTTGAACAATTACTAAAGCTTTTTAATAGGGTCAATCGCATCATTCATTGAAATTTTATAATCCAATTCATCGTTCAGTATTTGATTCTAGCATTTTTCTCTTTCTTATTTTAAAACAATCGAAATCCCTTAATTAAATATGAATAAGAAGTCAAAAATATTAATATTGAGGTTCGCGAGAAACGATATTAACTTATATGTACCTAACGCGCACACTCGTGGGAGATCCCACGCACTTTTTTATGCTCCGAAAGCGAGAACTTCTTCCTATCAAAATGCGGCACTAAACAGAGCAATTCAACTGTTAAATGAATCTGTATTGAGCATCGACACCTTCAATGTCACCTACAGATAATTCAGTAACTATCTTCTGACATATGTCACAAGATAATGAAACTGCCACCATACATTTTTTTCTTTAAATGTTGTAATCTTCTCCATAATTTGTGTAACTGTTTTATGGAGAACCTGATAAAATTACTTTTTTATTTATTTGATTTTAACGGTATAAATATACCATAAGCACACATGTCACAAAATCATTGAAAACATATTAGAAACAGTAAATAAAGATTATAACAGATAATTGTTGCGTTTGACAGAGAAATGACACCAGAGATGCGATAACACACAAAAATCTATAGTACAAATAAAACTAACATTGAAAAGATTTGATAGTATGGCTCTCTTGTACCTACCTTCCGTGCAGTTAAATAGATCTGCCACATCAGCATATCTATTAGTAACTTCATGTAATCTAGGTACAAGCGAGTGTTTCGTATACTCGGTCCGTTTATTGTAGCATTTAAACAGGATTTTAGAACGAGTGGCTCTCGTGGTTATATGAAATTCATTGAGCTTAGTTAAATCAGGACTGTCTATTCTACCATTTACAATTTTTAACATAAATATAAATATTAATAAATAAATAAGTAAATATTTCGAAGTTAAAACTATACTCCGTAGCTATAATTCAAACCGCGAAACGTGCGTGGCACCCAGTACTAGTGGATTATATTTTTTTGTTCGTAGAGTTATCCAACAGATGTCAATAGTATATACATACAGGGTCGCCTTTCCATACAAAAAGCCGAGAGGTTTCAAAAGAATCGGAAAGAAATTTTGAGAGTACCTACAATAGAACAGACATTAGCCTCCAGGCCGTCCTATACACTTGTTCCATATTTTAAGATAATGCTTGATAAAGACATAATGACTTGTTGTGAAAAAGGTGTGTTTAAAAAAGGTGAATTTTGTTATGTAAAAATGAATGTTTCTCTGTTTGTACCTTAGCGTTCCTAAACCACTCATCCGTTTGTGTTGAAACTTTGGCAATTTATTGTGCGCGTGCCCGAGAAGGGTTTTTATATATATTGGAAAGCTTTTTTTTACATTAACTCCACACAGGAGGCCCTGAGGAAAATAACTTCCCTCAAGGCCTATGTCATCTGGGATGCTGAGTGGAGGGTCTTTTTGAGGAGAGGAAGGAATGAACATTGGCCTTGAAGAGACCCATGTTGTAGGAGGGAGGAAACACAGCAGCCAAGCTGTGGCATTGTAAAATTATTTCACAAGGGAAAGGCAGAGGTAGAGATTGCGAAGGAGACATAGTAGCGGTAGGGTATGGCAGGGTGTAAATTTGGAAAGTCCTTGCTTTTCAGCTGTATGTTGCCCTCTCACGAGTCTGAAAACTTCTGATTTATTCGTGTATGCACCAGATAGAAAAATTATTCATATATGCATTCAAAAGATTTCAATAAACAGAATAAAACAAACACTTTTTTTCTTTGAGAGGCATTGCAATGCATGCCGGGTATTCGCTAGTTTCTTATAATTTACAATTATAAAATAAATATTTCTAACTACTGTGTAGTCAGACTTCTGTAAATTTTGTTGAACAACACTTTTGTGCAAAGCAAATTGTTGTATTCAACTGTAAGTTCCCCTGTTTATCACCTGCAGATTAAAGTTCATCCAAAAGTTTTACCACAATTCAAAGAATAATTCATATTTCTCCCTGCCACAAAGCTCAAAAATTTCCAACTCTTTCCGTATACGTCACAAACCCATCATCATAAATTATGCTTACAAGGACCCACAAAAAAAATCAACTGTCCCAAAATTGCTTTACGTTGTCACAGTACTTTGCCTCTAAGGGAGGCGCTCCAAAGGGTGGGTTTGGCATGAATTAAATATGAGGCCATCAGAGATTCCTGACGGCCCTGGCAATGTATACAGCCGCTGGTCTGGATTAAAGGTACCCTCTCTCAGATTATACGGCCCATGCTAAAAGGGAAGTCGCTACTTCGAATGAATCTTATTTTAGGTTATTATTCTAACTTCGTAGAAGAAAATACTTCTGTCGTGTGTTTGAGGAACTGGGTGGTAAAGAGAGAACCAAAGTTATTAAGCATTACTAGGATTTCCTTCTGTTCCTATAGATGTATGAGAATTCGATCCTTGTGCGGTGATGGTGATACATTAAAAGGATGGAAGATGTGGTTTATAGGTTGGTACCAACCGTTGCGTATGTACAGGGTGGCACAAAATTAATCACCCAATTTTGTTTTTGAATAACTTTTTTACTAAATAAAAAAAAAGATTTTGAGAAATGAAAATCTTTATTTCGACCTTTAAAATTTTTTCTGTTTAGTGGAAAAGATGATATCCGTCAAGTAGCTACCGCCAGTGTTGATACACATTTGTGCCCGTTTTAAATTTTTCATGACTTTCCGCAAGATTTCAGGTGATAACCGTTCGCATTCCGGTCGAATATTCTCCTTAAAGGCTGCGTTTGTCTGAGGCGCGTTGGCATAAACCCGCGATTTCAACTAGCCCCAAAGAAACAAGTCTGGGATGGTTCAATCGGGCGATCTTGCTGGCCATGCCAAATCGCCAAACTCGTGCTGTGTGTGCGGTTGCACCGTCTTGTTGAAACCACATGTTCACTAAGCCCCGCTCATCCAATTCAGGCAGTAAGAAGTCGTTTATTATGGCCCTGTAGCGTTCGCCAGTAACAGTGACCGTATTGCCAATGGCATCCTCAAAAAAATACGGCCCAATCGCGTGAACGTCACACCACACAGAGGCTTTGAGTGAATGTAATGGCTCTTCATGCATCACACGCGGATTTTCAGTACCCCAGGAACGAAGATTTTGCTTATTGACGTAACGGCTTAAGTGGAAATGCGCCTCGTCGCTCACGATGACTTTCGACACAAAATCTTCGTATTCGTTATTGAGATTGAGGATGGTAATTAAACCACAATTATTTCACGCTATTGTGGAGTATAGCGCTCCATTGCTTGTCTGTTTGTATTCTGCAACTGTTTAGTTCACAAATGTCAAATATGATTGACGTACGACGCCATTTGCTAAAATTATAACATCTTCCGATAGGGTGATTAATTTTGCGCCACCTTGTACAGTGCACCTAAAAACAGAACATGTATTGTTGAATTTCTAGCGGGCGTCTGCCACAGCAAAACTTTTGAACATTGACGTATTTATAGCCACCAAACGAGTGCATCATTTTTTTTTGACCCGTGTAACAGCAGATAACCAAGTTATCCAATTAATGTGTAATCCAGAGGTGTTGGTTATCCTTATGGAAAATAAATATGCGGTAAGGCTCTCGTCTCGCAATCCGAAGGTCGCGGGATCGAATCCTTGCGTGTAAATAAATTTTATTTGATTAATTTGGGTTATTTCACAATTAATTCATTTAAAATAATATACTGTATATTTGCGGCACGGTACAGAGTGGAAGATACCCTCAGTATCGCCGTGGTGTTAAGACTACCATTCAGAATTGAAACGTTGCTTGAAATGGCTTTGGCGGTGTTTGGTGGCCAGATCTGAATAGCCAAATACTTCCCCACCTTTCTGCCTCACAACATTCCCCAATTGGGGATTCCATAGTTTCACAGGCTCCAAACGGGTGCAGTTGAGACTCTTGTGCGGTATTCATATAAAATAATTATTTATAATTGTAATGGTTTCCGGAGCAGCGGTACCCGTAACCGCCTCCCAAATTAAAAATTTAGTGATAATTTTAAGAACATAGTGTTGTATTTTAATAATAATAATTGGATAATTTGTATAGCGCCGTTTCTGTGAAAAATCACCTCAAGGGCGCTGTACAATTTATTAAGAATTCTTAGGTTCTATCTTATTTTACTGTTGTTTTCTCTGAAGAATAATACAACTCTGATTATTGGGAGTCTTAATAATTACTTCAGCTTGTCTTAATTACGAGTCTTGTTTATTACCGACTTATTTACAATGAATATTTAACTGGACTCAACGTCCGTTCTAAAGGATGCCGTGCAATTATCTGAAGCAGGGAAAACGCTCACAGAAGGTGCTCACCGGTAGATTGGATCAAATAGTAAAACTACTGTCTTCCGTTGAGATATCTATAGACTTGATTTTTATGTGTATTACAAATTGATGTAATCCTACAACTACCTTTGCTAACGACATCTGTTGAGAGACATTAAAAATGCACACGTATCTACAAACGGTACAATAATCATTATCTGAATGCGCACCGTCGTTCCTCTCAATCATCTCATTTCTCTTTTTTCACTATACGTTAGCAGTGAGAATATAAATTCTGATATCACTTTAACAATAATTTTAACAATTTAAGTCCTTCTGATAAACTAAAACTAATGTCAAATTAGTTTTGTAACTTGGAACAATGAAAATACCTAATGTACCCACGCGCCCTTGTAAAAATATCTGGAACATTAAAGTGGTTTTCCTTCTAAAATTTCCAGATTGATTACGTGACCGTTCAATAGGCTTTAGGTCATTGTTAACATGGCTGTTCTCGTCTGTGTGTAGGCTGTACTCCGCATTCCAGAAGGAGGGAGGTTGTGCGGTAAAACTACCCTATAGTAATAATAATGATGTTACTCGATTGAGCCATATATTTTGTTACGAAATTGGGGTTTCTTGTGGAATATTTTCTGTCGTGTATTAATGTGTTTCTTTTTTAAGTGTACTTTACAAAGCAGGGCAGTTATTTTAACGGTTGGATTTGTTGAAGAAAAACACATAAAACGGTTTTTCTTGGAATTCAGAGTGGCCTCTTTTACATTAACTCCACACAGGAGGCCCTGATGAAAATAATTTTCTTCAGGGTCGTAGTCATTTTAGGGGATGCTGTGTGGAGGGTTTTTTAAGGAAAAAAAGGAGAGTTCTGGAAAGTGAAAAGATAGGAGAAGTGAGTAAGAATCTGGGAGTGATGAATGTAAGAAACCATCCCTCCAACTGCGGTGCAAGGCTGTGGGTCAAGAGATTCTGGCTGGAGAGGATAAAAGACTTCCCTCAACCAGTCTCTCAATCCTGTTCACCACGCAGCAGGTGGTAGAAGCATCGGCCGCCAAGACATGGATAAATCTCATCCCATGAACCCAGGAACCCCTACTAAATCACCAGACGGGGTGACCTATGTTTCCGGGGCGGCGGTACCCACAATCGCTTCCCAAACTTACTTTGAAAAAAGTTTTTTTTTTTTTTTGTTTAAATTAATTTTTTATTTGTTTATGTAGGTACGCACGGTAAACAAAACGCTACATAACTCTGCTCTGACATTTTCTACTCTTCATTCTTATTCGTCCCATGCGTACGTTTTTTTTTCCAATTCTTGACATGCACGGACAAAGGGGTCCACGATTTCTTCTCAACTTGCAACTCGTATTTATTGCATCGCCCACTTTTAATTCTCATACAAATTTCAAAGTAAATATTATTGACCAACTAACTAACCATCGTGCCGTTTCTCCGCAGGGGTAGGCAGAGAAGACGGACCGCCAAACAACTCGGTCTTGGCACACACTCGCGATACTGAATAATAAGTAATAAATAATATTACATTGAATATAAGTCATGGTTTATTACGAGGTAACTTAAAAAGTTATGGAATTTAATTATTTGAAATGAAAATTAATATGAAATAATATTCTTGCCCATTATTGTCAAAATCTAAATCAAAATCTATCTACTGCGACTCCAACTTTTTTGTTCCTCGAAAAATCTCCTTTTCTCAGCAGCAAAATCGGAGTTTATTTTATTTCAGGCGTCAAAAATAACGATACAAAACGCTATAAAGATTTTTATTTTTAAATTTCCCATACAGATGTTAAAAGATTATGAATTTACAAAAAAAATGTGTTATTTGACAAATTATCATTTTAAAATAATTTACAGTACATTTTCTGATCTTTCCAGTGTGGTAGATACTTTCAGTACCGCCCTCATAAAAGACCATCATTCAGAATCAAAACGTGACTTGCAATGGCTTTATCCGTATTTGGTGTCCAAATCTGAATAGCTAGCTACTTCCCCACATCCCTCAACTTCATCTTTTTCACGACATACCCCAATTTGAGAAGCCAGTACCTCACTGACTTCGGACGATTGGGAACGGTAAGGAATCTTCTGCGAAACTGTGAAAGAAAGATTATTTTCAAAAGATCGAAAAATACCTTGTAACTTCGTGTACTATTAAAATAATAATAGTAACAATAAGTTTAGATTTTCAGCAGTTTTGTGAAGGTTGCCCTCAAATATTCTCCACAACACAAGTAAACCCCTAACGTGAAGGTCATTTTACAATATTTTTAACAATGTAAACAAACTAAGTTATAAATATTAAAAATAAAATAAAATAAACTATAACTCCACAATCCCAGAAAAGAATATTCTCTCAATACCGCCCTTGAGAGACCATCATTCAGAAAAAAAAAACTCTTATAGATTTTCGTTATTTGTTTTTGGGGTGTTATGCCGTGTTGCGCTACCTCCTTCTTTAGCCAACTTTTCGGACAGCGTTAGAGTGTTAATTATCAGGGCATATGTAATGATGGACACTGTAACGCTATCTGAAACGTTGGCTAAAGAAGGAGGTAGCGCAACACGGCGTAACACCCCAAAAACAAATAACGAAAATACCTTTGGCCGTGAAAATATAAAAAAAAAACTCTTGTAGATTTTTTGTGAGCAGTACTGAATTCGAAATCTCCAAATTTCCACTTTGCTTTTCCTCTTTCACCAGACAAACAATATTCCCCAAAGGGAATGCTATAGTAGTCCCGAAAAACGTAACGTTTTGGTACTATAAGTTTTTAAAATATCTAAATATAGAAAGAAAACCACATAGGTTTCTTCCTAAATTTTGCATCCATTTATCGGTACCGGTACAGCAGATTTTTGGGTAGAGATTTTTTGAGAAGGTTTGTCTGTTAATATCCTCTGTATTTCGGGGATGGTAAGGAAGGTGTTAACGTTAAAAATGTTAGGAATGCCGTTTAATTTCGATTCAAATTCTTTAAAATAAAAAACCCATTTATCTTAAACCAGTAATTTAGCCAATTTTCGTAATCACAAACTTACAAAGAATTATCCATTAGCTTTTTATTGTAAGTTGCTGGAAATTGAATTCACCAAACTTTGGATATTGAAGGATGTCTTTACAATTAATAATTTTGAAAACAAGGATCAAAACAATTATCATTATCGATCAATCCGTATGAAATCACGACCAAAACGGCACAATACGAAAAGATTGTATGAAAATCTTTTATTATAAGTGAGGAATGTCAATTCAATTTTTTAAATATACGAGTATATATTTTATGACATTAAAGGGTTCGTTTCCACCCAAAAAGTTTTCCACAAAATAGTAGGTCGTATTTTGTCATGTGCTACAACAAAAAGAAAACAAATTTAAGCACGTTCGTGAAACTTTTCATGGAGATAATGTCTTTCATCATTTCGAAATGTTGTCAGCTGTAGAAAGTGTCTACTTGTTGAAAATATTTTAGGACATATTTCAGGCTTATTATTTATTCTAACAAACTTCATCCCTTTCGGAATAAAAATACCCCTTGACTAATTCGTTGGACTTTCCGGACAAGTCGTGTCTAAAAAACGAACCAGGGGGCGTAAATTCTAAAGTAATGTCAAGTTGAAGTAAAATTAGACAATCCAAAAATTTCTTTGAATTACTTTATTGGTTGCAGCCATAATTTTTATTTAAATGACAGGTGTATTTTTGAAACTCCTTGGAGAGGCATTGTACCGGGTGTTTTTTTTAGAGGTATACAAATTCAAAATGAAAAAAAAAAACACATAAAAATAATGTTAATGTCTATGACATTGGCTTTATTTAATAGATAATTGTATGCCATTATTGTTTAAATGTGATTTCTGGCATACGAGCACCACGGCTAGCTCAAATGAAGCTCAATTTCGAAGTCCAATTTTCGACAACTTTGTCGAGCAACTGGGGCCATATATTGTCAAAACCACAGCGAATGTTGACTTCCAAATGGTCCAACGTCTCTGGTTTATCAGCATAGACTAGTTACTTCACATACCCCTAAAGAAAGTAATCTAATGGTGTGAGATCACACGATCGTGGTGATTTAGACCCAGATCTTTCCGCAGAATATTCCACAAAGTGTATGGGCACAGCTGCAATTGCTGTGCACGATGGCAAATCGACTCATTCGGATTCTCCTCAACACCACTCTCCATAGCAGCAATAACTTCTTCTGTGCTCACCTTTTGTCGTCTTTGTGGATGCGTATTATCCACTAGAGTGTACGTGGTGCGTAAATAATCCACGATCTTCCGAATACTTGCTCGGATGGATGATTGTGTCGGTAGTAAAATGGACGTGGTGCACGATAAGTTTGGCGAACCGAACCATGATTTTCCAAATAAATTTGCACAATTTGCAAGCGCACGTTCTGACGTCAGTCTATTCATAATAAAATGGCAAAACGCACTGACTACAAATCAACTGTCAACTGTCAAATTGTCTGTAGAAACAATGTTGCCAGTTTAAAAACCAAACCTCTAAAAAAAGCACCCTTTTTTAAGACGATTTTAAGTTGTGTAGTGAAAGTAAAAATCGCTATAAACGATTGATGCTTTAATTTTGTTATTGTTATAGTGTAGAGCAAATGAATGAGGAAAGGAGTGTACGGAGATCACATCACGCAAATGTGAAGACATGGCACGACTAAGTGAATCAGATACTTGAGTCAGGCCATGTCAAGAGTTAGAGTAATAGAAGAGCATTGTGAGACGATGTACGTGAATGGGGCAAAGAGTGTGTGCCAAGACCGAGCTGCTTGGCGGTCCGTCCTCTCTGCCTACCCTTGCGTGTGATGATTATTCAGTTAGTTAGTTGTGTATTTTCACTGTTTTTATGCTCGTAAAAATGACGTTAATGGAGGTGTGTTCTGATTTTATTTTTATAACGACGAATAATTTTTTTTTGTAACGATTTGAAATGTGCCATTTTTGATTTGCCGCCAAACGACATTATCGATTATTTGGGAATTCGGCGGCGTTGACGTCACGCCGGGTAATGTTGGTGACAGCCTTCTCACCAACCAGTGGCGGTTGCTATGTCATAATGATGTTGTAGCCAGTTATAACCGTTTCGCAATTTGCGGTTTTTTCAATCAATAATTATAAATGAAAATATTATAATCACGCATTTTGAACACAATGATCAGAATCAGAAAATTAAACTTTAAATCTTCCACATATTTTTAGTGGTATTCACAGGTAACTAAAATACTCTATTGCCTTTTCTAAAAAATGTGTGTTTTTAAAAGAACTTTAAGATTTTAAATAGTTTTCTTTTATTCAAAATAACTTAAGGTCAGAAACTATTTTTAAGGCTTTGATGCCGTGATCCCCGGATTCGTGGTCTTACCCCTCGATCACGCAGGTCGTCAGGGGAAAGATTTCATAGTACTGGTTATTTAAGTCCAGTCAAATCCATACTAATATTATAAAAACGAAACTGCTCGAGTTTGTTTGTTACGCTTTCACGCATAAAACACTAAAACGATTTAAAAATTCTTTCACCAATAGAAAGCTAAATTATATGCGAGGACTATAGGTTGTATATAATGGTAAGCTCTGGAGTTATGAAATTATAAACAATAATTTATCATATTTGCTTTACGTTTTCTGTCGCTAACAAAAGCGAGTTATTGCTAACGTCAGAAAACAAATCGTTGTCATGGAAACGATGTTGATATATTTGTGGGCTCTGTGCTGGTAGGTACTCAGCCTACCTACTGGTCGGCTGCTGCTCCAGAAAATTCAAATACTAGAAAGCTTTGTTTTTTTTGGACAAGCTTATAAATTGGAATAAATGTCAGACGAGAGTTCCCACATTAAAAATATAATTCGTAATGATTATAAAAACTGTCTAATAAATGGTGTTATTTTTTATTATATTTACAAACTTCCACATATTTAAATAAAAATAAATCTCCGGAATGTTTGTAAGCTCATAAATTCCGAACGACTGCACTAAATTGGATAATTCTTTTTTTCTTTGAGCTCTAGCATTAGGTGGCACGTGAGCTGTTTGAAAACCGAATGTACCGGGAATGAACGTATGGAATGAGTGAGGGGGTGGGGGGAGGGGGATAATTGATAAGTGCAAGCTAATTTCCCGAAATTTCCCCTACACCATGCGAGCGAAGCCGCGGGGAAAAGCTAGTAATATAATAAAGTAGCTAGAGAGACTCACAAGTACGAAACAAGATGACACCAATACGAATAAAATATTATCTCTACAGCATCTGAGTATCTAAGAATGATCACGAAAATCCGCTTAAATTTTAATTGAAATCGTCTTAATTTAACTAATTAGTATTCGTTAGGAGTTTTTAATTAGCCTAAGTTATTACTTGCTGGGCAGGAACTTGTTAAATTCTGCGTTGAAATTAATTAACTGCTGTCAAAATATACGAGTATTTATAACTTGGACGCCTTGTTATAATTATTTTGTTGGAATTTGCCATTTTTTAAAGTTAATTAAGTAATCTTACTGATTTACTTACTGTAGAAATCTAGGAGTTTTAATTTAGGTAGACAATACCTGCAAAAAATTGAATTGATTAACGTCATCTTTTATAAAAATTTGAACATTTTTCGGTAGTGAATTAGCAGAACCTTTGTTCTAAAGATAAATTTTACAAGATATAAGTAAATTTTTTTGTGTTTCGGACTGCATCATGTATTACACTTTTTTTGTTCTATTCTCACCAAATATTAACTTGTTTTTTGTAAATGCTGCACAAAAGTTCCAACCAAAGATGGTCTCCGTGTTCGAGGGGTAAGGGTATTGACTAGCGATCCGAAGATTGCGGGATCAAATCCCGGCGTGCGCAAACAAATTTTATTTGATTAATTTGTGCTATTTCACAATTAAAACATTTAAAATAAAACATGGTGTGTTTCAGAGTGGAAGATACTCTCACTATGGTCCTGGTGTAAGAACTCCTTTCAAAATGGAAAAGTTGCTTGAAATGGCTTAAACCGTGTTTGGTGACCAAATTTGAATAGCCAGATACTTCTCCACCTTCCTCTTCTCCATCTCCTTCCCCTCGCCACTACCTCCAGCTTCACAATATACCCCAATTGGGAATGCCATAGTCTCACTGGCTCCAGTCGGGAGAAATTGAAGAAGTAGAATCTTCGGCCAATCTTTGTGTAATGTTATTTATCGGCTCAACATTTATCATTAATCACGAATTTTCATCAAACATTCTTCCACGGTAAAATAAAAAAAGTTTGTCGTCCGAAGTAAATTATACCTTCCTAAAAATACATGAATAGTAAACAGGTATTGCTAAGTCACTTCAAATTCAACAATTTTGCCTCAAGGCACAAAACACAGGGAATAAATTAATTCCTGAACGGATGTTCTAAACTTTGAGCGGTACAATAAATTGCCAATTAAAGCTTTTTTCGGGAAATGTACGTCTTTCAGGAGAAGTGAAGCTTTTCTGAAATACTTTCAGGTTTTAAAAGTTAAATTATAGCTTTTTGTGTCTTAAAATAAATAAAAAAGATAAAGAACATTAAACCTGCAGCAGGGTTATTTCCAGAAGTGAGCGATTGGTTGGCTTGCATTGCATTTTTACTTCATTTATTTAACGGGAACATTGCACCGAATTGTTTGTTTTAAATGGTAGATATTCGTAGATGTAAAAATGGCATGCAACCATTCTCAGGTTACGAATAACCTGACAAGATATGTCAATTCTTCGTACTTCCATAATTATTATTTATTCAGCAACAAACATTCGCCAATCTTTTACCTACTATATTTAATAAGCCAACGCACATGCAAAAGCCGATCAAATTAACTCACTGAAATCAAAAAAATGCAGAAAAAATGGTTCAAAGTTCAAGATTTTGTATATTGACGTTGTTTCTAATCACATCAAAAGCAGAGTAAAGTTAGCCATCAGAAGCCGGGCGTACTCTACAAGGAAAGCAGATATTTTAATATCACACAACTGCTAACTCTGTTCAAATCGCGTGTGCATCCCATGGTTGAATTTGGCAGTCACCTTTGGTATGGAGTCCTAAAATACCTGAAAAAAACCTTAGATTTTGCGCAGAAACAGGCGGTCCGTTTGATAGATTCTCCTATCTTAAACGTTTAGCAATTTTTAGAACACAGGCGTTGCTGTCCTTATTCTCCCGGTATTTTAATGGAAGATTCTCTGAGGAACTGGTATCATTGATTCCTTCAGCACCGGTGAACAGTTGGGAAATACGCTAAACGCGCGCCAACAATTGACATAGGTTGATAGTTGCCACATGAGAGCTTTGCTGTAGAACGATTTGCCTGTGTTTCCTCCCTCCTACAACACGGGTCTCTTATCCAGGTTCACTTCTTCCTTTCCACAAAAAGACCTTCCACACAGCATCCCCAAATATGACACAGGAAAATGGTTTGTGTAGAGTTAATGTAAAAAAAAAAACATTAGTATCCATTGATTGTACGCATGTTATTCATTTATTCATTGATTAACGCCTTTTTCGTGGCTTTTACATATGAATGATAAGAAATATACCGAATTTATTTTACATAACTGAACTGCCTATATAACAATATTTTATATTCGTTTAAAGATAAATTGAAGATGTTCACTGACTTGGTATAATTGTTTCCCTCCATTCGTATTCTGGACCAATAGGAATATATACGGTAGTTAGTCCCATAATTTCTGCACTGAAATAAATCCTGACTTCTAGTTTTACGTAGCGGTACCTATCCGGAAACTTATCAATTCAAGCAATACCAGACTATCAACTAAATCATTTAGAATTTTATATAGAAATGCCAAGTCAGTGAAAATTCTTCTTTCTGGCAGCTAATATGACAAATAATATGAGCATGTTCATATTATTTAACAGAGTGTTGTAGTTCAACATAATTGCTGGAGCACCCATTTTAAAATTTTGAAAACAAAAAAGAAAAAATAATTGGTTTGTATAAACCGTGTGTATAAATATGCCACTGAGTTTGTTTAGCAGTTTGGCGAGTACATACATTGAAGAATTAAAAAAAATTATAACACTGAAAAAGTACATAAAGGAGATTGGGTGTGGTAAATGAACATTTAGCAATCGTGTTACTGTGATTTGAGGGAAACTCCGCTTATGACATAGGGGCGGACTGCTCTACACATAAACGGAAATTGTTGTTTGTGGTGCAATGATGGGGGTTACAGGCAATTTAACCCGTGACATCTAGTCCGGCCTATTACGATATCTAAACATCTCTTATAATCTCGTGTAATCTGAAATTTCCACCCAGAGATTCACTTTTCTCTTTTGGAAAGCCTTAATCATTGTTTTGTTTTCATTTGACAAATGTAGTATTTCCATTGCAGTGGTTAATATACAGAATTATTGTTATTTCTTTGTATTTTTAACGAGAACTCTTTGTCCGTGTAAAATAAATAAAATTAAATTAAAAGTTCTTAAATATCTCGTACGCGGTGTTATTGTCTAAAATATGAAATGTATCAAATATTCGGTACCTATACTGAAGATAAATAATACGAACATGTCGGGAGACAATGATAATGAATGGACATTAATACACTAGTAGAATTAAGTGTGGACACTTTTTATAAATTTCTGGTATTTGATATTCATTGGCCCTTTTTTTAAATCACGTTGGTGTTTTAACTGTAACGCATGCCATCGGCAAATCCGCTCAATCCGTTGCGTGCCGTGCGTGCGTTGCGGCCGGCTGATGAACTGGACTGATGAACGCTCACCATAAATCGTTTCTTGTTCGCTCTCTACTTTCTTATACAAATTGTTAATATTAAATACCAAATTATGGTTCGGTATGCTCAGATTTAATTTGTTAAATTAACCTGTAAGTAATGTATCAAATGCTTATTTGATTTATGTCATACGCATTACACACCTAAATGCTCCCATAGACTAAACGCCCGTTCTACTGGAAGCTCTGAAAGTGCCCAGCTGTCGATGTATATACTAGGCTTTGTACTTAGAGCTTGCAAAGATTTGAAAAAAAAAATACCATGAAAACTCTTTACTCTGCGTATGTACGTGGTTCTTTGGAGTACGTCTCTCAAATCTGGAATCCCAAGTACATTTCTCACTTAGAAATGATTGAAAAAGTGCAAAACCGATTTCTACGATACCTTGATTTTCGGAGCTATCGTCCTCATCTGAGCCACGAGAAGTCAGCTGCGTTTTTCAAGATGTCATCATTGGAAAGTCGAAGAAATTCGGCAGACGTACTATTTTTACAAAAAATAGCTACCTCTAAGATAGATTGCCCGAAATTACTAGAAAGGATTCAATTAAGAGTGCCCATCAGACAAACCAGACAAAACCACACATTAAGCGTCCCTCAATGCAACACTAACTCTAAACAAAATACGTTCTTTCACCGCGCTTCACATACCTTTAACAATGTATACAGTAAATTCGACATATTTAACACAGTACCTAACATTTTCAAACCTAAAATGAATAAATAACGTTTACACATACACACTACTTTTTACACAGAATAGATCCATACCTTTCCCCTCCCTCCTACCATCCCATCCGCATAGCTTTTTAAACTGATACTTCATTATATTCACTAAATAATTTTTTAAACGTCAATGAAAACCTATTATTGGTTAAAAATTAACTCTTATTTTGTCATACATTATAAACAATTGTAAATCTGTTGGTTTTCCGAATAAAATAAAATTAAATTAAAAATAAAATTAAAACACATGAACGGGCGACATTCGAACCTCTAATATAGCACAACTTTAATGACATCTGTTGAGATACTTCAAACCTTCGAATGCAAAGTGGGTTGCGCACGTGCACTGCACCACTCGCACGTTTTGTTTGTATTTATCCCCTCATTGTTCCAGCAAATCCCGGCCGTAGTTAGTGAGCCCCATCCGTGCACTAAGCAGCTCTGCTCTTTGTTATATCACTGCCTGACCACTTCGATTCTAGTTTCTCGTTAATAATGAATTGTTTGGGTACACTGGAGATGCAAAAGTAAAGTTGGAGGATATTTGAAATCTGCTCAAAAATATTCCCTTTAAGCTTACATAGAAATAGATTTCTACACTTAACTATTAACGTTCTTTTTAACGGGTTTTTATACAGGAATAGTATAATAAGGAACTCCAGTGAAAAACATTATGGCTTTAAAAAAATATGTTCATAAAGACCAATAAACGCTGATTCTGAATATATAAGTTTTATTAAATAATATTTAACGTAGAGTTTAAAAAAAAAATTAAAAAGTCCATTTTAAAACAGTTCATTTTAATGACACCCTGTGTTTTAACACCCTGACAAGTTGGTATTATTGAATTTGTGAGGCGTGACGTCACCGCTTCCATAAAACGCTCCAATGCTGAAATTCAAAATGGCCGCGGTCGAACAGCTGATTCCAGTTCCAGTACAAAATTCATGCTTCGGTTTCCTTAATATTGATTTCGATTCGTAAAGCTAAAAAAATAATAATTTCAAACAATTTTTATACCAATCTCCCGTAATAATATTGAAAAATATAATAATATAATAAATATAATATAATAAATAAATAATTACACCTAAATAACGTTTTACTTATTGAATAGTTTCATCACTTCTTCCATACAAAATGACAACATCTGTTGAAAATAACTAAAACTTTTGGCCAGATGACGTCACAGGGCCATTATGGTTTTCGGGGGATCTTGAAAAATTAAAACTTTGACATTTATTTAAACTATTAAAACTAACTATAAAAATAAAAATAAATATGCAGTTAAGTTAGAAGGTCATAAAAAAAATAAAAAAAATGGACTGGAGTTCTCTATTGTGTATTTTTCTTTTATGTATAACTGAAAAGCCCCACCATATTAGCCATTCATTTTGTCATTAAAGAAGAAGATAACAATTATAATCTAAACGAAAATATGAAAGAGAGAATAAGACACATAAAAATAAAAAGATAACGGTCGCGCCCTTCCCGATAAGACGAGAGGTTCTGGGTTCGTGTCCCAGTTACGACCGTCATTTTTTTATTTTTATTTTTCAACTTCACGAATTCAACAACAATTTTATTATAATATCGTTGAAGAAGAAGATAACAATTATAATCTAAACGAAAATATGAAAAAAACAAGACACAGAAAAATAGAAAAAGATAATGGACGCAACTGGGGCTCGTCTAACTGGGACGTGCGCGATAACCTATTTTGCTATTGCCACCTTCAATCAAACCGTCATAGCCGTGGCACCGGTATATTTTAAATCATGTGTAATAAGGTGGGTCATTCAACAAAAAATGTTATTTTTAAATTCGAAGAGCGATAAAAGGGTGCCAAATGGGTTCAAAAGGACGTGTTTAAAATTTTTCAATTTTCTGATACGATCTTCTTCCTCCGGATTCACTTCAAAGTTTTGAAAATTTTATTACTTTTTTAAAAAAAGAGTTTTTTGATTTTTTTTTTTACCAAACCCTATTTTTTGTAATCTTCCATAGCAAATGTGGTATACATTGACGAAATCATATACGAAAACTCCCAAAATTGAGTCTCGCAAAATAATGCCAAAATTTGAGAGTAAGAAGGATTTTGCTGGTATTTGAATACACTGCCTTGGGATAATTTGAATTTAATTCAAATATATTTATCAATAAATAAATCAAAATATTCCCTCTTTTTTGTGTTTTATTAAAAATATTTCATTTTTTATGGTTTACCTAAGATTTTTTAAGATTTAACAAGGGTGGGTTTTTCTCTATTACGTGAAATTTCAAAGTCAATCCGGAGGAAGAAGATGATTCCAAATATTATTAAAAAAAATACGTGATTTTATATCTCCATTTAACACTCTTTTATCACTATTAGACAATTCAAATCAAGAACGTTTTTTTCCCCATACAGTCGTGACCCATCCAAACGTGTAAACTTTAAATCATGTGTTATTTACAATAATATACTTCAAATCATGTTACTTACGTTATAATATTATCTCTCCAATAAAGGCAACGCCAAGGCAGTTACTATGATTTTTTTTTGTGTTTTATTTCATTTTTAAGTTTTATACCCATAAAAAGGGACACCCGATATTTAATTAAGAAGCTCTCACTAAATATGTTAGGAATCTCTTGCACCACAGTGGGTGTTGTATTAAAGTCAAGCGTACAAGAGGTTGGGAGAAAGTTAAGTTGGTTCTTTGGAAAGGAATATAGAAAATTTCAGGGTAACTGATATTGCTTTATTAAAACTATAACTATTTTTAGGATCAGCGTCCCAACTATAAATAATTCATTTCTACCTCACGACAATAAAAATTTTTAATTCAAATTTAAGTAAAACTGTATTTTTCTGTATCCTTTTCAAGTGTATAATACTAGGGTAGACTCAAAATTCAAGGGTCTGCGAAGTTCCTTAATTGGAAAATCAACGTAATGATTTTATCCGTAAATTGCCTGCGAACGAAAATCACTTGCCTTGATAGATATCCCTTTAATCATACAAAGTGGAAATTCTTTGAATATTCGTTCAAATAAAATACGCAATGAATTTCATTGTGTCTATCGTTGAAATTGATGAATGATTTTCTATAAAAAAATAGGTATCGCAGACACGAATACAGCACTCACGCAGATGCATTGCTTGCATATTCAAATGGTGGTTAATTTTTGGATTACTACGTTAAAATGTCTCATCATCAACATCATCTGCCATGATGATGATGCAACGCTGTCAAAACATGACAATTAAAAGAAATAGGAATAAAAATAAAACATTTTTCTGGTCATAGTAAGGTACTGTTTTATCGCTTCTCTGAAAAAACTGTTTCATTTTTGAAAACCATACTTATATTCGAAGCACAATTGAGTTATTTGGACGTAAAAAATTGATGCGGGAATGCTGAATATTTACTAATACACATCATATTACAAGAAATCGACATTAGTTTTTTTGATAAAATTAATGTACTGCAGGAAGTCACAACGATTTCTAACTGACCTTTAGGAGTTGTTCCGAAAAGCAAACAAATTAGACTGAGGGGTTAAAGTTAAACTAATAAAAATCGAAATTAAATGTCTAAGTGCCACAGAAATGATCCAAGCATTTTAATTAAATTTATTTTTTTGCAAAAATGAAAAGGAAAATATGAAACACTAAAAACTTCAACGATATTCATCTCATTATGTATGGCAGTGATAAAAAATCTTGCCTTCTCATTCATTTACTTAATGTTTATCCAAATAATCCGATTGCACTGAAAATAATGTCAAAATATTAAATTTTAGTATAAGTTATTTTCTTTCTGCATTTCCCGAAACACGCCGCAGAAATAGAAGTAAAAATAACCACAACCAACCTCCCCAATAAAAAGGCCTGGAGACGAATGTGTGTTTTTCATCTAAATAACACTAAAATATATGTTTTGTACATCCTGGGGGCTGCTGGGGATGAAAAAATATAGCAAGACAGCCTTTATGTTGTAAAAGTGCGGATGCAGTAGAGGTACGACACGAATAGTACTTAAATTATGAACATGTTCTTGAAAAGATTTTTTAAAAATACAAATCTTAAATCTGCTTTCATCAATGTAACTGTCATAAACTGTCTATATTCTATATAAAAAGTTGATAAACAAGAACACCCAAATTCGGTTTAACCAAAATGGTTAAGCGTAAGGTTGTGACAGATAATTATGAACGCTAATTATCGTTTGCAATGACCAAAATATGCATTTGTTTAGTTCGAAATTTGCTACCTCCCAGTTCTTTTTTTTATATTTTGTCTCCCTCTTTGGAAAATGATCTGAGAAACTAGCGTTATTGATCTCTTCAGCACCGGTGCATGATCGGAAACACGCCAAACGCGCGCCCAACATTTTTATATGAAATACCGCACAAGAGTCCCAACAGCTCCCGTCTGGAGGCAGTGAGACTATGGCATCCCCAATTGGGGTATGTTGTGAGGCTGAAGGTGGTGGGGAGGGGAAGGAGATGGCGAAGAGGAAGGTGGAAAGTACCTGGCTATTCAGATCTGATCACCAAACACGGCCAAAGCCATTTCAAGCAACTTTTCAATTCTGAATGGTGGTCTTACACCAGGGCGATACTGATACATTTGCCACATGCGAACGACTGTGGAATGTGATTACTCCTTCCTACAACATGGGTCTCTTCAATACCAATGTTCATTTCTTCCTCTCCTCAAAAAGACCTTCATCTTAGATGACGTGGGCTCTGAGGGAAGTTATTTTACTCAGGGTCTCCTGGGTGGAGGTAATGTAAAAAAATATTATTTACAGTAGAATCCGTTTATTATGACGCCGTCTGTATTGACCAAACGCATTATACAGCGAAGTTCGATTTTCATATAAAAGTCTTTATAACAAAGTCGGATATAATGACTTCGCTTGTAGTGACATGTCGCTTATTACGACCGATTTTTAATAAATTATGTCCTGATTTCATGGAAAATTATGTCTTTTATAGTGACCCACATGATTCCTAACACCTTCAGCAGTGTTCGGGAGGGTCATGTGACGCCCGACGACGTTAATACGCTTTTTTCCCTCGTCACGAGTCTTAATATGCTGTGTTTCTCTCTATTAAAATAAAAACATACACTTATACCTAACAAAAACAGGAGGTTTTTTTATTTTCTACAAAATGCTTTGTACGACGTCCGCTTAGTATGACGTGTTTGTCATTTCCCTTCGATGTCATTATAAACGGATTCCACTGTATATACCAGCACAATGACGGCCTCCGTGGTCCCGAGGCAAGACTCTCGACTCACAATCCGAAGGTCGCGGGTTCGAACCCGGCGTGCGCAAATAAATTTTATTTGATTAATTTGTGTTATTTCACAATTTATTCATTTAAAATAATAAATAGTATATTTGCGGCACGTTCCAGAGTGGAAGATACTCTCAGTATCGCCCTGGTGTAAGACCACCATTCAGAATTGAAACGTTGCTTGAAATGGCTTTAGCCGTGTTTAGTGACCAGATCTGAATAGCCAGGTACTTCCCCACCTTCCTCTTCCCTATCTCCTTCCCCTCCCCACTACCTTCAGCCTCACAAAATACCCCGATTGGGGATGCCATAGTCTCACTGGCTCCAGGTGGGAGCAGTTGGGACTCTTGTGCGATATTAACTGTAAAAAAAAAAAAAAAATCAACGTATTTTTCACTTAGTTCCATTTTTACCCTGATGATGCTTGTGTAAAGCAAAACCGGTCGGACTTAATAAATTAAATTTTTCAGTTGGTTGTTTATTTGTTTTCATTACTATATCAAACAACAAAGTAACTGCTTTCCTCAAAAATACAAATTTATTTACTTCTCTTGGATATTCCGTAGGTTTTGTACACGTTGGTTTTATTTCTTATAACTATACATTTAAAACGTCAAACCGCAAAGTGATTGCTTTCCACGGAAAACAACATAACTTTACATAGACCCGCTGTCCAGAACAGCGATTGCCCAAAATGTTCACCATTACACTGAGGACGGCAGAACAAATGGATGAAATATACGTCGGCCCCGCCTGTTGAATGACGAATTATCCGGCAGTATAGAATCTTAAGGACGGTTGGGAATAAGCCGATAGCTGAAGGATTACTTAATCAATACGACCTTCATGATCGTGGAAAAACAGTAAAATTCGCTGCCCTGGACAAATAAGTCGTGGTTGTATTCTTGATACCCGACGACGACGTGGGAGAATAGCATTCAATTTCATTCTAGTGCATTTTTCATTTTTTTTAGTGTCTCCTCACAGTAGACTCTAAGAAAAATTCATTTCCTTTCTATTCTATATTCTGTGTGAAAACTGTATTTTGAGGAGAGGAGGGAGTTTATATGTGTCTTGAAGAGACTCATGTTGCAGGAGGGAGGAAACACGGACAAGCAAATCGTTCAATCGGCAAATCAAAGTCGTAAGACAATAGTCGACAACTGTTAGTCGCGTGTTTGGCATGTTTCTCGACCATACACTGATGCCAAAGGATCATTGCTGCTTGTATCTTGGAGCATCGTCCATTGACATACAGGTAGAATGAACATAGCATTCTTACCTGAGGCCGATGCTCTAAAATTGAAATCCATTTGTTAAGATATGGAATAAATTTTTCACTAATAAATAAATTCAACATGAACGCAATATATTCGTACAGACGCGCTACTAAAATAATACGAACCATCTGCAGTGCTAACAAGAACCTTAGAATTTTGAATCTAAAATTTAATTCTTATTCTAGAGTTTCAAGCACCGCTTGCAGTACTATAATAACAGCCTGACACTCTCCCGGCTTTACAAGGCTTCACGCGCCTATATAAACGCAGTCGCTGCGCTCACATTCAGTCAGTCAGTACAGTACTCACACCGCATATAGATCTATCTTCACAAAATCCCCCAAATGAAGATAGGATATTTCCACTGACTCCAGGCATTTTTTTTTTTTTACAGTTAATACCGCACAAGAGTCCCAACTGCTCCCGTTTGGAGCCAGTGAGACTATGGCATCCCCAATTGGGGTATGTTGTGAGGCTGAAGGTAGTGGGGAGGGGAAGGAGATAGGGAAGAGGAAGGTTGGGAAGTACCTGGCTATTCAGATCTGGTCACTAAACACGGCTAAAGCCATTTCAAGCAACGTTTCAATTCTGAATGGTGGTCTTACACCAGGGCGATACTGATAGTATCTTCCACTCTGGAACGTGCCGCAAATATACTATATATTACTTTAAATGAATAAATTGTGAAATAACACAAATTTATCAAATAAAATTTATTTGCGCACGCCGGGTTCGAACCCGCGACCTTCGGATTGTGAGTCGAGAATCTTGCCCCGGGACCACGGAGGCCGTTAACAATTTAAAACTTTTGAACGGTATCATGCAACAAATAAGTTATTCACTAATACATTGATTTTTTTTTTAAATTTTGTTCGTTAATAAAGACATATTGAAAGACATTTCCTCACAAAGTTCTCCTAACGCGGTACCACAATACAACTGGCTCTGATCAGTTAGAAATTTGAATCGGTGTTAATCAACACATAAAATAACATTTATTAAAACAGAACAGTATTCATGCTGGAAACATAACGTAACTTTTATTTGCTGCTTCGTCCTTTTAAAATTTGCAATACACTCACATAAACATGTTGGTTTACCCAACGGATATACACCTGTCCCAACATCCTTACCGGTGAGATGTTCAGCTGGGGTTGAAGAAGGGTAGAATGAATGTAGAGCCTTAATTCAATGAGAAATACAGCTGGTTTAAAATGCCGCCGGATGTAAAAAAGAGATTGACAAATCTGTCAGGAGCTTTACTTGGGAAAAGCTTGATTTAGATGTAATATTTAATTTTATTACATCACATGTCTAGAATAGGATTATCCACTTTAACATATATGTCCCTTTTTACAATGTTAACCGTCTTGGACAATACTCATTGATCAAATTCTCTGACGAAGAGATCATAGTCCGAATCCACTTTACCTTAATCGCATTTAACCCCAGATACGTGATACTTACCAGATACTTACCTCAAAACAGAATGTATTATATACTAATATTAAAATATATTTCAGGATTAAACACATGTAACAAGTGTGCACAATAACGTCCTCTGCGTGCGAACTCTATATAAATTTCTCAATAGACAATAAACAGTGTTAATTTCAAGCGACCTCCCAGGTAAGTTTGGTCCTCTATAAGTTCATTGGTCGACACATTGTACAAATATTTTCGTATGAACCGGTGGATGCAATTTTTGGCCATAAGTTGTTTTTAATTTTTAATTAAATGAAGACATTATGAGCGAAACTCAATCGAAAATCTGGAAACAGAAAAATCAGAAAAAGATATTGGCACCTCTGGGACTCGAACCCAGGACCTCCCTACTTTCCGGGTTGGGCGCTCTTATCCACTGAGCTAAGGTGTCGATATCCAATTCGGTCACTTTTAACTGTACCATACTTCGACTAAGAACCACCCATACTATCTTCATTTTTCTTAACGTATATTTTTTATTCATTTAAAAATCAGAAAAAGATATTGGCACCTCTGGGACTCGAACCCAGGACCTCCCTACTTTCCGGGTTGGGCGCTCTTAAGATGGCAGCCAATAAAAAATATGCGTTAAGAAAAATGAAGATAGTATGGGTGGTTCTTAGTCGAAGTATGGTACAGTTAAAAGTGACCGAATTGGATATCGACACCTTAGCTCAGTGGATAAGAGCGCCCATTCATTTAATTAAATTTTACAGTTTGAGGTTTTACTCATAAAGTTAAAATAATAAATAATAATTGTTTTTAATTGTTTGTCTAGTTTGTAGGTTTTCTAGATTTTATAAATGTGTTGTAAGTGCAGCGCCCTTGAGGTGATTTTTCACAAAAACGGCGCTATATAAATCATCCAAATATTATTATTATTCGATCGTTCGACAAACATTTTTTAAAGTCTTTTTTTTAAATCAGATTTATGTTTTTATTTCGTGTTGTTAATTATTGAATTATGATATGTAGGAAGCCAGAGTAAAGTTAGCTTCTCAAAAACTGGGCGTACTGTACAGGGCCCGCAGATACTTTAATAGTACACAACTGCTTACCCTGTACAAATCGCAAGTGCGCCCCGCGGTTGAATTTGGCAGCCACCTCTGGTCTAGAGCTCCAAAATACTTGAAAAATACTCTCGACTCTGTGCAGAAACGGGCGGTCCGTTTGATAGATTCTCCCATCTTAACGAATGGATTGCAATCTTTAGAGCACAGGCGTCGGGTGGGAATGCTATCCATGTTCTACCGGTATTTCAATGGAAGATGCTCTGAGGAACTAGCGTCATTGATCCCTTCGGCACCGGTGCATAGTCGGGAGACACGCCAAACACGCGCCCAACATATGTACACGGTTGACATTTGTCATATGAGAACGGGTCGTTTTTTCGACTCATTCTTGAGTTCAACAGCTCGGCTATGGAACCACCACTCAAAAAGACCCTCCACACAGCATCCCAGATGACATAGGCCCTGAAGGAAATTATTTTCCTCAGGGCCTCCTGTGTGGAGTTAATGTAAAAAAAAAAAAACTACGATAATATGAATGATGGCAATGTTCATTCAATTGCCACGCTGTCATGCGCGTCTAACAGCGCATTTTCAATGACGGGCAAGAGAAAAGACATTTATTTATTTATTTATAAATAAACGCCCTTTTTCGGGGCTTTTACATATATAGCTTAGAAAAAAAAAACATTTTATTGTACATAACTGAACTGCCTCAATAACAATATTTTATATTTATTCAAAGATAAATTGAAGATGTCCACTGACTTGGTATAATTGTTTCCCTCCATTAGTATTCTGGGCAAAGAAGAATACATATGGTAGTTAGAATACACATGAATCAACTATGAAAATCGAATAACTTATATTTATTTGGCGCAAGTTTAACAAAATCATTGTAATAAAAAATCGACAAAATGACAAGTAGTCGAAAAATAAAAAAAAGTTTACCGACTAAATACAACTTCCATTCGCGTAAGTATAGCGGCCACTTTTTTGAAACGTGATAACTATACTCTTGAAAGAAGCATTAAAAAATGAAGCTAGATTATTTGCAATAATAATTACCGATGCTCGTCATTTTGGCGAACGTTGGTCATTCAGGGTTAATGTGATATATATAAATTCACCCTTTTGGGTTATTTGTTCGGTAAGTTATTTATAAACTATTAAAGGGTGATCTATTCATTCAACATTCCAGCGGAAGTAAAACAATAATTCTATCTATTATTTGTTCACCGTTCATCCATCACGTAGAGGTCGAAACATTGAATGCAAGGGTTTCCTATTCGATTCCCACCGGTTATAAAATACCTGCTAACGTTTATCAAAAGCACGCAAGGAAAATTACCTCTAAACATTAACATTTTTTTATAATTTTTCAATCGAATAGCCTCGTATTGATGGACGTGATATTGAAGTTGCCGCAATATAAAAAATGTAATGTAAAAGCCTAAATAGGCGTATATCAATAAATAAATAAATATCTTAATGACAGGTTTTTTAAGGTGCGTGCTGTTAGAATTAATGTCATTTTCTGTACAGTTAATAACAACACTTGGTTCAATTCCACCACATTTTCCTCTGCTTACTTCCTTGGCTCTCTTCCTGCATAGACTGTATTAGTACGATAAAACAGTAATCGTACATTGAAGCTATTTTGTTGAAGTCTTTTTTTTACAGAAACTCCACCCAGAAAGCCGTGAGAAAAATAATTTCACTCCGTACCAT
Organism: Glyphotaelius pellucidus; assembly: GCA_936435175.1. Lineage (NCBI taxonomy): Eukaryota > Metazoa > Arthropoda > Insecta > Trichoptera > Limnephilidae > Glyphotaelius > Glyphotaelius pellucidus. Next base: position 3,674,921 of record OW386555.1, on the reverse strand, counting down.
AATTTAATCTTTGAGGATGCCGTGCGGATGGTCTTTTTAAGGGAAGAAGGATAGGTAAGTGTTTTTTTTTTTTTTTACATGATCTCCACACAGAAGGCCCTGAGAAAATAATTTCCCTCAGGGCCTACGTCATCTTCGGGTATGCTGTTTGGAGGGTTTTTTTAAGGAAAGGAAGGAGAGGATAGTTCTGGGAAGGAAAAGGGTTTAAGGATGTGTATGAATCTGGGGTTCAGTGTGTCCTGGACATCCGCCTCCAAGAGCTAGACAAACCTCACCCCATGAATCCGGGAACCCCTGCTAAGTCACCAAACATAGCGAACCATTTGGGGTAACTTATGGCAGAGATGATGGTTATCCGATAAAGATTTCCGGGGCGGCGGTACCCATTCCCACCTCCCAAATTTAAGTATGTGGGGTAGGTAGGAATCTAGGGGTCAGTATGTCCAGGAGTGACAAATGTATGAATTCATTCTATTGGTGTGGTGCAATTCAATGGGTCGAGAGATCAGCTGGAGAGGTTAAAGGGTCTCCCAAACCAGCCCGCCACGCTACTAATGTGATCAGATCTGAAAACATCTCACCCGATGAACCCGGCACCCCTGCTAAGTCATCCAACACAGCAAACCACTTGGAGTGACCTTTGGAATGGGTGTTGATTATCCGATATACATTTCCCGGGGCGACAAATATTATTCTAACGTTAAATTACTAATTGTTCGAAGAAAGATTTTTTGAAATTATAAAAACTTATAGATCTCTTATCCGATTTTAATGTCTAAAGGTAGATACATTTAGCATTTTCATTATTTGTTAAAATTTATAAACATGTCATTCTGTACGAAACACATAAAATAAACAAACAGAAAAAAATTACCACCAAAGTTTTCATCGCGGATGAAAAAATGTTTTCTACACGTGTCTCCCAGTTTCAAGGTAAAAAAATGAAGAAAAATGTTTTATGTGCACAGGCGTACGAGCAGCCCAACCTTTAAGTTTTGTAATATTTTCTACCCACGTACAAGCGAGTGCCACCTCACACTCAAACCGTACACACGAGAATATTATGTTTAAAAAAGGCGGCACTTTACTGTATTTTATTTAAATAAGTTTTCAGGCCGAGGGTTTTTCGTCCCTTCGTATAAACCTCTTCTGTTATTATCTCGTATTGGGTGGCCGACATCATTGCGTTGCTCTTTTCGGATAATATTTATTGAGTTTCAATGTTGAATTAACGCGAATCACTGCGAAATAATCCAAAATCATGTTTATTTGATTTAAAAATTTGATGGCTTAGAAATGTTAAAGAAATTGATTTAAATATTGCATGTACATTTTTTTCTGTTCGGAATACCGCCAAGTGGTTTGCTACGTTTGGTGACTTAACAGGGGTTCCCGGGTTCAAAGGTTGAGTTTTGTTTATGTCTTGGCGGTGGATACTTTTACCCGCCTACCGGCGGGATGTATCGGGATAGGCTGATTCAGGGAGACCTAACCTAGCCCTTTCCAGCCGGACTCTCTCGACCCATTGCCCTGCACCGAAGTGCGAGGGATGAATTCTTACGTTCGTCACCCCTGGGTACGTAGGAGATTTTGAAATTTAAAGCAATTTTTTTATGCCTCATATTTTCAGGGCTTATAAAAATAGTTTCAAAGACCAAGAATCTTTTATTCCTTATTTTTACAATAGCTGCACATAGGAGGCCTTGAGGGAAAAAAAACCCTCAGAGCCTGTGACATCTCTGGGGAGACTGTGTGGAGGAACTTTTATCAAAAGGAGGGAGAGAAAGATCTGGGAAGGAAAACTTTTGAGGGGTGGGTAATGATTTATTTTTATTTTAGTGTGTCCAGGAGTGGAATGAATATCCAGGAGTGAAGGAGGTATGAATTTATCCCCACTATTGCGTTGCAAGGCAATGCGATTGGTCGAGAGAGTCTGGTTGGAGAGCCCTAGTTTAGGTCTCCCTCAATCTAATCTGAAATTAGAACAATTTCCAAGATACACTCTTATTAGATAAAATTACGAAATAACGAATTAGACGATTGTGAAAGAACACAAACGTATTTTATATATTTTTACAACAGCTCCACATAGGATATCCTGAGGAAAATAAATCCCTTTAGGGCGTGTATCATCTTTGGGGAAGCTATGTAAAAGGAAAGAATGAAGTTTTGGGAAGGAAAAAAGGTTGAGGGTTGTGGAATCTATGGGAAAGTGTGTCCATATGTGATAGAGGTATGAATGAATCTATCCCTGCTACTGCTGTGCAAGGCAATGGGTTGAAAAAGTCCGGCTGGAGAAGACTAGGTTAGGTCTCCCTCAATCAGTCTCTCCGGATACGGCTCACCAAGCAGTAGGTATGCAAATACGTTCACCGCCAAGACCCCTGACCCATTGCCTGACCTGTTGGTTATTCAATAAATGGTTCCCGGGGCGGCGATTCCCATACCCGTCTCCCAAATATGCAAATAATGATAATTAAATAAAGGGTGCGTGCTGAATAGTGCAGCATTTCTCTCTGCCTACCTTTTCGTGAAAATTGGCGCGATGGTGTTGGAAAGCTTTTGTTAAGTTTAATTAAGCTTTGTTCCAGATAATCTTTACAGGACCTTCCAAAGAAGTCATAAATTTTTGGGACATTGTCGTATTTTATTAGAAACATTTTTAAAAAAGGATTTTCAATGTAAATATTCCCAGAAAGAAAAAGTTGGGTTTGAACAATGACTTTTTTTAAATTTGCATATTCGTATCCAGCAATATTTTTACCTGTGTGATTTACTAATGCGTATAATTTGTACATAAATATTGTAACTGTATTGAGTCAATGTTTTACGATTTTTGACGGCTTCCGTGGTCGAGAGGTAAAGCTCTTGACTCGCAAACCAAAGGTCGCAGAATCAATAAATAAATTGCGTTCCATTAATTTGTCTTATTTCAAAAGTTATTTATTTAAAATCATATTAAGTGTGCTTGCGGCACGTTCAGTGGAAGATACTCTCAGTATCGCCCTGGTGTAAGACCACCATTCAGAATTGAAACCTTGCTTGAAATGGTTTAAGCCGTGTTTGGTTTCCAGATCTGAATAGTCAGGTGTTTCTCCACCTTTCCTCTTCCTCATCTTCTTCCCCTCCCATTACCTTCAGCCTCACAACCCAATTGGGGATTCCATAGTCTTACTGGCTTCAGACGGAAGCAGTTGGGACCTTGTAGAAGTATGTTATTTTCCTTCGTTAAATTTATCAATTTCTGTTTTATGTAAGTCATTCGTAGTTACGACCCACTTTCAATAAATAAACTTTTTTTTTCTTTTTTTTTTCTAATTGAGAACTAGACATTGAAAAATTAAGGATAATACGTCTGCGTCAATTTCGATATTTTGTTAGTAAAATGGACATTCCAAAGCAACATAATTCACATCATTCAGATGGGTTCCGCCGCCCCGGGAACCATTATTAGAAAAAGGAGGAGAGGAGAGTTCTGGGAAGGAAAAGTGTTTAAGGGGTGGGTAGGAATCTGGAATTCAGTGTGCCCTGGTCATCCGCCTCTAAAACCTAGACAAACCTCACCCCATGAACCCGGGCACCCCTGCTAAATCACCAAACGTAGCGAACCACTTGGGGTGATCTATGGCAGAGGTGTTGGTTATCCAATTGCCGGCGGTACCCAACCCCGCCTTCCAAATTGAGATGTGGCGGTGTAAGATTTTAATTTCATGAAAAAATTAAATACTTTGTTTAAAAAAGTTTTATTTAATTCATGGCAAAGCATCCTAGACTCGATTTTATATCAAGGTCCCCGCAAAAAAATATTATCAGCATACATTAATGTAAAGTTCTAGCATTTTACATGTGTGCTACGGAATATTTGAGTTAGATATTTATTTAAAACCGTTTCCATTTAGACCGTTCAATCCAAAAGAATTTATGATGTTTACCTACAAACTCCAATGTGTACCTGAATGTTCGTGTAACCGCTAAATATGTTGATACCAAGAGTTATTTGAATAACCTCCCTTCGTGACTGGTTTTGCGCTGAAAAAGGGTAATGAAATACCCCTAAATAGTAAAAGACCTCAAAGATTTACAGGGTTAATAAATACTTTGGTGCTTTTCGGTGACGTATGAATTTTTTACCGTTTCAACAAAATTTTATTCCCATTTCAACATTTCGACTTTATTTTTGTTATAAATGTAATTTAATCATATTTTAAGCAATTTATTTTGAAATTTTATCTTGAGAAATTTCGGGTTTTTGGAAAAACAACAGTTTTCGGTTACAAATGTGCGGAAACTATTTATTTTATTTTTTAAATTTATTTAAATTTAAAACCTTCTAAACTACTTACGTAGTTTGTCAGCAGGTACATAGTGACAACATTTTATGCAATAAAATGTTGATTTTAAAATGGTATACATGTATGATGTTGATGAATAAATTAACAATTATATAAATTGGTTAGATTACAAATGGTATAGGTTATAAATATGTTGGCAGTATTATCCTTAATAATTAAAAAATACAATTAAATGTAATATGAACAAAAAATGAATACAATCAACAAGTACTGAGTTCCAAATATGCGAGGTATTACAAAATTACATATAATGACTTTCTATTTCTTTAGAATGTGGATTCCAATAATGAATACAAGGGTTTCAGCAGGATATCACTATAAATCATCAGTATCTAATAGCCATTTCCTTAGATAATATTTGACTATAGCAGGAAAAATGTTATTATTTTAAACTGTCTTTGGTTATTTATTAAATATTTTGGGTACAATATAGTTTAGGGTTCTTTTGCCGTATTTATTGGTACATTTCGGAACCACCAATCCTTCGTTTTGAGTGAATCTTGTATTATGTTATGGTTATCTCTTTCCCTATACAAGGAATCAGACAATATAACATGTTGACTTACAATAGTACAGTACAGTATTATAGTACAGAACAATACAATAGTATGGTACAGTAGTATAGTACTTACAATAGTACAGTACAGTAGTATAGTACAGTACAATAGCATATAAGAATGTAGGGCTGATGTAAGCATAATGAGTAAGATTAAGAAAGGGACTCTCAGATGGTTTGGCATGTAGAGCGAATGAACGAAGAAAGTAGTGTAAGAAGAATATATGACGCAAATGTGAATGGTAGAAGAAGTCGGGGACGCCCGAGGAAGACATGGCACGATCAAGTGAATCAGATACTTGAGTCGGGCCATGTCAAAAGTCAGAATAATAGAAGAGTATGTATGAGACGATGTATGAATGTGAGTGAAGCAAAGTGTGTTTGCCAGGACCAAGTTGTTTGGCGGTCCGTCCTCTCTGCCTACCCCTGCGGGGAAACGGCGTGATGGTTAGTTAGTTAGTTAGTTAGACTTACAATATTATAAAGCAATAATTCTCTGGCAGGTAAAACATTCAGGCTTGTGAATTAATTAATTCGTTTTTATATTAGTAACTCTTCTATATTAGTGCTGATTTAAATATGCCTCTATTTATGACGCAGTACTAATTAAACACTTTAGCAGTGCAAAATATTTGGCAAACTTTCAAGATGACTGGACATGATGAGTGCGAATATTGTTTAGAAAAAACATCAATAAAAGGCAATTTTGCATTCGGGGCGACAGAAACACTGCATTTCAGAAATATATATTTTCTAGCTTTTACCTGCGACTTCGCTCTCATGGTATTGGGGCAAATTACTGAAGCGCTTGCACTTATCAATTACATTCAGTTTTAAAACAGCTCGCTAGCCACATACATTTCATAATGTAAGAGCTCAACACTAGTTAAAAAAAAGAATTATCCAATTTTGTTTAGTCATTTGGAATTTATTTCCGTACAAATGTTTCTTGGATTCATTTTTATTTATATAGATAGATAGATATTAACTACTACGCCTGAAATAAAATTTCCCGCAAATATACCAACATCCTTTCCACGGCAAAAATTTGTTTTCTGACGTTAGCAATAACTCGCTTTTGTTAGCGACAGAAAACGTATTATAAATATAAAAAAATAATATTTATAATTTCATAACGTCAGAGCTAACCGTTATAAATAGCTTATATTACTCGCGTTTAATGTAGCTTTCTACTGGTGGAAGAATTTTTAAAATCATTTTAATTGTGTATTCGTGAAAGCAAAACAAACAAACACATGCAGTTTTGCATTTATAATATTAGTACAGATTAAAGGCAGGTTTACATACTTATTTTATTAAAACTAACAATTAGGCTGTAAAACACAAAGTTTAAACTAATAATGATGATAACAATAATATTGTCTTTCAGAGTGTAAGTAAGGATAGTGCAATGTGCAATGCAAAACATTCCATAATTCGAAATAAAAAACTAAATAAAAACACACACATATATGTAAATTTAGAATAAAAAAATTAAGCGACAACATATTAAATACAAAAACAGCAATTGCAGTTTATTTACGAAAGATATCTGACCGCTTCTTTTAAAAACTGTTTTAAAAACACATGAAATTTTTATTGGAGGTTTTCGGTTTTATTAACAATATCTGCTACTTCTGCATAATGGCTACCTAAGCCGAGCTATCGTGGTATTATGAGGGCTTATAAAATATTGGTTTTTACATTATTGTGGCAGTAATGACATAGTGTACAATTTGGAAGGCCGGTACGGGTACCGCCGCCTTAGAAACTATTTTTCGGATAACCAACACCCCTGCCATAGGTCATTCCAAGTGGCTGTATGTGATTTAGCAGAGATGGCCAGGTTCTTGGGGTGAGGCTCGTCTAGGTCTTGGTGGCGAATGAGTCTGGTCACCTACTGCGTGGCGGACCGGATCGGGAGAGACTGCTTGTGGTAGACGTAATATCGACCTTTCCAGGCAGACTCTCTCGACCGCAGTGAGAGGGATGGATTCTTACGTCTCTCACTCCTAGACACATTGGCCCACAGATCTACCCACCCCTCATACCTGTATCCTTCCCAGAACTTCCTCTCCTTCCTTTCCCTAAAAAGCCCCACCACACAGCATTCCCAAAGATGACGTAAGCCCTGAGGGAATTTTTTCCTCAGTGTCCGAGTGCGAACTATTGCAAAAAAAATAAAAGTGATTCTTTTATATATACGAGTAAATTTTGGTTTGGAATTTTGTTAGTTTTTGAAATATTGTTGGTAAAAAGTGTTTTTGTTTTTCCAAGGATATCTTTGCAATAATCTTGTATTGTATTTGTATTGTTTTTGAGAGTCTGAAATCTGTCTGTAAATGACGTTAGCATAAATCCATTTTGCACTTGAATAACGTAATAATTCATGTCAGAATTATCCATGTCAAAATTCATGTCAGAATTATCCGAGTCAGTGATAATTCAAATTCGCATTAGATATCGCCCCACAATCAGGCTTTCTGTTCAGAATTTTGATTCAACATGAATCATATCAAATGGAAATATCAAAGGCCAAATCATCATTTCTGTAACAAGAAACTTCTTCGAAATTCCAAAATCATCTTCGCACAAACACTAGTAGTTCTCCAGCAGCTGAATCCATCTCCGCTAATGCACGTCCTAACCAAACCGCTCTTCATACATATGTATCGGCCTCAACGGTAACTTCATAAATATTTATCTGCGCCGCTCCAAAGTACTCGGTGTACGCTTTCAACTATTATAGGTAGACCACTGGCTCCTGTATTCATGAATTTAGATCAGAGATCGACCAGAACAGGTGCCCGAGCTGAGTGCCCCAGTAGATTGTGGATTTGTAGATCAGGGGTGGACCGACCCTTAGTGAAACTATGTTATTCTGGATTTAGAATATGTGGTAGTGTTTTGGGGTGATTTAAAAAGAACCTCCAATTTATCGCTTTTTTTTTTGTTTTTACTGGATTATGCACCCTTCCAAACACATGTAAGGATCTTGTTAGGATGGCGGACACATCGTGTTCATTGTGGTTCACGGCGATACAAACATATTTTTATTAAGTTTGTCAACAGTGACTCATCAAAAATACTAAAGTGCTTTCTAGGAATCTTTCACAATTTTCGTTGAATAAAATATTTCGAGAATGGTCTCTGTTCTATCAAAAATACGAAATTCGCCTTGTTTGTGCGTCATTGAACTCAAAATTGCTTTGAATTTATTTTCAATATTGGAACTGATTGTGCGAAGAATTCGTTCTGTGGTAAAATATACAGCTCCCTTTAATTTGATACCTTAAACAGAAAATTATTTTCACCATTTTAAAACGAGGAACTGTTTTGGCAAGAATTCAGACTATCCTGGAATTTTTCACGGGTCTGCACTTTTTTTAGGTTAGCACCACACAAGAGGCCTTGTAGAAAAAAAAATATCTCAGGACCTATGCTATCTTTGGGTATGCTGTGAGGGGTTCTTTAAAGAAAGGAAGGAGAGAAAGTTGTGGGAAGAAAAAAGGAATGAGGGGTAGATACGAATCTGATGGTCACTATGTCCAGGAGTGACAGACGTATGAATTAATCTCTCCCACTGCGGTGCAAGGCGATGGGTCAAATCGTCCGGCTGGAGAGGTCTAGATTAGGTATCTCTCAATCAATCTCTCCCTGTCCAAACATATTGGCCGTCAAGACTTAAAACCCCTGCTAAGTCGCCAGGGGTAGCAGGGGTAGCAGGGGTGTTGGTTATCCAATAAACGTTTAACGTACCCGCCTCCCAAATAGAAAATTAGTAATATTATAATTCGCTAGTATTGTTAAAAAAACGTAAAGCAAATCCGGCATACAAGAATTGGTTTACCTTTAAAAAAAGGTTTAAGTATTTATATGTGGAAATTTCCATCCCTGTATTCATTTATTGGGTGGAATAATTTGCCCGTGAATTAATGTCTTCTGGAGAAAATCTAATTCAATACATTAGACAGAGTACCTTCGCGTGTCTGTTGTTCTTTCCTCTGTTTCTGTAATTCCATTTATCTTCGTCTTGGCCCAAACGAAAATTTATGCAACGCAATAGATATTTACCCTCACATGCCTGGAGGTGATTTTTGCAAAAATAAAGGTAGTTGAATTATTCATTTATTAGAATTAATATAGCGTTACGTTTGGCAGCTTTGCGAAGCGGGTTCTTGATGACTCCCACATTTATTTATTTATTTAACGCCCAGAGAGCTTTAACATGTTTGGTAGTACAATTAAATCAAGACAGATAATTTTGAAGCAAGTCATTAAAATATAAAAATATACTCGTAGATGTGTTTAGGAATAAATTTTTGACAAGATATCTTATTATTTTCAATCAATATTATGGGTATGCGTAAGTTTATGAGTAGAAAGAGTTCGCAATAGTTGAATTTAGAGTCCTGTATTTTGAATAAAAAGGTTCAGTCGTTTATTTTACGTCTTTCTTCTAATGTGTGTATTTTTAGAACATTTAATGAAAAAATGTATTTTAAGTCTTCTAGTGGGATATTTAATTTAAGTTTATTATATATTCTTGGTTTTGTATATATTAAAGATAGAAACAATTAAGTGGTATTAAAAAAGTTGTTTTATTCTAATTACTAGCAGACCCGACCACACGTTGATGTGCTGGCTAACGAAACACAACGCTATTACCCAACTTTTATAACCAACGCCATCTGCTAATTTGCATATATATCAAATCACACCGCCCGCTTGCCAGCCCGTTGCCTGCTGCCTGAAATGAATTTTTGAATTTCTCGGCCTTTCTCTACTGTGATATACATGTATTATACATATAAACCTTTCTCTTGGATCACTCTACCTATTGGTGAAAGCCGCATGAAAATCCGTTGCGTAGTTTAAAAGATCTAAGCTTACAGACAGCGGAAGCGACTTCTAATATAATAATGTGATCATGTTATTAGTGAAGATGTAAAAATGCAGTTCGTCGCGCAAGCAACAGATATGCCGTTAAACGATTAAGGCGTTTTGTTATTAGTAAGGCTGTTGTTTTCATGAACTTTAAAACACACTCGTTACCTAGAAACCAATGCTTCGATTTAAAATTAAGTAAAATACATACACTCAGCACTACTGTGTTTTAGTGTTATATTTAAGTTTAAAATACAATTTCAAATATAACTTTGCAAGTAGTGTTGTTAGGAGCGTAAATGAACTTAATGCATACTTCAGCTACTTTTCTGTTAAACCTAGGAGCTTCAAACTACTTTGCCATTCTTCTTCGAAAAACTAGTTAAAAACAACCCAACTTTCCAAAGTTCCCGAGAACCCACTCGAGAAATAATATAAAATTTGTCATTTATCCTTAAGGAGTTACCTAAGAAGCTTACAATATAAACTAGCTCTAAACATAAACTAGCAACAAAGACCTGTTTCTCAAAATAAATTGTGAACTATTATTGTAGGTGCGCTGGGAAATGCAAAAGCATGTTACATCGTAAAGCAGCTTCTAACACTTTTAAAAACAAGTCTTATTTACTCTAGAATCTCCAGTAAAAGTTGTTTGCGTAGCGAAAAGTCCCGGAGCTTTAATCTTTGTCGCATTATTAACTTTTTATCATATTGTTTAACTATAGCGTGTCATTAAAATATATATCTTAATGAAACATGAAACAGAAAGACACAGAAAATAAAAATAAAATATTGTTGGGAATTGAACGGGGAACTGGTAACTAAATGAAACATGAAACAGAAAGACACAGAAAATAAATAAAAATATTGTTGGGAATTGAACTGGGAACTGGGAATTAAAAGAAACATGTAATAGAAAGACACAGAAAATAAAAAAAATATATTGTTGGGAATTGAACTGCGAACTGGGAACTAAATGAAACATGTAATAGAAAGACACAGAAAAAAAAAATATTGTTGGGAATTGAACTGGAACTGGAAACCGAACTCAGGAAATCTGTCTTACAAATTACTTACAACACCACTTACTACTCAACCATTGCTGACAGAGATTTGGGTGCGATTCCCGGTTGCGAACCTTGCCCTTTATTATCTACTAGCTCTTACTCGCGGCTTCGCTCGCATGGTATTAGAGGGAAATTACTGTAGCGTTTCCATTTACCAAATATATCCCCCTCTTTCCACCCCCCCCCCCCTCCCGCTTTCCATACATTCATTCCCGGTACATTCACTTTTCAAACAGCACGCGTGCCACCTAAATTCCATAATGCCAGAGCTCACCAGTAGTAAAAAAAAAATAATTATACAATTTGGTGCAGTCGTTCGGCGCGTACAAACATTTCGGAAATTAATTTTTATTTATATTTTAACTGAATAAAAATTTCCCGCAAATATATCAACATCATTTCAACGGCAATGATTTGTTTTCTGACGTTAACAATAACTCGCTTTTGTTAGCCATAGAAAACGTGTAATAAATATAATGTATTTTATAATTTCATTACGTCAGAGCTTACCATTACATACAGACTTTATTACTTTCACATAATGTAGCTTTCTATTGGTGAAAGACTTTTTATAATCGGTTGATTGGTTTATGCGTGAAAGCGTAACAAACAAACACACGCAGTTTCGAATTTATAATATCAGTTTAGATGTTTTTCTGCCTCGTGTTGCCTTCAGATTTACAAGTATAATCTTCTCTATCATTGATTGTAGAACGGTGTTTTTTTTTTTAAAGACAGACATTCCCGGGTTACGTACAATTCGACAATATTTGAAAATCTCCTCTTACCACCACAGTAAGCCAAAAATGTTGCTTGTGACGTGATCGAGAACTTAACCAGCCGAGGAAAAAAACGCGACGCCCGGTTGGAATCCAAACGCAATGCCGACTAAGCCACTGACCGGTCTGACTGTTTAGAAGTAATGTTGAAGTTATGTGAAAGCCCTATTCAAGTACTGGGAAACAATCGGCTCGTAATGAAATAATAACAAAACTTTCTTAGAAATTTCATTTTAACATTGCTATTTGATAAGTTGTTTAAATTCTGTGAAAAAAGCCGTCCTAAATGTTACATGGGTATAACTATCAAAAATTGAACACACTGTTATTATAACGTGGTAAAATTAAAACCTGTAGTCCAGGAGTGATGAACGTGTGGATCCTTCCCTCTTACTGCGGTTTAAGGCGATGTTCCGAGAGTGTACTGCAGAAAAGGTCCAAGGGTCTCAACCAGTGTCTCGCCTTCCAGCCTGCAACACAGTAAGTAGGTGGGCAGGCTCAACTGCCACCGAGACTTGAACAAACCTCACCAAATGAATCACCAAACGTAGCGAACCACTTAGGGTGACTTATGGTAGAGGTGTTGCTTAGCCAAAAAATGGTTCCCTAGGAGGCGGTTCCCCCAACTGCCTCCCAAATTTGTTTGCATAACTATTTTAATCCTTGTGGATGATTATTTTATTCATCGATTTGAATTTAATGTAGAAACAAGTTTTTGAGAATAAAAAAAAAGAGAAAATATTAATTTTTTTAATGAAAACAAATAACTTTGTGTAAACCACTAAATAATTAACATTTTCAACATGTTTCAAAATTATATTTTCTTCGTCAGGATAATAAGTTAATAAAAAATAACAAAAGACAAACAAGTATAGACAAATTAGAACATAGACAAAATATTAGAAAGGAAAGTTGATTAATTACTTAATATCATAAAAAACAATAACATAAAATAAAATATAAAAATTATTTAAGGATAGGTAAAAAATTACATTTACATAATTTTCTCTGATTTGGTATTTTTATATAAAATTCCAAATGATAAGTTGATAGTCCGGTATTACTTGAATTGATAAGCTTCCGAATTCCACTTCGTAATACTAGAAGTCAGGATTTATTTCAGTGCGAAAATTCTGGGACTAACTACCATATGTATTCCTCTTTGCCCAGAATACTAATGGAGGGAAACAATTATACCAAGTCAGTGGACATCTTCCATTTATCTTTGAATAAATATGAAATATTGTTATTGAGGCAGTTCAGTTATGTACAATAAAATGTTTTTTCTATGCTATATATGTAAAAGCCCCGAAAAAGGGCGTTTATTTATAAATAAATAAATAATATTTTTTTTTTAAAACAAAACAGGAAGTCTAAATAACAAAATAAATTATTATAAATAAAAGTTTTAATACAAAAAAAAATTTAAAAGATGGCTATTTAAAAAAAAACCTTTGGTTATTTATAATATTTAATTTACTATTAAGCCACCTTAAACATTTGAAGTTTTTAAAGCTCTTAAAAAAATATGTTATTTTTGAAGATAATATCTAGATACTTTCCACGCCGAAACGCAAATTATATGAAATTCCCTCGACAGAAAAAATTCGCAAAGTATGCTCCGAAAATTATTTAAAACAAGTCTATTTCTATTACTTTACAAATTATATTTGTGAAAAAATTCACAATGTTCCTTTAAATGATACATAAGATACTTTCCACGAGATTTTTGCTCTATTTTAAACGAGTCATGTTTTAATAAGCATTTTCACAATTTTCGCTTTAATTTTATCATTGAAAATATTAACGCGCTCTGTCCCACATTCGTAATTACATATCTCTCCATATTCTTCTTTCTGAGCTGGGAAGCGTTGCCTTAACATTTTTCCTAATTTCTACACAAAGTTATTTGTCTTCATTAAATTAATAATGACGCCAGAAAGTGAATTTGCGAAGTTTGAAGAAAATATTCATTTTACGAATGCCTTACAACGCTTTCCCATATTTCCTATAACAAAGAGAAAATGGAAGTTATCAGGATCATAAGGCTGTGAAAGTGTTTCATTTCTCCGTCCTTAACGCTATAAGAATTTCAGTACATCTCGAGGACATGAGAAATGTATGTTTATGTACGGGCCAGAGAGAGGCAGGGGGAACAGACGAGATGGTAGAGGTCGTTGGGTGGAGGGGATAGGGGCAGAATGGTAGAGGGTAGCTGGAAGATCTCGTATTTCCTTCTTACCCGCGGCTCACGAGGAGTTATTCCGGCGCCCAACCCTTAGGACGGAATTATGTTGAATTACAGCGGCCTGGGGTAGTCGGCAATCCAACTGGCTAGGGCACGCGAAGCCTGTTTTAGGTATCCGACTTATGGGTAATAATGACGAAATTTCTTTGCAGTAACGTTCTTGCGAAAGACTATTCTAACTTAACCTAACCTAACCTAACCCCTGAAACAGAATTATGTTGAATTACAGGTGGTCGGCAACCATCCAAACGGCTAGGACATTTTAGCGGTTAAAAGTTTTTAGTTATAGTTTAACGGTTTTAACGGTTTTAGTTATAGTTTAGCTTATCGGTAATAATAATGAAAATTGTCATTGCCATTAAACAGCAATGTTTTATTTACAAACCCCAATCGTTCGGAGGGCTTTGAAGCAAAGAATGGACGGTTACCTCGAGAGTGTTTTCTCTTAGGGTAAGAATAACCTCGTCGAATTCATTGTGTCAAAGACCCAATCATGTCTGCTTACGTCTAAAAGGGTTTGAAATGAAAATCTAGTCTCCCTAAACGGAAGCAATCTTCCGAACAGGCCTTCCATTGATATGCTTGGTGTAAAGCTAAACGACCAGCTCAGGTACGGGGGCTCCATCGAAGCAAGAGTAAAGTTAGCCTTTTAGAAACTGGGTGTACTGTACAGGGCCCGCAGAGACTTTAATAGTACATAACAGCTAACCTTGTACAGATTGAATTTGGCAGCCACCTCTGGTCTAGAGCCCCAATATACCTAAAAAAACCCTGGACTCTGTGCAGAAACGGGCTGTCCGTTTGATAGATTCTCCTAAATTAACAAACTGATTGCAATCTTTAGAGCATAGATGTCAGGTGGGAATGCTGTCCTTGTTCTACCGGTATTACAATGGAATACCGGTAGAACGAGGAACGAGCGTCTTTGATCCCCTCGGCACCGATGCACAGTCGGGAAACACGCCAAACACGTGCCCAACATTTGTACACGGTTGACATTAGACACATGAGAACGGGTCGTTTTTTCGACTCATTCTTGAGTTCATTAGCTCTGCTGTGGAACGATTTGCCGGCTTCTGTTTTTCCTCCCTCCTACAGAATGGGTTTCTTCAATACCCGTGTACACTCCTTCCTCTCCTCAAAAACACCCCCCACACAGCATATTCAAAGATGACTTAGGCCCTGAGGGAAATTATTTTCCCCAGGACCTCTTGTGTGGAGTTAATGTAAAAAAAAAAAAATTGTAAACCTTTTTAATTTAATTTCACTTGACTACAACACCGTTGAATGTGAATGTGTGCTTGAATAATCGGCTTTTGCTAATTTTAGTTACGAATGACAGGTCAGGTATGTGTCGTTTATTAAGTTCACAATATTGTGTTAAGTGTTCAGTTTAAATGTATGTTGATTGACTTATGATTTACTTTCTCTGATAAAGCAAGCATATCACCTGGCGCAGCCGTATAAATTATTGGTTAATTAATATTTAATTAGATTTACCGTCCATCTCCATATCTCGGTAGTTTTGCAAGCCCTACAACCAACCCCTTTAGCGCAGCCATAAAAACCAGAGGGTATTTTGCACTTGTTCAAATGATAATGTTTATCATAGTTAGTGTGAAAGGGGTCTGTATTTATAGGATGAGCAAATAATGAAGCTGCAGGAGTGTTTACAGTTTTTCTCACGCGATTATCAAAGTACTCGTAGGCTAAAATGATATTTTTTACGATCATATATTTTTTTAATTTATTTTTATTTTTATTTTGAATCAAAAATAGATACATGTATTTCAAATAGATTCTTTACAATAATTAGTTCAATAATATATATATATTTGATGTACCCCCTTAAATAAGCAGGGCTTGTGTGTATGGGGGGGTGTTGTTATCATAATAGTTTTATTTGGTATAACTCATTTCATATTTTCACTATAATTTTTAAGGTGTGTTTTAAATTCTTTTATGTTAGTGTTCATGTTTCTAATTTTTTCTGGTAAGGAATTAAAAAAATTGACACCGAGATATTTATGATTTTGCTGTCCTATTGTTTTTTTACATTTTAGAGTTGGAAGTATTGACGTTTGTCTAAGATTTCTGTTATTTCTAAAGGGTGCTACTTTATTTTGAATATCATCTTTATAAATTTGTAATGTTGCATGGTAGAAGTATAATGCATTTAATTTTTTGACCTTAAATTGTCTGAATGAAAGTTCTGACGAATATGAATAGGGTTTTTTTAAAATTGTTTTTATTATTAGTTTTTGTGATAAATTGTTTGTGTTTGATTTTTATATGTACCGCCCCATCCTATAACGCCGTATTGTATAATTGATTGACAGAAAGCGAAGTATGTGGTTCTAAGTAATTTTTCTTTTAAAATATCTCTTAAACATCTAAATATGTATGTAAGTTTCCTTACTCTGTTGTTCAGAATATTTGTATGTGGGGACCACTTTAAATGTTGGTCTATTGTTATGTATATATTATCTGTGAACAATGTTGTTGTCCTTTTTTTATAAATGAAACAATAAATGAATATTTTTTGATGTACCGTAATGCAACACGACTTTTAAATCGACGGCCGACTTTGATCATGACAAACATTTATTTTGCAGATGGAAAATTTTTACCGCGAAACTTTGGAATATGTGTCAGCTCGATAAGATTCCATCTGCATTTTTTATTTATTTTAATATAACTTCTTTCTACTTAAATATTATTTTAGATAAACATTTCAGTACTTTCTTATTACTGCTCAATTATAAAACAATATACTATTTTAATGGTTAAACTGTTTGGTAATGTTGAACTGAACTGAAAAATTGAACTGCTTGCTTGAATGGCTTGTTACTAACACAATATGAATTATGAAATAATTATTGAATAATGAAATAATTATTCATATTATGTTTGTAACAAAGCTATATTTGGCTAATTGATACAAAGTTTTGACAACTTTGCACCAAATTTTAATAAAACTTGAACAATTTCTACGTCAATACAATAAAAAATAGTATAAAAAATAAAACTTTTTACGAAAATCGTTATTTAGGTCAAAGCTATCAACATTAAAAAAAAATAAAACACTTTTAAAAAGGATTATTTTTATCATATGTATAGAACAGTGGTTCTTAACCTTTTTGAAAGTACTGAACCGCCTACCAGTTTCATTGCATTCACCGAACCTTTCTTAATTGGAAAGCGGGGCTTGTCATTAATGGTGGCGGATAACCACAAAGGGAGGGAGGGGGCGTAATGGGATAGGATAGGGCGAGTTGGGATAGTGACAATATTCTTCGTAATTTATTTTCGGGCTGTGTCTTATTCCGCCGAACCCCTGAGACTGACTCACTGAACTCCTGGGGTTCGATCGAACACAGGTTAAGAACCACTGGCATAGAAGATACGACAAAACATGATTACCATGAACTCGCAAATAATTGCAACAGCTGCAATGAAAAAGGTAAATAAATCGAAATCCCAAATGAAAAAAAAAACAACATGGCTTGCAAGGTGAAAAAGAAATTTACGTGTCCTTTTGATTTAAAAAAACACAACTAATTTTGAATGCATATTTTGGCTTCAAATCAAAAGTTTTGTTTTAAAGGAAGTTAGTTGAAAGTTTTTAAACCTTTACTAACCCAAACGTAATCTTAATTTAGAAGCAGTTGAAAAATTGTGATTAAAAAAGTAGCATTATGGACATCATATGTTGAATTTTTTTCCAGTATGGTTTAACTAAAAATATACTCCCTGGTGATAAAATCTCAATTTCTTCGAAAACTCCTAACGTACTGCATCGTTACTACAGCTTTCTTCCTAAAGCCTCCATTACGTAGAGCGAGTTTACAAGCTGCTAGCCGGTAAGTTTAAAAGCGGGTGAATCGGCGAGTGATATTGTCATGATGACACACAAAACTGTCCACTCGCTCAGTAGCGAACTACATAGCGAGTTGAAATCACGTATTGCCATATTTTCTGAGTGTTCTAGCATTAATTAAGTGGAGCGTAAATTAAATTGTGGTATTTCTTAACGTTCATCAGCAGTACCCTACGTTATGAAATATAAAAGATAAAGATTATTGTAACACGAAACTAAAAATTGAAATCTTCAAAAGCTTGTTTAGTGAACTCAATGAGAAGCAGTTGATTATGGGAATGGATATGAAGCAATTGAAGGCTAGAATCTTCTAAGCCGTAAAGCTAAACGGCACACTCTTCTGTGCCGTTCAGTTTTCATTTTTAACTCTTTTTTGATAATATGAGCTAAAATAACGACGCCCGCTCGAACTAGTTCTATCGACATTTTGTAGGAAACTGACAGCTCGCAGCAAGCGCCACACGCTAGCCAATAACGGCTCCCACCCGAACTATCCTGACAGACAAAATCAGCTTTTGGTGGGCCGCCATCTTTAGGCAAACACCAGCGAGAAGCGAGTAAAGTTGATCACCTTTCAACTTTTTTCGTAGATTGTCCACAATTCGCTAGTTAGCAAGTAATACGATGACGCTGAGCGAGTTTACTAACAGATACTGAATTTCCCAGATAACAGCTTATAAATTCGCCCTACGTCATCGAGGCTTTACATCCCGTGTTCGAGGTGTAAGGAAGTCGATAAGCAATCCAAAGGTCACGGGTTGAAATCCCGGCGTGCGCTGATAAATTGTTTTCAATTAATTAGGTTATATTTCGCAATAAAATTATTTAAAATACTATAAAAATATAAAGTATATTTTCGGCACGTTTCAGAGTGAAGTAGACTCAATGGCTACAAATAGGAGCAGTTGGAACTGAGTAAAAAAAATAGCGGAAGACCATTTCAGCAAAATATTAAAGAGAAGATGTTAATGCAGCTGCAAAATTTTCATTCTGCCATTTTCATATTTCTTGAGTAAAGTTTTTTAAAAAGTAAATGTGAAACTACCACAGTCAGATTCCCTTGATGAAAAAATATCAGTGAAATATCGCTGAATTTTGCAGCACAATTTGTTATTATTATAGTTAGAGCTTTGTTATTCTAAGGCGTCAACAGAAAATGTAGAAAGTGGCATTCGCATAAAGTTGGGTTAAGGCGCAACCAAGAAAGCGAGTAATAAATACGGTTTTTATGAATCCGAGTAGAAGGAATTCCTGGTAGAAAGATTGGATGAGTTGAGTGTATGAGTAGGAACTAAAAGCTTATTTTATTATTTCTTCCGCAGTAAATCTTCAACCTAATCTGACCAAAATAAAATAAAAAGATACGTTAAGCGTATACACGTTTAATAATGCCTGCGAGTGGAATATACTCTTAGTATCGCCATGGAGTCCTAGCATGGGCAATCGATAAGGTTTGACAGTAACTTTCGTTGAAAGAATTTGTAGTCCATAACCTTACCATAATAGTCAGTTCAATATATATTATATTTTTGATATTTATACACCCTTCTGCTTGGTTTTTGATTTAATTCTGAATCTCTGAATCTTAAATGTTGTACATTTTTTGGTAAAATTAAGCTTTCAATGTGAAATTCGTCAAGGGAGCAAGTTGTAACAATGATTGGGGGCAATTACAAAAATGTACCCTGTGCTTAATTTTGTGCCGGATTCATGGGATGAGGTTTGTCTAGGTCTAGGAGGCGGATGACCAGGACACACTGAACCCCAGATTCCTACCCACCCCTTAAACCCTTTTCCTCCCTAGAACTCTCCTCCCCTCCCTTTTCTTAAAAAAAAAACACTTCACACAGCATCCCCAAAGATGACATAGGCCTTGAGGGAAATTATTTTCCTCGGGGCCTCCTACGTGGAGCTTATGTAAAAAAAAAAAAAAAAATAACGCAGACTTTTCTTATTTGGACTCAATAACGCAAACGTTCTGGTGTGTTTTGCGAGTTAGGCTGCTTCAAACCTGGAGAGGAATGGATCCGATGCACTGAGTGCTAGCATTGGGCTCACATTTCTTTTGTTACCAGTGATAAAATTTATTTGTTTGTGAAAATTGCGACTCTGTTAAACATTTAAATAGCAACTGAGATAAGAAAAATGTTTATCGGAATTAATTAACCAATTTGACGCGGTTTCAACCCCCGCGGAGCAAGTTGTTACATTTTTTTAATTTTTGATTTTATTAATTAATATTTATTGTGACCTATATTTTTATTGCGATACATATTATAGTGTTGATTAAAGTGTGCATAATTTATAATGAATATTCTTTCGTTCCTATGAATAAACGGTCGTCCAATAAAAAATATTTTTTTATAACTCCGTAATTAATTTAATTTTTTTATAAATAATTCAACATCGGTTCCTAAAAGGTGTTGCTAGGAGACTAGGATTAGAACGAAGCAATTACTCATATGACGAAATTGAACAACTCTAAAACTTTCTCCTTTAGAATAAATCTGATATAATTTTTTCTTCAAAATTATCTACTCTATTATTGATTCACCTACATTACTACATCCCGTTCAATGTACCTTCCTGTAGACTCAGAAATAATGAACTGCTCTTCTTCACTCAACACTCGACCAATTATGGATATAATTCACCACTATCCAGAATGGGTCAACTCAAGTCAGGGCCTTGATTTTTTTGGCTTGAATGATTTTTTTAAGCCTAAATGATTTTTGTCGGTTAATAAACAATTGAAAATATTTTTTAACTTTATCAAAGTTTTGACTTAATTTGTCATTTCAACTATCACTTTTATTTTATTATTTTTATCTCTGTTTTGTCTTTGCTTTCATATACCATCCTTTAATCCTATAATGTACATTTTCCCAAACGTTGTGTTACTTTGTTGTAAATTGGACGTGAGTCCGATAATAAATAAATTAATAAATAAGACCCTGACGAAGGATTATCAGATTTATTAAACAGCCCTATTTTAATATAATTCCCCCTCTTCACACTTACTTTTACCCCCTCTCTCATACCTACTTCTCCCTCACCTAACCAATAAAGTTGATGATCTCTCTTCCTTTTCTAAGCTACCTGTAAATACACTGACTTTGTAATTACTTTAATTTGTTTTTAAATAATTCTGATGAGGGTTTAGATTGAATCGAAACCGGTTAGTTTTATATATTAAAGATATAAACAGTAAATTTTTATTCAATACATTATTTTATTCTAATTTGGGGTCAAACCTTTGTAACCTCTTATTTTAATTATGATATTATCAGTTCTCTATTGCTTTACAATAAAAAAAAATGTTTTAGTAGTAGTAGTAGTAATTTGGGAGGCGGGTATGGGTACTGCCGCCCTCGGAACCATTTATTGGATAACCAACACCTCTGCCGTAAGTCACCCCAAGTGGTTAGCTACGTTTGGTGACTTAGCAGGGGTACCCGGGTTCATGGGGTGAGGTGTGTCCGGGTCTTGGCGGCGGATGTGTCTGCACACTAGCTGCGTGGTAGGCCGGATCGGGAGAGACTGGTTGAGGGAGACCTTTTGACCTCTCAAGCAGAACTCTTTTGGAACATCGCCTTGCACCACAGTGGAAGTGATGGATTCATACGTCCGTCACTAATGGACGCACTGATCCCCAGAATCCCACCCTCCCCTCATCCCTTATACTTTCCACAGAACTTCCTCTACTTTCTTTTATTTAAAAGACCCTCCACACAGCATCCCCAAAGATGAAATAGGCCCTGAGGAAAATATTTCCCCCAGCGCTTCTTGTGTAGAGCAATTAGAGTAAAAAAAAAGTCTCTACGTAGGCACTATAAATTAAGTCGACCTATAAACTTCAGGCTCCGTTAATAAGGCTCTTGGAAAGTTCATCACATCATTTCATTTCCTCGTATTTCCCGTAGCTCATCTTCAAGTGTCTCCGACCTGCGAGTATTTTTAATCCTGTACAACCTTCGCACTTATTCGAGGATCTACCTCCTAGAACCTTCTGCTAACCGGATACCCGTAAATTTATTTCATTCATTTTGGTACAGGGTGCAATTATTGCCAACTATTTTAATAAATATAAAGCAGTTTCTCTGAAACTTTAAAAAAAAAAATCTTTTGACACACATATAACTATAGCTCCACGCACGAGGCCTTGAGGAAAATAATTTCCTGCTGCTGCTGCATTCAACTGCTTCATCTCGGGAGATGCTCTGAAGAAGGAAGGTACTGGGTTGCTACCACCTTCCTTCTTGTACTCATGATGTAGTGTCAATTCTTGATAATAAAAATACAGTTAAGATGATAATATTACATAATAAAAAGAATTATTTATCGGCAACTAAAGAAATATTTTTTTTTATATACATTATATAGTATATTTGCGGCACGTTTCAGAGTGGAAGATACTCTCAGTATGGCCCTGGTGTAAGACCACCGTTCAAAATTGAAACGTTGCTTAAAATGGCTTTAGCCTTGTTTGGTGACCAGATCTGAATAGCCAGGTACTTCCCATCTTCCTCTTCCCCATCTCCTTCCCCTCCCCAATACCTTCAGCCTCACAATACATAACCCGATTGGGGATGCCATAGACTCACTGGCTCCAGACGGGAACAGTTGGGACTCTTGTGCGGTATTCATATAAAAATTTAAAAAAATAAGTGGCTGATATTAACCTCTTAAAAAAAGTTGCACCACAAAAGCAACTTCAAATGTGATATGAATACACCAATTTCCAGCTTATAGTACCTGTTTCCGGACACCGTGTACAAGCAACTTTCTAGGAGCCATAGGCCACAGGATTAGTGGTGAGTTATTAAGTAGCTACCGGATCTAGGCTTTTCCGGAAGCACGTACACACTTACTTCCGGAGTTATTGCAAGGGAAATGTTTTTAAATTATTGTCAACTACGGTGAATTAAGGGTAATAAAAACCACAAGGGTTGGAATTCGGAGGCTCTTGACAATAATATATGAGAATACGAATATTGCGATACATACCTTCGTTCATGAAGGCATGCATGTTGGAATGGTTTACACGTAAAGGAAATTCAGGAACTAAACGGCAACGAAGAGGTGAAACAATAGTCTTGGGCGCATGTCTGTGTACCCATAGGGAGGTCTATTTTCCCCTACTCCGAACAGATAAACAATATAATTTGCCTATTGGGACCAATGGGACCAATGTATTATCATAAAGACGTGGTATAAAGATGTGGTATGACAAAGATTAGTATAAGCAATAGATGGCCTCCGTGGTCGAGAGGTAAGGCTTTTAACCAATAATGCGGGTTCAAAACTTGGCGTACGCAAATAAATTTAATTTGTGTTATTTCACCATTTATTCATTTAAAATAATCTTTGATATATGCGGCACGTTGCAGAGTAGAAGTTACTCTTAGTATCGCCCTGGTATAAGACCACCCATTAGATTTGAAACTTTGCTTGAAATGTCGTTTGGTGAACAGATCTAAATAGCCAGGTACTTCCACTTCTCCCTGTCTCTTCTCCATCTCCTTCTCTTTCCCATTACTTTCAGCCTCCCAACTTACCCCAATAGGGGATGCCGTAGTCTCACTAGCTACAGAAGATTGGGAGCAATTGGAACCCTTAATCAGTATTCACATAAAAAAACATGGTTACGTACAATAATTATTGCATTGGCTCACATAATGGAAAAGGTACACATATAAGCTGGCGGTGGCGTAAACATGAACTAACGCTTTATCTTTATATTTTAATCAGACAACCACACTTACTATCATAATGCCATAGACGACAGCGCCTTCCTTTTTTGCCAACTTGCATGTGTGGCACTATAGTTTTGTTAAAAATGTCGAAATCATTTTTATATTCGTTTGCTAAACTTTAAAGTAGGCGATGAATTAATTTGACGAGTAGCTACAGTTGGTATTTTTAAACTGACTAGACTCAGGATTTTGCCACAGTATTTTATCCTTCGCCGTTATTTATTTATTTATACTAGGCTTTACAGATATTTGCATTTACGTGAGAACAATCCAGTTATAAAAGCTCAGTTATTACACAATTACAGAAATCTACAATTACATAAAATTTAATACAGGTACTGTATAAAATCTGGGTTAAAATCTAGGTAGATTTAGCTAGGGCTCACACCTCTCCAGATAATCGATTTATTGGTTTAGGTAAAGCTGATTTAATTAATAGAAGAAATTATCCATAGATGTCAGGAGGTGCAAACTCCCCTCTTACCAAGGAAGCATTATAAAAAGCCTATGTTTAGGTTTTTTTACTCACTCCTCGTCTCATCACCATACCTTCTTAACAAGTAAAACGTAAACTCCTTGGTTTGGGTTGGGTAGTTTGGAGCTCCTGAACATTCGCAATTTAATTGGGAATAGAGCAAATAAAAGTCACAAGTCCTTTAAAGTTTCCTGAAGATGCGTTATTATTTACAAAGTTCCTTCCTCCAAAATAAAACAGATACGTACAATTAGAAAAACAAAAACATCACAAATAAAAATACATAATTATATACAAGCTCATTCAAGCAACACATCACAATGAGTGGCAAGAGGCATAAGAAATACGAGAGGCATGCATAGAGAGACAATGGGGTATTTCCACAAACCAGGTATACCGCTAAAAACATGTGGAAGATTTAAAGATTATTTTTCTGAACATGGTTATCGCATTAAAAATGTTTAATTTTAATATTTTCATTCATAATTATTGATTTCAAAATACGCGTAAACGGAACGAAACGAAAACGGCCCATGACTGCTTGTATGCAACATGACGTCACTAGAGTCGCCGTTCCGAGGTTTATCAACGTGTTACTATGAAACATCTAAACATTCTCGACTTGTTCGGGGTTATAGACGGTTTTATTTCATTTTTTTTTTTTTTTACAGTTAATACCGCACAAGAGTCCCAACTGCTCCCGTCTGGAGCCAGTGAGACTATGGCATCCCCAATTGGGGTATGTTGTGAGGCTGAAGGTAGTGGGGAGGGGAAGGAGATAGGGAAGAGGAAGGTGGGGAAGTACCTGGCTATTCAGATCTGGTCACTAAACACGGCTAAAGCCATTTCAAGCAACGTTTCAATTCTGAATGGTGGTCTTACACCAGGGCGATACTGATAGTATCTTCCACTCTGGAACGTGCCGCAAATATACTATATATTATTTTAAATGAATAAATTGTGAAATAACACAAGTTAATCAAATAAAATTTATTTGCGCACGCCGGGTTCGAACCCGCGACCTTCGGATTGTGAGTCAAGAGTCTTGCCTCGGGACCACGGAGGCCGTCATATTTAAGATGATTGTGTTGTTTCTACAGTTTGATATAATATTGTCCAGTTGTAATGACTGACAGTAGTATTTTTAACGGCGTAATCCGACAACTTGCCTAAAATAGACGCTACAATGAGTAACAGTAATTTTCTAAGCCCTAAATTTCGGGATTCTAAGACGATATGGTAATGAAAACATTTTATTTACACAAACCCTCATTTTATATACGTTATATAATGGTTTCAATATTTTGACAAAATAGAGTTAATTCCGGCCCTTTTAAAATTAAATTGGAACAAAACAGCAAATTTCAGTTCGTTGCATAACTTCCCTGTCATAAAATGACGTTTAAAACTTTGGCCATTCTACAAGTAAATTTTTTTATTTTAAGTGAATACCGCACAAAAGTCCCAACTGCTCCCAAACATCTGGAGCCAGTGAGACTATGGCATCCCATTTGGGATATTTTGTGGGTTGAAGGTAGTGGAGAGGAAAGAAGATGCGGTAGAGGAAGGTGGTGAAGTACCTGGCTATGCAGATCTGGTCACTAACCACGGCTAAAGCCTTTGAAGCAACGTTTCAATTCTGAAAGGTGGTCTTACACCAGGGCGATACTGAAAGTATCGTCCACTCTGGACTCTCATGTGCCGCAAATATAGTACATATTATTTTAAACGAATAAATTGTGAAATGCAAAAAAACTTATTCAAAGACCGGTCAGTGGCTGATTTGGCATCGCGTTTGGGTTCTTTATCACGACACAAACAACATTATCCTGTTTCCTATGTGGTGGTAGTAGGAGATATTCACATAATTTCAGATCATTCGTAACTCAGGAATGTATGTCTTGATTTAAAATAAATAAAAAAATATATTTTTTAAACGTTTATTATAAAATTTATATTGTGTATTATATACATATTAACGCCGGGATTGCTAGTCGAGAGCCTTACCCCTCGACCACGGAGGCAGTCATTAGTGTGTAGATATCCATCTTACGACTGTATATAAAGGTGTTTCCACGTTTAAATTATGAATTTAAATAGTCAAAAACGAAAGGTTTTTTTTTTGTAGTTTAAAATTTAAATCTGAAAAAAAAGGCACGGGGGCTCCATCGAAGCCTCCTTCTCTTACTGTACTAAGGGCCAATATATACTGCAGATTACACAACTGCTGACCCTGTACAAATCGCAAGTCCACCTGTTGAATTTGGCAGCCACCTTTGGTCTAGAGTCCCAAAATACTTGAAAATTCAGAAAGCACAAACGGGCGGTCCGTTCGATAGATTTCCCTCTCAAACAAACGGATTGCAATGTTTAGCGCGCAGGTTTCAGATGGGAATGGTGTCCTTGTTCTACCGGTATTTCAATAGAAGATGCTCCGAGGACCTAGCGTCATTGAACCCTTCGGCGCACACATTAAACGCACGCCCAACATTCGTACACGGTCGACATTTTTTGTCGCCTTAGAAAGGGTCGTTTAAACATCTTATTTTGGGTTTTTCTTGTAGTATTTGTAAACATGAGTACCAAACTATACATGTTTTGCAAGTGGGAAAATATAGGATAAATATAAAGATATAATTCGAGCAAACTGGAAGTCAATAAATAACACCAAGTACAACTTACGAACTCACTACAGTCAATTACGGGCGGCGATCGCATGACGAGAGGCGCCTGTGACGTCACAGAGTGAACGGGGGCAAAAACATCGTTTTGGGGGCATTTTCAAAAGGCGTATTTTAAAACGTTATAGAAAGTTAAGTCGTCGTCATAAAAATAAAATAAAAATTCCGTTATCATCGTAATTTTTTGCTTAATTTTTTTCAATAATAAAAAAAAAATGTGGAAATACCCCATTGACTCAATATAATTAGTTAGTATTTTTTAACAGCACCAGAACTTTTTTTTTGAATCCGTACAAATTACCGACGAAAATGTCTACTTCAGCACAATCTATCTTGATATATAGTCGATACATCTGGGTCAGAGTAGGCGATATTATTTTTTAATGTTTTCATGTGAAAAATGTTATGGCGTCTTAAACGATGGGAATCGGGGACATTTTTTTCAATACTGCTAAGGCATAATGTAGTATCAAGATGGCCGTGAATATTTTTATGTAAACATGTTAGATCAGTCAATTGCCTTCTAGTTTTAAGTGTATCAATCTTGAAATAATAGCGACGTACGCCGTATGATCTAAGGTGGTCATGTAGTCCACGTTTGAAGGATAACATTCTTAGCATTTTTATAAAAATAATATACCTAGTCAAATTTGTTCACAGCGTAAATATAGTTTTAAATATTATTATAGTTTTTTGTAAAATTAATAACTTTGTTTAAAAAAGTTCTTCCGACATTTTAAATGTGAATTTTATGATATGAAGACCAAATGACGAAATTATTCTATACTAGCAGTTAGAAACCCGCTCCGCGAAGATGGTTTTGCTAAGGCGCGGCGTCGAAATTGGGTTCTTTAATTTCAACCGTACAGACGCTAGCATATTAATACTATCTTCATTTGATGTGTTCTAAGGTTATTCATTATTTCTTTTCATTAGCATAATCGGTTTACCAAAAGGATAAGAAGACTCGCCTCTTTCCAAACCGCGACTTCTAATTTAGCTCCTAGTCAATTTGTAAACTCCCCCACAACCCACCAAGAAAATGCGCAAATACAAACAAAATTCAAATTCACCTTAATCTTATAAAAGTTCCCAAAGTAGCGTTGCCCTTTAATCTTAAACCGGCAGCTTTCGAGCTTTTTCAGAGGAAATTTCGCAGCAATTCAGTATCTCCAGTATTTTATTCTGCCCGGACGGAATAAAATCTAATCAGAATGTAAATCGGGTTAATTTTATTTAAATAATATTCCGTCGAGAATTTTGTTGGCAATATGGAAGTGACGAATAATCAAGGACGATCAAAGATGGCGCTTGTTGATACTGTCTGCTAGCGGGGACGCAAACCTTTATGACATTATTGAACTTTTATTTCACATGAATATTACAATCGTTAGAGAAATGGTAATTGCAAAGGAATAAGAGAATTAGATTGTTTTTATAATTATGTTTAATTTTGTTAAAAATTTTTACACTTGGGAAGAAAAATATTCAAATTTTTTTAATGTTATTTAAAGAGGAACATAATAAATGTTTACTGTTTAACATACTTCTTTCAATAGCCCCACCTATTCGTTCCTCTCGTCGTGCTCTGCCGTGCTAGAACATTTGTTCTGCAATGTGTTTTTTTTTTTACTTAGCTGCACACAGGAGGCGTGGGGAATCTTTGAGGAGGTATTTTAAGGAAAGGAAGGAGATGAAGTTTTGAAAAAGAAAAAGGTATGATAGCTGGTTAGGAATCTGGGGTTAATATGTCCAGGGGTGACGGACATATGAAAGTATCCTCCCACTGCAATGCAAGGCGATGTGTCGAGAGAGCCGGGCTGGAGAGATCTCAACGTCAACCAGTCTCTTTTGATCCGGCCTGCCGTGCAGTATCTAGATGACCAAACGTCTTCCATTCATTCCTTTCCCTAAAAATTCTTCACTGCATCCTCAAAGATGACATATGCCGTGAGGGATTTTTTTTCCTTACGCCTACCGCGTGGAGCTAATGTAAAAAAAATTGCTTGACCGGATTTTTGAGAAGAGAAGTTAATTAATAAATTATGTTTTATATTGATTCTTATGGTTACATATGTGTACGCACCGCGAGTTTATTCTTTTCAAATGAGGTAGGTCTATGGCACGTTGTAAATGTTGACTGGGTTGCGATCACAGAACATCCATTCGAAAAGTAGGCCTCAACGGCAAACGCACCTCACTGTTAACTAATTGTGTCGAAATTTTACGATCATACGTAAAAAGTTATTTCAGTCAGTCAGTCACCAGTAAATTTTGTATTACTATCCTATAATTAGTATCTTATGCCATCTACAATTTAAAAACTTTCTCTTTTCTTGTTATACATTTTTTAACTTAAATTTATCTTTATACCTACTATTAGTATGATGTTTATTTTTTCAAGTTCATTTTTTTAATTTAAAAACTAAGTCTCCATTTTATAAACTATTCATGTAAAAACTTGTCATTTCCATTGTTTCATAATTTTGTGTGATGGGGTAAATGTGCAGGATAAGTGTACGCATCAACCTAATCATGAATATTGGTGAGTTCACTAACCCCACTAAATATGCATTATTTTAAAGCGGTTGCATATTACTCATCTCCTGCTAAATTTTTAAAGTGAAATATTCTTGATCATTTTGCACCTAACATGAAAATTGAAAGCAGTACACTTACACTACGGTATGAGATTGTTTACTCCGTATGGACAAAGTGTACGCTATCAACAGGCAGAATTTTATATAAATTTTTGATTTATGAACAGTATGGGTTTTTTTGTGTTTGTTTGCAATCAATCAAATTAAAACAAACAACGTTGGAATAATATATCTAAATCGATTTAACCCGTCAGACCTCGTGCATATTTTGTCAGAAGGTCAAAACATTTTCGCTTTGCAAAATCCAAATAAATGTAATATTTCAGAATGTATGCGAAAACTAAGAACTATTTTTCAAAGGTTATTATTATTAGAAATAAATTTATAATTTAAAAATTTGGCCATAAGTCTTTTCTTTATTATATGAGCTCCACACAGGAGGCCCTGAGGAAAATAATTTTCCTCAGGGCCTATGTCATCCTTGGGGATGCTGTGTGGAGGGTTTATTTAAGAAAAGGGGGGAAATGAGAGTTCTGAGAAGGAAAAAGGGTTTAAGGGGAATCTAAGGTTCAGTGAGTCCTGGTCATCCGCCTCCAAGACCTAGACAAACCTCACCCCATGAACCCGGGCACCCCTGCTAAATCACACGTAGCGAACCACTTGGGGTGACCTATGGCGGAGATGTTGGTTATCCAATAAAGGTTCCCAGGGCGCCGGACCCATTCCCGCCTCCCAAATTGAAAATTAACTAAATTTATTGATAAAAAAAATTTAAGCACACATATTTTGAAAAACTAATGTATTATACAAGTTATCACTACTCACTTTGTTACATAAGAGTATTTGTAACAAGGTGTGTAATTTTATATATGGTTTCGTTGTGTGGCACCTCTAGTGCTTGCCCATTGACATTTGGGAATTGGTTATATTGCAAGCCCTGCAATATTTTGGAATGCAACAGTTGTTGATCCTACACAGATTCCAATCAGCAGATTTGAAAAGAAAGTCGGTCATTCTTTGTGAAACAGCCGAGAGCTTTGGGCGGTCCTCTCGACCGCAACACGACGGATCCTTTTTGAAGATCGCTACGATCGTGATTGTGTACCTTGGTCGTCATACTAGCCATCTTGCTAGCTGACTGGAAATCATCCTGGAGGGATGATTGGCATCCAGAAACATCCGCCTCTTCTGCTGTTTCTTACTATCGTGGTACGAAAGCACAACTCGATGGAATTTGCAGGAAAACACTTCTTGTTATTCTTTAACACAATTTATTAAATAAAATACAATACTGGTGACAATAGTGATCTCCAAGACCTTACCACACCGACAAATATCGAAGGCTTTATTTCCCTCGATATCTCAACACTCTACTGAAGACAGGCACCCATGTACCCCTCAGATCAGAGATTGATTATAACACTCTACTGGAGATAGGCACCTATACGTACCCCCCATGCTCGAGTTTGATTAAATAACTCCGAAGGTACAACATGTACCTTCCCGTTTCACCGTCAAAAGAATACTAACTCTCCATATCAACATCGCTATTATTTAAAGTAAACATGTTACATAAAAAATTGGTGAGAAAATGATATTTTAGCAGTTCCCACACTAATTTTAAAATCTAACTTACAGACAATAACAAAACAATTACCTAAAAGTCGGCCCTAGAGGCCTACCAATAAAAATACATCTTAATATTACAGGGATTAACAAATATTGCAAAATTTTATTACTTTTTTCACTTAGGGCTAAAGCCGACGGTGCATTTATCCTTGAGGGTGTTATAAAATGCCGCCAGCAGACACTTCTCCTAGGGAGTGTCATAAACATAAGTAGGTGTTATTTTAGGGTACTTATTCAAAGTACCGACTTTACAAATAATAAAAGATTTGTCCCAAATTTGCAAGGGAATGCATTTATATGATACCAGCCATATTATTCAAGGTTTGGACCTTATTCATGAAACCGTGAGATAATATTTTGTTTGCACATTTTAAAAGGAGAAACTACGCGTAACTTAGATGACTAAAATAAAATGAATATTATAAATGATATTATTTAACAGACTAAATGTATCGCATTCTAGGAACAAACATCTGCTTTTGGAGGGTCCTTTGGCTGAGAGTCAATTCTTTTGAGTCCTGCCCTTCTAACGATGTGAGATTCGTTTCACAAAAGAAGATTTCATCATTCTTCAATTGAACTTACTACGGTATCAACATGAACTACTCAACCTAAGCAAGCCCTATGCCAGAGAGCCTTAGTTATATAAGATGTCATTTTGTTAATAATACCTTATTTTCTTTGAAAAACATTACTTGTTTCTTACATCTGCCATGCGAGTCAATCTGCTCATAATAATCTGCCTTTTGCATTTATTGCCACCTCATCCCCTACAAAAACTTTTCTTTTTTTTTCATTTCATGTAAAAATAATTAATTAAGAAATCCTCAACGTTTCATTTTTTTTTTCAAATTGCGGTCGGAAACTTTGGTTTCATAAAGTATATTTAATTTTTTTGTGTTTGACTTTTGATTTTGAATATAAATCGTGGTGTTTTCTCTTTCTAAGACCGGTAAGATCACATTTCTCAGCGTAATAGTAAGGGGACACAACATTTTCTTTGATACCTATATATCGTTGTTACATTTAATATCACTCTTGATTCAAAGTTTACGTTTAATGTATACATCAGTAATGTCACGAGAAAATCTTTGAAAATGATGGGATTCATACATAGAATATCTAAACCATTCAAAAATCACAATCCATTATAACCTTATACAACTCATTGGTCAGAAGCAAATTAGAATATGGGAGTGTTATCTGGAATCCACACTATTCAAAATATTAAAAAAATCATTGAATCTGTACAAAAAAAAACCTAAGACTGTTATCATTTAAACTTGGATTAAATGCCTCACTCCTTCCTTACAGGAATAACTCCAACAATTTCATTTTACAACCCTGGAAAAAAGAAGACAATTTGCTGACTTAATATTTTTATACAAAATTATTCATGATAAGCTTCAAACCACTCATTGTCTGATCAAAATTCATTAATGTTCCTAATAGACTTAATTTAAGGAGTCATAAAATATTCTATTTTGAATTATTTAATAACAATATTGCATATTTAAATCCACTGTCTCGAATGTGTCGTCTATATAATACCATTGAATGTGACCATGTAGATATCTACGCAAACAATCTCCCGTATTTTAAAAAATAAATTATCAAACTCCTACCATGGACACTTCGTGGAGAACAGTTTTGTGGCTGCTTTATCGTCATACCCTTTGTTTTTCTCTTTCTCTGCAGGATATGTATTATTTATTTATTTACTTATTTATTGACGCCCTATTGGGCTTTTACATATTACAAACAAATTTATATACATACAAATAAGAATATAACTAATGCTAAATCCACATGGATAACTTTAGAGAATTCGTAAGTACAATTAATGTACCTATGAGCAACAAAAACATTTTTTAAAAAATTAAATTTTGACTAAATTACTCATCGTTAGCATTTAGAATAAAAACAAACAAAAAAAATTGAAATAAAATATAATGCTTTCTCATTCGTTATTTACATCTAAAAAGCGATGGACTAATTTGGCTTTAAATGTGTCGAAGTTTAAATTAAACATGTCAGCGACATCACTTAGTTCATTGCCCAACCTATGTATTCTTTCTAACACAGAATTCACATTATATATCATTATTTCTTTTATCACTGGAAGTATTTCCGTCTAGTATTTCTAATTGATTAATATCTATGTAAATCCCGACGACAATTATATTATTGTTATACATAATTGTTAACACTCTGTAAATGTTTCAAACAATAATAAATAAATATGAGTTGTTCCAAAAAAGCAAACAAATTAATATGGGGGGTTAATACAAAATTCACAATGTAGAAATCGTGTGTGGTTACCCCACATACGTTTAAATTAAAAAAAAAAAAACATGCAATGTATTCACGGTGTATGGCGACGATTCCATCCCTCCACATAATATGGGACCCAAAGTTGCAGATATTACCTTCACGTAATTCTTCAAGTGAAAACACGCAACAATATGCTGAACCCTGTTCATGGTTGTGTGGAAAATGTGCGCCGTAGCACCGTGCTCAGTATTTACCCAACCAGCGCTATGATAGATGGCAGCATTATGTCAAAACCACATTCTAGAAATGTGTCTAATTGGAGGCTGCTTTAAACGTGGCTAAATACTACAGCCTTCCGAGCGGGTTTCGCCTGAGAGCCTCTTGTAAGGCCTTAAGATTAATTTATTTCTGGAATTTTTTTACCACAGGCAAGATGGAATATTGTGGTTATTAAATATAATTTATTTATATTAGTTGTTCATATACGGGTGTACATAAATTAAACAAAGAAGGAAATCTTTATGTGAAGAGTCTCACCCAACCGTCTGGAGCCAGTAAGACTATGGCAACCCCAATTTTTTTTTCAAGGTTTAATTTATTAATTATAAACACAAAGTATTACAATATGACAGCAAAAAAATAAAAATATTATACAGATAAAAGAAAAGTCCCAATAAACTACTTTTTAGCAGTTTGTCGATGGGTACTTTTACTTTGGAGATATAAATAAACTTATTTTACTTTATTATGCAGTTAGAATTTTTGTGTTAATCTAATACAAATTATTTCTTTCGGCGAGCCAATTTTTCAACATAATATTTGTTTTACCCTTTGTACACTTTTTAATTCCGGCAGGTAACATATTTAAGCAATTAGGTATCATGTAGTCCAGCGTTTTTTGAAGAAGGAGTTCGTTTGTTCAATGAAGGTACATTGTGAAGGGGAAGGTGTGTTAGTACTTGGCTATTCAGATCAAGTCACCAAATATGACCAAAGCCATTTCAAGCCGGCCGGGTACCCGGCAAGGCAGACAAGGCAAATCATAAGAGCCAAATCAGCACGAAACGAAGACAGGGGTGAACAAGAGTCAAAAGGCTGCGCTTTCCTGTCTTACGTCCATAATGTAACAGATAGAATTGCCAGGCTGTTGAGAAAAGAGAACATCAAGACGGTCTTTGGAACCACAACTAAAATCCAAGACCTACTGAGGTCGGCAAAGACTAAGTTTCCTCTGGAAACAGATGGAGTATATAAACTCAGCTGTTCCGGATGTGACAAGGTCTATGTAGGCCAGACAGAGCGAACGATCTCCAAAAGGATTTCGGAACACTTTCGTGCTTGTAAACTTGGCCACCCCGACAAATCGGCAATCGCCCAGCACTTAATCGAAACCGGCCATTACTTTGGATTTGTTCCTGAAGTCCTGGGAAGACCCAAAACTTACTGAACTTTAATGAGATTAAGAAAATCAGGGCTGTCTTTAGTACTACCATTCACGATTTTTAATACATAATATTAAGTCAGATAATAATGTATGTAATTGAAAAACAGCTAAAATAACCAAGGTCTTAGAGCACTTATAGCCAGTTGAATCTGAATATAGTTTTTATTTGACAGCGTTGTCAATTTTCGCGTTGTAATCACCAATAATTATAATCTACCTTCCTTGTACCAACCATCGACTAAATCTTCCCAACACTTATAATATTTCCATCGCTGTATAACCAGGGAATGTGGGTGGGGGTGGTGCCACCCCGTTCTAACTGGTTCTATTAATTCCAGCGTGAGAGCCTCCTCGGCTAACGAGGCTCCCAGCAAACAAGCCTTATGAAGCCAAGGGATAAGCAAATACGGCAGCTTCTATTATATTCAGGGTTATTCTATTTGATTATCCGATGCTGAATACATCTTCATATTTTTATTTGGAAGAGATAATATTTTACAGAATTTTATAGTTCACTATTAAATTTACCTTTGATGTTTCCTATAACTAGGTTTTTGTACCGAGCCTTTCACTACATCCTCCGTATACACATACTCCCTACTCCGTCAGCTTCACAGCATATCCCAATTATGAGGGATGCCTTAGTTTCACTAGTTTCAGGCAGTTGAGATCTTTCTGCAGAATTAATATTTTATCTATTTTATCATTAACTTTAAGCGTCTATTTTACAATACGATGTGTGTATATTTTTTAATTCTATTTTAGAGTATATCTATTTTATATGTATTTATTAAAGGTATGTATCTATTTCAGTATGAATCTATTTTAGTGTGATTAACACTTGAATGCGCGTTTTCATTCCGCAACTAAATATCCCCGACATAAAAACCTCCGACGAAAAATCCTCCGACAAAATATCTTCTGACAAAATATCCTCCGACAAAATATCCTCCGACAGAATATCACCAACAAAATATTCTCCAAAAAAATATCCTATGACATAATATCACCAACAAAATATCCTCCGACAAAATATCCTCCGACAGAATATCACCAACAAAATATTCTCCGACAAAATATCCTACGACAAAATATCCCCGACAAAATATCCTCCGACAGAATATCACCAACAAAATATTCTTCGACAAAATATCCTATGACAAAATACCACCAACAAAATATCCTCCGACAAAATATCCTATGACAAAATATCAAAAACAAAATATCCTCCGTCAAAATATCCTATGACAAAATATCCTCCAACAAAATATCCTCCGACAAAATATCCTCCGACAAAATATCCTCCGACAAAATATCATCCGACAAAATATCCTCCGACAAAATATCCTCCGACAAAATATCCTATGACAAAATATCCTCCGACAAAATATCCTCCGACAGAATATCACCACCAAATATTCTCCGACAAAATATCCTATGACAAAATATCACCAACAACATATCCTCCGACAAAAAATCCTATGACAAAATATCCTCCGACAAAATATCCTCCGACAGAATATCACCAACAAAACATTCTCCGAAAAAATATATTATAACATAATATCACCAACAAAATATCTTCCGACAAAATATCCTCCGACAAAATATCCTCCGACAAAATATCCTCCGACAGAATATTCTCCTACAAAATATCCTATGACAAAATATCACCAACAAAATATCCTCCCGCAAAAAATCCTATGACAAAATATCCTCCAACAGAATATCACCAACAAAATATTCTCCGAAAAAATATCCTATGACATAATATCACCAACAAAATATCCTCCGACAAAATATCCTATGACAAAATATCCTCCGACAAAATATCCTCCGACAGAATATCACCAACAAAATATTATCCGACAAAATATCCTACGACAAAATATCCCCGACAAAATATCCTCCGACAGAATATCACCAACAAAATATTCTCCGACAAAATATCCTATGACAAAATATCACCAACAAAATATCCTCCGACAAAATATCCTATGACAAAATATCACCAACAAAATATCCTCCGACAAAATATCCTATGACAAAATATCCTCCAACAAAATATCCTCCGACAAAATATCCTATGACAAAATATCCTCCAACAAAATATCCTCCGACAAAATATCCCCTGACAAAATATCCTATGACAAAATATCCCCGACAAAATATCCTATGACAAAATATCCTCCGACAAAATATCCTCCGGCAGAATATCACCAACAAAATATTCTCCGACAAAATATCCTTTGACAAAATATCACCAACAAAATATCCTCCGACAAAATATCCTATGACAAAATATCCTCCGACAAAATATCATCCGACAAAATATCCTCAGACAAAATATCATCCGACAAAATATCATCCGACAAAATATCATCCGACAAAATATCCTCCGACAAAATATCCTCCGACAGAATATCACCAACAAAATATTCTCCGACAAAATATTCCCGACAAAATATCCCCGACAAAATATTCTACGGACAAAAAAACATCGTCCAACAAAATATCCACTAAAACTCAACCTAACCTAACCAAAACTAACTTATCCAAACCTTATTTTGCATTCTACTATTTTTGAAAAATAATTTTTAGTCTTTACAGGATGTCTAAATTATTTTTGTCCAATTTTTTCGTTAGGTTAGGTTTTATTAGTTATTTTATTGGGGGATGTTTTTGCCATAAGATATTTTGCCGGGAATATTTTGTCGCGGGTTGAAAAGCCGCGGAATCTGTACAGCCCTGAGAAAGGTTCAGACTGAAACGAAACCGGTTGGTGTTTTAAATATACTAAATGTGTATAAAAATGAATGTTTATTTGTTTTTCCCTTATTATTTCCTACACCCTTCGTCCAACTGCGATGGAACTAGGGTGAGCTGTGGTGCAACGTCCGCTAAGATTTGTATATGTAATGACGAGGTCTGACGTTATGAAATATATATTATGAAATTATTAAAAAAATTACAATAGGAGGGGGTAAGGTTGATGTTGGGAGGTGGAACGCGAGAGAGGAGAAGTGAATGCGAGAACGAGGACACAAGGGAAGGGACACGCAGGGGAAGAGTGACCAAGGGGTGGGGGGGTGAGGAAGGAGCACAGGGAAGGATTACAAAGAAGCAGTAGGCAATAGCAGGGGGGTCAATTTGTAAAATCCATGCTTCTCACACGGACAGCTGTATGTGGACTGCTTAAGTGTCGGAAAACCTGAGGGAAAATAATGTATGTTGTGTCCAAAAGCACTACAATAAAAAGAATTAAAACACAAAGTGTTTGTGTTTCGTATTGATTTTGTATACGGACAGACTCTTCGTTTTTAATCATATTTTTTGGCGAGGCGATTATGGGTACCATCGTCCCAGAAACCATTAATTGGGTAACCAACACCTCCACCCTAAGTGGTTCGCTTCGTTTGGTAGCGGGGGTCCCCGGGTTCATGGGGTCGGGTTTGTCCGGATCTTGGCGGCAGATGAGTCTTCTCACAAACAGCGTGACAAATCGGTTCGGGAGAGACTGGTTGAGGAGTTTAACAGGACTCTCTCGGAACATTGCTTTGCATCGCAGTAGAAAAGATGGATTGATTTGTCCTTCACTCCTGGACACACTGACCCCCAGGCTCCTACCCACCCCTCATACCTTTTTCCTTCCCAAAACTTTCCTTCCCCTAAAAAAGACCCTCAACACAGCAAACCCAAAGATGACATAGGCTAGGGGCGGAATTATTTACCTTACGGCCTCCTGTGTGGAGCTAATGTAAAAAAATATTGCGTATGTACGGGCGAAAACGAATAAAACTTGTCTTAATTTGTTAAAGCATAACTTGTAAAAGTGTTTTTCCTGAAATAATAAATTGATGAAACTATTTTCGTTTCAAGATTTTATTTGTTAACATTTTTAAAAGAAAAACTTTCAATTAAGTCTTATTAACATAACATACAGTCTACTAGTAACAAAATACACCAAATAGGTATTTTAGAAAAATTGTTTGAGAACACTGTCGATGTACTAATACACTAACGTATAAATCAGGGGATGGTTTGATTCTTATCAAATCAGTTCCAATTTCGAAAAATGAATTGAGATTTTTTTTTTATAAAATGAAGACATTATGAGCGAAACTCCATCGAAAATCTGGAAACAGAAAAATCAGAAAAAGATATTTACACCTCTGGGACTCGAACTCAGGACCTCCCTACTTTCCGGGCGGGTGCTCTTGTCCACTGAGCTATGGTGTCGATATCCAATTTTTTATTTTTTATTATTTTTTTTTTTTTTTTTATTTATTAAGGAGAAAATACAGATACAGATGTTAATTGACAAGACAACAACTAGAGACTTGCAGAAGGGTAAATAGATGTCGCACATTAAATAAAATGGATAAAAATTTATCCAGACACCATCTAGATTGCATTTAGTTCGAGTTGAATCTTGCAATCATACATAAAAGATACAGCCAATAAAAATATGCGTTAAGAAAAATGAAGATAATATGGGTGGTTCTTAGTCGAAGTATGGTACAGTTAAAAGTGACCGAATTGGATATCGACACCTTAGCTCAGTTGGCAAGAGCACCCGCCCGGAAAGTAGGGAGGTCCTGGGTTTGAGTCCCAGAGGTGTAAATAGCTTTTTCTGATTTTTCTGTTTCCAGATTTTCGATTGAATTTCGCTCATAATGTCTTCATTTAATTAAATATTACAATTTGAGGTTTTACTCATAAAAGTTAGAATAAAAAAATAATAAAATAAAAATTTGTTTTTTGTTAAAATATTATGTAACAGGTTAGTGATTTCTTCCCAAAATCAATTCCAGTTTTGGAAATGACAATTACATTTGAATTTATTGAATCAGATTTCTCGCACTACTAGGACTAACTCATGGCACCGATGTCCGAATAAAATCTCATCTAATAATGTAGACATAAAATATTTTATTAAGTGTCTTGAATAATATTGCTAAACAGAATGCTAAATACCGAATTTAAACTGTCCTCTAAAATTAAATAGTTTAATTTCGGTGTACTTTTTTTTTTTTTGTGAAAGATACATTCAGTATCGCCCTGATGTAAGACCACCATTCAGAATTGAAAAGTTGCTTGAAATGGCTTTAGCCGTGTTTGGTGACCAGATCTGAATAGCCAGGTTTTTCCCACCTTCTTCTTATCCATCTCTTTCCCCTCCTCACTAACTTCAGCTTAACAACGTACCCCAATTGGGGATGCCGTAATTTCACTGGCTCCAAACGGGAGCAGTTGGGATTCTTGGGCGGTATTCATTTAAAAATTTTAATAAAACATTTATGCAAATGTTCTTTTTTCTCAACAATTGGCTTCTAGCAGGTAAAATATTTAAATCTTAAAGGAGACTATTTTAGTTGGTTTTTGTTGACACTTCTAAAATATTTTCGTATTTTTGTGACAGCCTAAAAACGCGAGGCCAAATACAATTTTTCTCCACACCTCAGCACCATGATTCATCTTTTCGGACCTTTAGAATTAATTAAAACGGTGTCACAGCGATTTGTATTAATTAAAATCAACCTAATTACAGTTCCTTTCTTCAGATTTCCGCCTCCAACATTCATTTACCTTTTTCCTGAACAATATAAACAAATAATAAGCAAAACATAATTTAGCAAAATGCCGCAGCTTAGCGTTGGATGGGATAACGCCGCATCCAGCGAGGTTAGTGGGTGTGTTGGGGTAATTTGTGACGTAATTTGGTGAGATAATATATTAACGTGACGAGCTGGCTGTTTTAATTTCAGTAAATCAACGAACCGGTGTGGATTTTGTCCCGTTTATCCCATTCGTCCTTTTATACCCCGCTGTGTATTCAGCTTGTAATTTTGAATAAGATTAATTTCAATGTAAACGCTGGTAGGAAATGTGATGCTTTCTTATTTTACTGTGGCATTCTGGAACTAAAGGTTCGGGTATATTTACATTGTGCAATAAACGATTTTGTCCTTGTAAAGACCGTGCAAAGCGCTGAGCCGCTCCCAATAACTAAACGAGCAAAATTAAGGGTGCGGGCCGCCAATTCAATGATCAAGAATTTATTAACTTGTTGTAGCAATAATGCTCGTGGCTCACTGCGTTGTACGGGCGTCGTACAACGCAGTGAGCCACGAACCTCTGTTTCTGGGTCTGTTCTGTAGATATTTTAATGGAGCCTATTCCAAGGATAGAAGACTAGTAGCATTGATCCCTGGTCCATCAGTGGATGAAACCAGACGTCCACGAGTGGAAAATCCGCTGATGATGGCTTCATGACAACTAGTCGTTTCTTCTTTATGTGGTACAAGCTAACAGCATCTGCTTTTCCTTGACGCTGCCTTTGAGGTGGTGACATAGTTCCCCTGTCTTCTCACTGGATAGACAGAGACGCTCTGGGGTATCACATAAAATAATGTTTTGTTGGCATAAAAAAATTCAATTCGTTTTACTACATGTTTCAAAAATATTACCAAAAAATATTCAAAAATATAACCAATTAAACAATTCAATAAATTGACTTAATTAAAATAACACAAACATTTGAAAACATCGGAAATAAAGGCTTGAAACCTTCGACCAAGTATATCTAGACGTGCCCTGTGAATTTAAAAATGACGCCAGAAACCAAATAAAATTGGCTCAAGGCCCATTTATGAAAAAGTGCGAGCATTGTTTCGTACTATTTAGATCGCATAGTGCTTTGTGTTTTACCTTTTATCGGTCCACACTGAAACTAATTGCTGTCCCAGCCGTCCTGACGGAGTTAATTTTTTCAAACACAAAAATATCCTACTTCCTAATATTGTACAAGGTACAGTCCGCGGACTTTATATTTGATAATGTAGCCAGCTATCTGAATACACAAAAAAAGTATTCCTTACCGATAGCTTTAAGGCAGCGTTTTAATAAATGTAATAATATTGACGTATTATTTTTTTGGCAAGCAAAGTTTCTGACGTCACTTAATCACCCAAATGCTTGTGACGTCACCACACACCGATACTAACACATAGACGAAGGGCTAGCGGCACGATATGGCAGTGGTTTTCAAACTTTTTAAAAACGCGACCCGGTTGTATAAAACGGAAACCTTTAAAATACATTAAACGCAGATCTTAACAAAAAACCGCTGCACAATTTTTCAATTAAGGTCGAAAGTTAACCTATCTTAAGCCATAGCATTCCGAATTTCTACCGTTTTACAACATATTTCTCTAGATCACTTTAAGTTTTTAAGTTTCTAAAAAATATATGTTATTTTTGACGATAATATCTATACATTTGCCACGCCGAAACGGTAATTTAATGAAATTCTTCCGATAGAAAAAAATCGTATAATCGTATATTTCGAAAATTATTATAAGCTCTTTATTTTTGTTACATTACAAGTTATATATTTGCAAAAAATCATAATTCATTTTATCTTTAAAGCTATGACATTTCCCGCGGGATTTTGGTTCTATTTTAAAATAGTTTAAACGAGTCATGTTTAATTAAACATTTTCACAATTTTCGCTTAAATATTATCGTTTTCGCGCTCCCTCTAACATTGATATTTACATATCTCACCTTCCACTTCTTTTTGAGCGCTTACTAACGGGCTTTAATTAACTACAAATTTCTGTCATTTTTTAATTATTACCTATATACAAAAAAAACTTAATGTTTGAGCAGCCGATTCAAAACTTTTAAGAAAGATTAAAGTTTTCGGCTAAGACATTTTGCAAAACAGAACAGAAGCCAGAAGGTTTGCAATGTACACCGCTTTCGACAGGACACTCCTACGAAATTGCTGCTTGGTGGTTGACAACGAGCCATACGTTCAACAGAAAAATAAAATTTAAAAATTTGCAGACGCATCCGCCGCCAAGACCCGGACAAACCTCAATCCATGAACCCGGGCACCCCTGCCTAGTCACCAAACGTATCGAATCACTTATACTACCTTACGTAACGAGTGACCTATGGCAGAGGCGTTGGTTATCCAATAAATGGTTCCCGAGGCGGCGGTACTCATACTCGCCTCCGAAATTGAATCGCTTGTCATAATAAAGTAAAAAAATATTTTTGTCTAATTAAATTTATGAATGTCTCGCGATCCCCACTTTGAAAACCATTTTTATACAACACAGCTTGTCTAAATGTCCACGCATGCAACACGTGATCACCTATCGATGTATTAGTTCGAAAATTACACCATGGGATTAAGTCGGTGCTCAGTCATATATTGCCGAGAATTCGCATGCAAGACGGCGGAATTCGAAGGAGAGTTGTATTGCGAAATTACTGATACTTGGGGTTATGTTTTTTCAGATTTTTACTATGAGACGGCTTGTCTAGGGTATACTAGGTCAATGCTTGAAACGCTTGAAAAAACATGTAAATGTCGTTAATTTTTACGTATTCGAGGAAAGCATTTATTGTGTGGCCTGTAAAAGCAATATAATCATGTAAATTGGTTAGAGATCTCATTAATTTAATAAATCTTAATACTCTTCAGGTTTCTTAAGTAATCTCCCTTCATCATTAGGAGAGAATTAACAAATTAATACGTTTATATTATAATTTGTTCCTTTTTATTTATTGCAATTACATGACATAATTTGCAATTAGCTAATTTTTAAATAATTGGTTGAGGTTGTCTTAGTTTCTCTTCTGTTACAAATCGTACTAAAGGTAAATAATAATAAAGAAAATCTACTTTAAAAAAACAAACAAATAAATTATTTCTTTAAAATTCGCAAATTCACTTTGTGGCGTCATTATTAATTTAATGAAAACAAATAACTTCATTAAAATAAATTATAATTTATTTAGCGTATTCAGAAACATTTTCAAATTTTTAACATACTGTCGTGCCATTTTTCCTTAAGTTTTTTTTTCATTTATATATTTCTATTCTTGAACTTAATTAATTTGACAAATGATTACAGCGGTTTACATAGATAATAAGTTCTAGTAAAACAAAACATTATAATTTTAGTACAAAAACTGTATGTAAAAAGGTTAGTAGTGGCGTTTTGTGAAAACTTCCCTGGGAGACTCTGTGCTGAATTTTTAGGACGGCATTTTGGTAAACATTCAGCGGCGCTGTAAAATTTCATGAATCAATCGCTGTTCAATTTCATACAATTGAAATAAATTTTATTACATGTATATGTGCTCACCTCTATGTAGGCATACAGTTTTGTTTTAATCGTATAAAGCGATTAATAATTCCATTTATTTATATTTATTTTCGAACTTGTAATTACAAACCCACATTACAACACAAAACAGGTGTTACCTGTTAAGCCGTCACAAGGTTTAGTTAGGTATTACTGTTTGAAATTACCGGTACACACATTGCAGGTGCACTCATCAGGAATTAATAGCCATATTCTGTTTGGTCGCAGCGCTGATTGGGCCCGAAGGATCTGCTGCTAATATATTCCGTTTGTGCATATCATTCTACAAACTGAATACAGCGGCCTGATGAATGGGATATCAGGCGACCAATGCTATTACAAGAGATGGTTGAACCAATGATGTTTTTAGGGTTATGATGAACACTTATGTTAACCACTAGAATGATTGTGGTCGAAAAATGGACCAATTTTATTTTTCTGCGATTGATAGCGGTCCAAAATTTGGGCCCATTTTTTTA
Organism: Glyphotaelius pellucidus; assembly: GCA_936435175.1. NCBI lineage: Eukaryota > Metazoa > Arthropoda > Insecta > Trichoptera > Limnephilidae > Glyphotaelius > Glyphotaelius pellucidus. Next base: position 3,630,647 of record OW386555.1, on the reverse strand, counting down.
ACATTCATAAAAATTTAATGTAATATTTAATTATATGAAGAAACTACGAGCGAAACTCAATCGAAAATCTGGAAACAGAAAAATCAGAAAAAGATATTTACACCTCTGGGACACGAACCCAGGACCTCTCAACTTTCCGGGCGAGTGCTCTTGACCACTGAGCTAAGGTGTCGATATCCAATTCGGTCACTTTTAACTGTACTATACTTCGACTAAGAACCACCCATATTATCTTCATTTTCTTAAAGCATATTTTTATTGGCTTCCATCTTTATGTATGGTTGCAAGATTCAAACCCGAACTAAATGCAATCTAAATGGTGTCTGGATAAATTTTTTTATCCATTTTATTTAACGTGCGACGTCTATTGACTTTTCTGCAAGTCTAGGATGAATATTATTATTTTTTATTTTAACTTTTATGAGTAAAACCTCAAATTGTAATATTTAATTAAATGAAGATACTACGAGCGATAGTCAATAGAAAATCTGGAAACAGAAAAACCAGAAAAATATAAAAGTGGTCAAGAGCACTCGCCCGGAAAGTATAGAGGTCCTGGATTCGTGTCCCAGAGGTGTAAATATCTTTTTCATATTTATTGTTTCCAGATTTTCGATTGAGTTTCGCTTATAGTGTCTTCATTTAATTAAATATTACAATTTGCGGTTTTACTCATAAAAGTTAAAATAATAAAATTTATTGTAATTATTTAAAACATTTCCATGGCCAAAAATTTATTTTAAAACAAAACTATTGAAATTTTGTACCTATTATGACCATAGATGTCGCAATTCCAAATTTCCTAGGCTGTTTTAGAACGATGTTAAAAATAAATTTTTAATATATTTTTAACGCAGAATTTCTGATCAGCCGTTTACGGTTAAAATTAAGTCATTTTTCAATAGATATGCACTTTTTATTAGCAAGTATACCACAGACAACACACTAAAGTCGAATATAATTTATGTTGACTCGAATAAGTAAGTCTCACGGAGTTTCAAAGTAAAAACACGCAGGATTCGCGCGGTTATAAACTTTACGATTTTTAACAAAATACAGGTTAATTTATTGGCTATGTAGCACTATAATAAGTTTTTATGTCTCCATGTTAAATTCGGAGGTATGATTTTTTTTTGTTGGCGAAAAACTTTAAAAATGATGTTCTGGAAATCTCGAGCAATCGAGACAAATTTATTTATTTTGCATGGTCGCTCAGCCATTTTTCACACAAAACTTAAATTTGGATTTGATGCCAAAATAACGAACCAAACTGAACAATTATTTTTGTAATAACATTGCAAATACTTCGTACGTGCTGTTTTATTTATTTATGGTTTAAATCACAATTTTTTGGATAACCAACGCCTCTGCCATAGGTCACTCCAAGTGATTTGTTACGTTTGATGACTAAGCAGGGGTGTTCGGGTTCATGAGGTTTGTCCAGGTGAAGGCGGCGGATGCGTTTGCCAACCAGCCGCATGGCAGGCCGGATCGAGATTGAGTGGTTGAGGGAATCCCTTTGACTTCTCAAGCCGCACTCTCCCGGAAAACGCTTTACACCGCAGTGGAAGGGATGAATTTTTATGTCCATCACTCCTGGACACACTGACCCCCAGATTCCTACCCACACTCCTTACCTACTCATCTTCCTCTCCTTCCTTTCCAAAAAGACCCTCCATACAGCATCCCCAAAGATGATATAGGCCCTGAGTGGAATTATTTTCCTCAGGGCGTCTTCGGCATTCAGGAGTTAATAATTTCTAATTATTAAATAAAATAAAGTTGACCAATCTTAGGTTAATGTTATAATACATGAAATTTTTAATAATTTGAAAAAAAAGTCTTTTTAGACTAATTCGTGTCCCAACGTAAAATGTTCCCTTTGTAATTTAAGTTTATGCTCATCAAAAAGCTATTTATTTTTTTTTGTTTAATATTTAAATTTAAAACTAAGGTTTGGTAAAATTATAATTTTTAATAATAAATGTTAACTAAATTAATAAAAATTGCCTAAGTTGCCTCTAGAATCATAAAAAATCGATGTCCTTAATTGCCTATCTTAATACATAAAAATGAATGTTTGTTTGTCCCAAGCATTCCTAAACCATTCATCTGATTGCGATGAAACTTTAAAAATTTGATGTGCGCATACCCGCGATGTATCAATGTGTAATAGTGAGCCTGGCGTTGTAAAATTACTTCCTACGCTAATCATCCGCTTGCCATGAAACTTTGGTGATTTGTTGTGAGTACGCCACCGATGGTTTCTATTTATACCGGTGAGCTCTGGTGTCATGATATTTGTTTAAAAATTTGCAATTGGTGGCGTGCGAGTCGTTTGAAAAATTAATGTACTTCATATATTTAAGCGACGGGAAAGGGATGGGGAGGGGAATCTGAAAAATTAGGAGGGGAATGAAGTAGGGTTACGGGAGAGGGTATGAGGAACGTGGGAGGGCAGGAAAGATGGTAGGTGAACGCGGGATGGAGGAGGCCTTTTTTGTCCATTATTTGCTTTTTATAAACCTAAACTTCAAAAATACCTTTAAAAAAAAAGTTTGTTTGGATATCAAACTAATTTATTTAGTGTCACTGTTTTGTACTCAGATGACATGTACATTAATAGGCAAATAGTTATTTCCTTGATGCATTTGAACGAAAATATGTTTTATGCTTTTGTTATTTGGCGGTACATCCTCTTTTTAAACCCCTTCAGAGGCATTTTGTTTTATTTTTTTAAGCAGATATACCGTATTTTCCCTAAACCGACGGCATATTGCATATAAGTGTGCCGGGGGGCCAAATGTCAGGGAACAACTGTCATGGAACCAAAAAGAGTTGCTTTAGAAAAATAGCATTAAATAATTAGTCAATCGTCGAAAATTACATAAAAAAATTGGTTTTAACCAATCTGTACTATCCAAAACATTTATTCAAAATAATATAATCGCGAGCGCACTGTAGCATAAACAATATATATTCAGAGTGTTTCCTCTATACCTCTTTTATCACTAGTCCTGTATTGTCTATGCTATATTCCCCCGCTCCCCGCCGTCCACAATCCCGCCCCACCGTAGTTTCGGAGCTCTAGCGACGCTTGCGGTAAACATGACCGCTCGGTTTCAAAATGGCGGCAGTTCAACCATAGAGTTTGAGCTGTTTGAAATACATTCTATATCGGGGATGGTGAGCTTGTTTCTCGTGCAATTATTATTTTTTTTTAGTAAAGAGAATCAGCCCTGCGAAAATTGCGACTGTGGCTTCTGATGAGTTTCAGCGAATTCAAACTTTCTAAGAAACTTTAAAAAAAAAATTGTTTGTCTGTGAAGTCGGTTTGCGGATGATAATTTTAAGTGATAAAGTCATATACGTTATGAAATTATAAATATTAATATATTAAATCTTTTTTTATATATATTATTTTTTAAAAATGAATCTTCGAAATGTTAAACTTCCGAACGACTGAACCAAATTGGATAATTCCATTTTTTTACTGCTGGTGAGCTCTGGCATTATGAAATTTAGGAAGCACGCGAGCTTTTTGAAAACTGAATGTACCGAGAATGAATGTATGGAATGCGAAAGGGAGGGGGGGGGACAATTGATAAGTGCAAGCGCTACAGTAATTTACCCCTACTACCATGTGAACAAGCCGCGGGCAAAAAAGCTAGTATTATAATAAATAAGCCCTACAATTATCCTACTCCTGATACTCTGCATTCGTCTCATTTTCTCGAAGTTTAATTTGATGAAGGTTTCACTTATACTGCGCGTGAACTGCACACACGATTTTTTCATATTACTGTTTCATCCAACAGGGGCATATTCACAAGCGACAAAAGTTTGATCAATCATTTAATTTATTAAAATCAAGGACGATCAAAATCTCGTTCGGGCTTGAATATTCTTTAAAGATTGAAAAGCTAATTTCGGTTGTAACTCTCGGTCTGTCTGTTATTCTGTTCAATGAACTCTTTAACTTTTACTTTGAATATAAGAGTCATTTTCGTGATTGGAACTGATGGTTTAAAGAATTCAGGCAACATATAAAGCAACTAACACATGACATAATATTTTGCCATCGTCAATAACGTCAACAACGTCATTTTCAAAATTTCAACTATTTTGTCAAAAAATTGATGGAGTGATTTTTAGGTAGGCAAATCAAAAATACGAGATAGACAATAACTCTTATTTTTTTAATGAAGCACAAACCTTTTTTATTAAAAACAATAAAAATAATATCTGACCGCTCCATCTTAGAAATGTTCCCATTCACCGTCCGTTTTATCTTCTCAATAATCTCTAGTCACCCCTTCACCCCTACTTCAAAACCTAATACATAATATTGAATAAAATAATTTTTTGATATCAAGTTAGTATATAAATTTAAATCAAGTTAGTATATAAAAATTTTGCCCGGAGGAAAGAATGGTTTTTCCGAAACCGGACGGCATTAATATAAAAAATATAGTGGTTTAAAACAAAGTAATATTTTTTTCATTAAATGTTTTTATTATTTTGATGACTTTCAATCTTCTCATCTTGCAAAACTACAAACAGTTTTCGTTTGACTTCACAAGATGTAAAACAGGGATAGTCAACCTATGAATAATAAAATTTTAATGTTTGTCATGTTATTATGAACGTTCTGTGTCTATACAGGGTCATCGAAAATTTTCTCCGTTATTTTAAAATCAAGTAAATAAGTGAATATTAACGGTCTACTATTGCTACACCAAAGCACGCAGATTTTTGACGTGATAACGTCTTATAAATCGATGAACGCCGGATGCACTCACGAAAAAGCATGACTCATTGTCACGTTCCACCTGAACCGAGCGTGCAAGCGAGTGTGGAACAAGCGTTCGGCGTGTGACGCTTCTATCTCTCTTCCTTCCACTCCATCGTTAACGCATTGGAATTATAAATTATAAGCTTGCCAATAATGTTAAATTGATTGTACAATTCAGATCAAGTTAAAAATATTTAACATTGTATTTAAATAGGAAAAATTAGATAGTGATTGTGGAAAATATGAAGGTAGAATAGATGGATGGAGTGTAAAATGTATGGTTATTATGATTGAAATGTATTGCAGATTTAAGGTTTCACGGCGTTATTTCAGGTTTTTGAAGGTAAGGCGTCAGTATTTTGTATTTAGGTTGACAGGGAGAAGATTGAAAATTTTAGGGTCTAGGTAGATGAATTGTCTTTGTGCTGTCGTAGTATGTAGTTTATATCAATTCAATAAGTCGTATGTGTTTATCTCTTTTTAGCGTCTTCTTTAGCACCATTATGATTTGAAACTCGATGAAACGGAAATGACACCAATAAAAGACAAACACATACGTCTATAGGATTTAGCCTGCGAGATAGAATGAAACCTTACCTACCAACAGTACCTACCTACGGCATTGACCGCTTTAATTATGAGCACACTTTTCAAGTGTCCTATTCGTTGAGATTGTGTGAATTAAATTTCACTTTTATCGCGTGAAAACTGAATTTGATTTTTTTTCTTTTTGGCTTTAATATATTATCATTATGATTTTTTTTTGGTATTGTCAGTAGCCTTATTACTCTTTGTTCACTATTAAGTTTCTTTTTTGCTTTTAGAACCTGGTTCTTGACTGGGAGTTTGATAATTACGTAAATAGCACTTTTGCCGGATTTAATTAAGTAGTAAGTTTTAGAAGCAACAACCAAATATACTAATCCTGTCAATTAAAGCAATAAGTCAATTAATTGTACAATAAGCACAAAAACTTATCATAAAAATTATTCTTAAACTGCCTTTTACTACCAGCACTGATACGATCTTCAATACTTTCAACGTTATGGACATTAAACAACTCTACGCAAGATCCATATTAGTTAATTTACACAAAAACAACAAAAAATCGTACAAAACAACACAAACAATGCACAATACCCGAGCCAAAGACAAAGAACTTCTCCAAACTCCTTTTTCCAAAACTACCTTTGGACAAAGACACTTCAAATACATAGCTTGCAAGCTATACAATACACTACCAGCTACAATCAGACATACTGAATCCTTGACTAAATTCAAACAAGACGTAAAGAAATGGATTGTAAGTATTGGACGCCACACTACTGCAAACATATGTAAAGTAAATCATAAATAGACAGTTAACAATTTGCATACGACCTAATCCATGTAAAATAATTTAGAAATAGAATCATGTAAAATTAATTAATCAATCCCATAAATAGATTTGACAGGATTTACTATTCACTGTACATCATCTCTTCCTACATTTACATAACTCTCTTTAAAGTATTTACCCACACTTCCAATCACCTTTCCATTTTTATAGTATTCAATTGAATTTGTACGTAACTTAAAATATTCCTGTAATTTTAAATATGTACCTCTAAGTCTGTCTCAACACAAGTAAATCCTAGTGAGACAGGCATCAATTAAATCTTTGTAAAACCCTATGTTTATAGATTAATAAAATAAAATAAAAATTAAGCTCTCCTAGTTTACGCTTCCTTACTGTTAATACATTTCGATATTCAATTCAACGTAATAAATTAATGAAACATTATATTTACTTCATAGTTAGGCAGAAGTCTCCACAGTTCTACAATATTAACACATCTCTACAACTCTACGGCGTAGGCATGCTGTAGGGCGTAGAGGACAAGACAGGCGAGGAATTATGGGCGAATTACAACATGGAATGCCAACTAAATCCGCAATATGTCCCGCTCTCCGTACCCGGTACCCGGTATCCGCGCTGCCCGTGCCTTTGACACGCATTAATGCCATAGCGTGCTTACAGAGTTACTACTCACTCTAACCAAAACTAGTAGACATAGAATGCTTTGTTGATTACAACTTAAAATAAATAAACATATTATCACCAAACGAATATTATTAAAATTGTATAAAATTATCAAAGATTGTACTTCGGGAGGTGATCCTAAATGGTAGTATAAGTAAAAAAGCTTCTTAACTTTTTTCGAAATTCCAACTTTTAGGGGTACTTTTTTGGTACAAAGATAAAATTGGCCGGGGTGTGTGGCCCGCATTATTATTTTCTACTGTTACGATACGGACCAATCACAACCATGCAACGTTGCAACAATCGCGGATAAGTTTGTACTTCACACTAAGGTTTTTTGGTAGGTATGTCTTTTTGTGTGAGGAAAAAAGGAGGAATTTCGGAAAAAGTTGTTAATCTTTTTTACTCCCACCATCACGTAGAATCTTTTTTCAAAGTTGATGTTCCGGGAGAGTCCTGCTGGAAAGGTCAAGGTCTCCCTCAACGTGTCTCCCGGTCCGGTTTGCCACGTGGTTGGTGGGCAGAAGCATCTGCCGCCAAGATCTGAACAAAACACACAAAGTAACGAACCACTACGATTACTATAATCACTGGCATCCTATGGCGTTGGTAATCCAATAAATGATTCCTGGGGCAGCTGTAACCATATCCGCCTTCTAAATTTATAAACTCTGAGTATCTTTAAGACCTGCATTGATAAATCTCTACCTACAGTCCCTACCACAGCCCGCCTCTCAGCACTGCCCAACCGGGTATCTACGTAGTTTTGCTGTCTATACTTACTTACAGAGAGTGGCGCTCTTTTAAAGTGTAACAAAAAAATCTTTTATAATATTTTCCATCAACTGTGTCATTTCTTTGTAATCCTTGCATTTTAGTATCAAACTTTGTCATTCGCGAACATGTACTTAAACCCATCCCCAACTAATTCTATTCACTTTCAGCTTTTCCGTTCTGCAACGCTCCTACAGCAGTAGTTAGAGAATGAAACTGGCTTGCTCTATTAAAAACTTTCCCAAGGATCGGGCAGCGCTTTAGGAATTCCAACAGACAACAGACGCGCTGCAACGAAATGGGAAATTACTGAAAACCACAGATTTCAATTAATTCCTGTTGCAATTTCACTTCATCCAATATTCTGGAAAATCTATTTTGCTTAGCTTGACTCAAACAATAATTGGGAGAAGTATTTCAACCAACGGGTAAAAAGGTTTCATCAAAATAAGGACACTTTTTGCCTACATATACAAACGATTGAACTTTTAATAAGAGTGTAGAATTTATGAACTGGATTGTATGGTTGAAGTTAAAGCATTTTTAATGTTTATAAAATTGAACATTCCACACGTCCGTACCACATTGCGCAAGTAAAATAATATCTGAAATACTTGTCAGTGTATATTTTACGGATTTTTTTGTTTATTAGCTGTATTTTTTTTTTCTTTAAAAAAAGAGTGAATAAAAATTACTTTTGATGAATGAGAAATTTCCGTTTTAGGTACCGCTAGCGAGTTCTCGGCATACGGTGCTGTGCCACTTGAGAACGAAATTGTTTCTCCCTGCGTGTCCTTTCCCATTCCCCTTCCACCTCCCCTACCTCTCCCGCATCCCCTCCCTCTCACGCGTTCCCACACCGCCTTCTCCGCCTTCCCTCTCCCCTCTCCCGCCAACCCCCCTCCCGCGATCCCCTCCGGTACATTCATATAATCAAAAGCTCGCGTGCCACCTTTTGCATTTTTTTTTAGAAATTTTTTGTCAAATTCGGTACCTACCATAGGTACCTGTTTAAAATCAATATAAATTTTGATTAACTTTAAAGTATTCGATTTTTGTTAGAACCATAGGGGAGAATAAATTCATTAATTTAAACATTTTCAAAAATTGAATTTTACATTTAACAATCGATGGTTTGCAAAATGTCATTCTTAAATTGTGACAGTTTTGTAAGAGTTTTTTTAATGATTAAAAAACTTTTCAGATGTATTGTCATGGTTGTAAAAATCCAGAATCCTTCGCGAGGACGAAAATAAGGTATTTTGATACTACAAATCATCCACATTAAATCCCTGAGTTTCATCGCAATCGGATGAACTGTTAGCAACGCATAATTTCATGATGCCAGAACTCACTTTTGTATATAGTAAGAATCGCGGGCATGCGCACATCAAATCTCCAAAGTTTCATCGCAATCGATTGAACGGTTTAGCAACGCATAGCATACACACATACATACGTAGACAGAAACAATTATATTTTCATTATCATATAATGTATACCCAGATAGTTACGAATTTATATTATTTAAGGCGGCACTTCCCCGCCCCAAAAAGAAGAAGATGGAGAGATATGTAATTACGAATGTTGGCCAGAGCGAAAATTGCGAAAATGCTTAATAAAACATGACTTGTTTAAAATAGAGCAAAATTCTTGTGGAAAGTATCTTGGTAAAGAAACATTGTGAATTTTTTCAAATACAACTTGTAAAATAATAGATATAGACTTGTTTTTATCGGAAGGATTTATCGAAAAAAAATAGTAACAAACGTACACTGTGAATAAAACTCTTTAAAAGGAAATGTCTGAAAATCGTTAAGAAATACTTAAAAAACAATTAATTTCTTTCCAAGAATATCAAGTTTTCTTCCATGCTAAAATAATAAGCTACACAAGATTCAATATATTAGACGCTATATCCTTCTTTATATCATAAAAAGCCAAATCAGCTGGCCCTCTTAATGCTTTATTATTGTCCCTTAACAATATATTACACACTTTAATTAAAACTCTAACGACACTTCTTCCCATCTCAAATCTAAGGTTTTATTGTTAAAAAAAAAACATATAATTTTGACCATGTTAAAAATAAACAAATTAGTTAATGGTTGTCAAAGATTTAAGCAAAATGTTCAAATTGATTCTTTTTTGAGGTTCTGTCTTAAGATAAATTTTTTTTTGCTAAAACGTCGGCTATTTATATTTATTTTTGCACATTACTTACAAGATAACTAAAATTAAATAAAATCAACGAATACAATTATTATTAACACTAATAACTCTAAAAACAAAATTAAAATGATTAAATAATCTATATTTAATCTATTATGCCTCAGTTCAATTAGTTGGGGATCCGCATATAAATGTAACCTTCTTCCAATAGAAATTGTGCAAACAACAATAATTAAAATTATATTCAAAAAATCTTTGGACTACCAACGGAACGCCTGTTTGAAGAATGTCAAGTACCTACATTTAAAAATGTAATTATGCCCATTTAAAGATGCCCAAAATCAAATACTACTTTTGCACACCAGCAAGAACCAGGGAAGAACTTTTTTCAATCGTCTACCGGAAGAAATCAGAAGCATTAATGATAACACCCGAATATTGCTCTCGAACGTCAAGAAACATTTTAAAAACATTCTTAAAAAAACCAATTCACGTAATTGTGTGATTATCACCAAAAGTGCAAAATGCATTGTAATCGACAGAAGTCTATCGGCCTAATTTCAGCCCGATTGGATATCGGAAAGTAGGCTAATTAAGACCACTAAGATTTTAATTTTTTCAAGAAATGAATTCAAAATTAAAATTGTACATTTATATACTTTAAAATTAATTAACTGTTGGTTGTTGATGCAAACGATTGCAGTAGGCAATAGGCAATAAATCTATCGCTTGGCGTTATTTACGAGGGGAATGTAGATTGGGAGTTTTGAAACTGACAATAATTCATACTAATTGAATAATTATGGAAACTCGCCAAATATCTTCTTTACTGGTATTGAAGTTCCACTAACGGACTTGTTGGCACATGTTCGACTTTGCAAATTACAAATAATATGTTAAAATTATGACAGTTCTCTTTAAATTTTATTTGCCAGATAAGTACGGTATTTTTACTAAAATTACCTAGATGGGCGTACATATGAAAACACAAAAATGAGTTTAAAATCACTTTGTTTTAATAAATACCATTAAGCCACCGCTATCCGAATTTCTACCGATTTCATACATATCTCCCTTAAACATTAGAAGTTTTTAAGCTTTTAAAAAAAATATGTTATTTTTGAAGTTATATCTAGTTATAAAGATATATATACGTTCCACGCCGAAACGCAAATTATATGAAATTCCCTCGATAGAAAAAAATCGAAAAGTATGCTCCGAAAATTATTAAAAACAAGTCTATTTCTATTATTTTACAAGTTATATTTGTGAAAATATTCACAATGTTTCTTTAAATGATACTTAAGATACCTTCTACGAGATTTTTGCTCTATTTTAAAGGAGTCATATTTTATTAAGCATTTTCGCCTCAATTTCATCACTTAAAATATTAGCGCAATCTGTTCAACAATCGTAATTACATATTTCTCCATCTTCTTCTTTTTGAGCCGGGAAGCGCCGCCGCCTTAAACCGTTTCTGAAGGGGCCGTCTTTCTTTAGGAGAATATTTAAACTAATATATGGAATATTGACAGTCTTTAGATGGCGCTCGCTAATATTAATACATTTAGCCAAGACACTATCCAGATTGTATTTAGTTCGGGAAGAACTTGCAATCATACATGAAGATCTTATTCTCGGTTATTGATTGATCCCTATTGCAATTTTCATGGTGGATAAGGGTCTTCCACTCCTCGCAGTCCTACCCAGCGTGGAGAGCAGCGAACACCGACGTATCGGACGCCAGTGAGGCTTGATCACTCCAGTGAATTTGTGACTTTACTTCTTCTGCCTTCCACTTTGCCAGCGTGGAATATGTCGAAAAATAGTGGGGAAATTCACCTGCTATTGTACATGCTGTCACATATTTTTATCCGCTTTTTTATATTCACCTGCTGTCATATCTTTTTATCGGTTCCATACCAACTGAGAATAAAGTCAACTCAACACCTTCTCGAAAATTCATTAAAAGCTATTTTAAAAAATAATTTTAAATAAGCTGATAACCCTAACCTAACGTAACCTATTTAACCAACTTTTTATGTTTTTTATTACTCTAAATGACTTATCTGAGACGGTTCTGAGTTGGTTTCATTCCGAGTTGTCCGGTCACCCTTTTTATCTATCTGCTTTTTTTATATTTACCTGTTGTCGTAGATTTTTATTTTCTTTTTTATATTCACCTGCTGTCATATTTTTTTATCCGCTTATTTATATTCATCTGCTGTCATATCTTTTAATCCGCTTATTTATATTCACCTGCTGTCATATCTTTTTATCCGCTTATTTATATTCATCTGCTCTCATATATTTTAATCCGCTTATTTATATTCACCTGCTGTCATATCTTTTTATCCGCTTATTTATATTCATCTGCTGTCATATCTTTTAATCCGCTTATTTATATTCACCTGCTGTCATATCTTTTTATCCGCTTATTTATATTCATCTGCTGTCATATCTTTTAATCCGCTTATTTGTATTCACCTGCTGACATATCTTTAAATCTGCTTATTTATATTCACTTGCTGACAAATCTTTTTATCCACTTTTTTATGTTCACCTGCTGACATATCTTCTTATCGGCTTATTTATATTCACCTGCTGACATATCTTTTTATCCGCTTATATATTCACTTGCTGACAATTTTTTTTATCCGCTTATTTATATTCATCTGCTGTCATATCTTTTTATCCGCTTTTTTATATTCACTTGCTGACATATCTTTTTATCCGCTTATATATTCACTTGCTGACAAATCTTTTTATCCGCTTATTTATATTCATCTGCTGTCATATCTTTTTACCCGTTTTTTTATATTCACTTGCTGTCTTATCTTTTTATCCGCTTTTTGATATTCATCGGTTACGTGTCCTTTTACCTGCTTTTATATAATTCAAATTTTCTCGATTATTTCAAATAACGAAGATTTTTTACACTTGCACAACCCTCCTTTGTCAAATTATGTTATCCTTTATATATGGGTACCGCTTGTAAGCCTTTGAACAGCTTTTGTAACAGTTTTGATTCTACGTTCAACGGTCATGATTAAATAATGCTTACTTGCACTTGTGCTCAAATAGGAAGATGCATTGAATTTGTCCATTTTCACACTCAAAAAGCTGCGCGTGGCTTAAAGAAACATTTCTTATGTTTTGACTTTGTTATCTTCCCTCATTGACCATTCCCTCCCAGAGTTAATTTCGTTTTATATAATCCCCCTATAGTTACATTATCTCCACGCAGAAAAAATTATCAGGACCTACGCCATAATTGGAAATGCTGTGGAGGGTCTTTTTAGGAAAAGAATGAGAGGAAGTTCTGGAAAGCAAAAATATATGAGGGGTGGGTAGTAATCGGGGGTCAATTTATTCAGGAGTGACAAACGTATTTTTTTTTTTTACATTAACTCCACACAGGAGGCCCTGAAGAAAATAATTTCCCTCAGGGCCTATGTCATCTTTGAGGATGCTGTGTGGAGGGTGTTTTTGAAGGAGGAAGGAGTGAACATGGGTCTTGAAGAGACCCATGTTGTAGGAGGAAGGAAACACAGAGGCCGGCAAATCGTTCCACAGCCGAGCTGTTGAACTCAAAAACGAGTCGTAGAAACGACCCGTTCTCATGTGACTTATGTCAACCGTGTACAAATGTTGAGCGCGCGTTAGGCGTGTTTCTCGACTATGCACCGGTGAGGAGATCAATGACGCTAGTTCCTCGGAGCATCTTCCATTGTTATACCGGTAGAACAAGAACAGCATTCCCACCTGGCGCCTGTGCTCTAAAGATTGCAATCTAGTAAACAGAATTAATTATTTATTATTTAAGTAAACTGAAAACATGTAAAATGAGAGAGTGGATATAAATTACATTTATTGAAATAAAAAAGTGTTTTCTGGTTATTTCCATATTTCTTTTTTTGAAGCTCTTAATAATTTTTGTTGTTTTAAATAAATTTTTAGCAATATTACGTACCGTTTGGCCTCTATCTGAATTGACATTTCTAATTGATTTAAAAACTTATATGTGGTTTTCTTTGTTTCAGGTAAGTTGAATAATCCGATCTTAAGGATGTTGTAAGGATGAGATAAAAAACTTCCTCAATTGGTAAGTAAATTATCGTAAGAACTTTCTCAATTGGTAAGTAAATTATCGTAAGAACTTTTTCAATTGTAAGTAAATTATGATCTGTGATGAAATGAAATAAAAATATAAATCTGTTGATGTACTTGTAATAAGAGTACCCGGCTTTGCACAGGAAATTCGATTCATGCATTTAGGAAAGAATGTAATTAACATCACATGGCGCTTGTATCAACTTGTTTTTTCTGTTTAATATGGATTCACACAAGAATTCCAACTGCTCCCAACCGGATCAATGAGAACTATGGCATCTCCAATCGGGGTACGTAGTGAGTCTAAAGGTATTAGGGAAAGGAAGAAGATGGAGGAGAGGAAAGTAGAGAAGTGCCTGGCCATTTCTGGATGATCACTAAACACGGCTAAAGCCATTTCACGCAACGTTTCAATTCTGAATGGTGATTTGAAAAACGGGATTCGATCCCGCGACTTTTGGATTGCGAGTCAAGAGCCTTACCCCTCGACCACGGATGCCGTCGAACATTGACTACTGACATTTACTTGAATATTTCTCTCTTGAGATCATAATGATCATGTGAGCTGAGAATAGTTACATGCGTCTTGAAAATATTAACAAATAATGCTTGTTCAATCGTATACAACTTCAACGGTGCATTAAACACCGAACAGAAAATCCCTAGACGTGTGGTCTTTACCGATCAGAAATAAAACTACTCTAATCATAAAAATTCCAAAACCAAATAAACAAAATTAATTTTAACTGATAATTTATATTTTTGATGAAAGTATGGTACCATTAGTATTAAAGTTGTTCCTCCACTAATTCAATTTCATTTTAAATTTATTTAAGTGCACTTAAAAAGCAAAACAAACTCAAATGTTGTGTTAAACCTTCAAAGAGAGCACCTATTACAAGCACTAATGCGCTACACTAAGAGAACTGTTAAATGTCCCTACATCCCTTAATATTCTTAACTGAGCCCTTCCTGCCTGCTTACACCGTCGCAGTAAGCCAGGTTTAAGTCTTATCACGTGACGTAACTAAACGCTGTCTTCCATCCTTCTCCTTCTAGCTTGTCGCGCATAAATCCATCCCGTTACGGTTCACTAAGTGGCGGATTCGAAGACGATCAATCAATCTATCTGCCTAACCGCGCCGGGATTTACTGCGGTGAATAATGTCAGGCTAAATTGTCATTTTGGAAGACAGTTGGAAAGTAGACTGTCTGGTAGTCACTACTAATCTATTAGTTGATTAATAATGTTTTTCTTACTGATCGCTTGCATATTTTTTAAGGTGTGTTTTTGGAAGAATATTTACATTTTTTTTACATTAGCTCACGAGAAAGGATGGAGGAAATTTTTTTTATTATGTGAATACCGCACAAAAGTCTCTACCCAATGGAGCGATTTTTGCCATATTTTGGCGCCATTTTAAATGTTTCAGACTGCTTTTCGGATAAAAAAGGCAATTATCTCCTAGATTCGGCAAAATAATTTTATAATAATATAGTTTTAGCTCCCCTGTTTGTTATTTTCGACTTAAAATGAAGCTATTGAAATGCTATTATGACTATAGATGTCCCAAATCCGAACTTCGTAGACTATTTTATAACGATAAATTTTTTAAATTTTTGATTTCACGCAGAATTTCTGATCAGCTGTTTATGGTAAAAATTAAGTATTTTTTTTCCATAGATAATATACTTTTCATTATCAAGTTGTGATGGTTCAGTGTTGTTTGAACAAGTAGACGAGGAAATTTTTTTTAAAATATTTAAATTCGATCATATTACTGACCTCTGTTGGGTGTGTTTGAAAACGAAATTGAAGGAGTCTGTAATAAAATACGGGTTAATTATCGCGTGGGAGGTGCTAGACTATCGGAGATGTAAAACGTTGGACAAATTGGAAATGATAAATTAACAATTATTTTGAACACAACGAATAGCGAGAGAGAGGCGGAGCTAAAGGCGTTTATCTGGTTCTGGTTCTCACGAAGTCCATGGTATGGAATGCAGACCCTTATGAATTTGATCATAACTCACTTCATTAAGACCAAAAATAAGAAATTGATAACTGTTGAAATTCGGGACCGAGACTCTATTGAGATTTTGAAAAAGATCGTTCAGGAAGTAGATTTTGGGTTAATTATGAACTTTTGCGTTTCAGTTATTAGGAGCGACATGGGGAAGGTTTACAATCTCTTGTACATAAGTGACGTTCTAAGAGATTGACAGGTAACACGATTTTGGCTCTTAGAAGAGGTCATTAAGCCGAAATCACCACTCTAGGTTACGTACAAAATAGTGGAAAAAGTAATTAGCCAAATGCATAAAATTTAACGGCCCGTCTAATTCTAAATTTATTTACAAATTCGAGTGTGATTTTTGAAGAGATCAATAAAACATTTTGACAGTTATTAGCTTTTTTCGGGAGAACGAGACGATGAGATGTGGGAGGTTACTTAGTAGAGATGCAAATAACAGGGACAGATTAGGCCATGGTGGTGATAAATGGCCATAAATGAAAATCGAAATCAATAAAAATGTGAGTTTAATACTGGGAAAAGCCTTACGGGCGTTGCTATTTGTTTAAAGAGAGAGTTTGTCAGAGTATAAGGCCTAAACACTCACAAATACGGAAAAACAAGGGAGAATACATATTGTTCGTAGAATAATGCGTAGAATAAAATTCCTTCGCGTTAGGTTATAAAATAATGATAATAATAATAGATTATTCCAAAATGTATGCAGGGGTAGTGCGATGTAATACATTTATTTTGAGTGGGAGAAAATGTCCTATGACAAGTTTGAGTCGAGCGCGTGGTCCACCCCTGTTTTATTTTGCTAGACCGAGATGGTTGGGACTGCGATTTCAAGGGTTGTGACGGGGACAAACGCAAAAGGGAGGAACGGACGGGAAGCGAGAGTAGTGGGTGGCGAGCGGGTAAATACGACTCAAAATTGCATGAACTTATTTTGATTGATGGGAGATTTTCGTTTTAAATAAGCAGTTTTTTTTGATAACAGGGCAGTGAGTGAAGATCAGTCAGTGGAATTCGGCGGAAGAATACGGTTAAGTCTGGAAGTTTTGGTTCTAACCAGCTCGTAGCAACGGTTAATTAACTTCAGTGAAAACAGATAGTGGTAATTTTATTAAAAGGGAGTCCGGAGTTTATTAATATAATTTTTTTTTAATTTTGCGGAAATATGAAGAGGTAAAACTAACTTAATAATAGACAAATAGCTGCAAAAAAAACGTAAATTCAGTGATAAGTTGTGTTTGCAATAATCGCGGTGATAAATTGTTAAACGATAGTGGATAAAATCACGTGTTCTTCTTTTCTACGTGTAATAATCAAATTAATCAACTATAAATAAATAAAATAAATAAAGAGATGACTCATTATTAGGGAGGTGAAAGGAGTAATCAAACCATAACGGAATTCACTTTACAGGAAAAATCGTATAAACTTTACGTAGATTAATTTGGGCTTTAATAATAAATATACCGCTTGACGGAAGCTATAACAAAAAATGATAACTACAGATGATCGAACAGAGTATAGATTTCAGGACATTACATAACAGGGGGGGGGGGAATGGTCGTAGGGAGGTGGAAAGGGTTTCTTTGTTTTCCCACAGGTTATAACAGGTGCAGGTCCAAAATCACAACGAGCGTGTATTCCCGCTAGGATAAAGGGTACAGTTATCAATCACTCTCGGTAAGTCGAATTACAACTCCATAATTTAAATTACAGGACATGCTGACCGCAAGAACGAAGCAGTCAATTGAACTATTGTTTACTATAAGTGTGCGTGTCGGTCAGGGGTTTTTTTTTCTCTTCACCGTTATCACTCGGGTCCAGCCACCCGAACCGTCGCCTAACAGCTGGATGCTAGGAACGGAACAGCAGCAAAAAATGGTTCTTACAAGTACCTAGGAACGCAGAGGCAATAAGACTACGATAGTACACCCAATCGAATTGATGAAATTTTGGCAGTACAACTTACCCAATTGCAGGCGTTGGCTGACAGTTTGGCGCAGACTTCGACAGGAGGAGGGCGTGAGAACCAGATTCACGATTCTATGCATGTATAACATTATATCAACCTGTTTATCTGCGAAATTTCTACCTGTTGTATTGCGTGAATTAAATTTTCACGTTTGAGGAATGTGTACGACGGTACTGAGACTATACATAAGTGAGATACGTTTGTCGAATGGTAAGAATTTCCCCCACCTTACCATGTTACGAAGAGGAGAGGTACCAGCCACATACTGGGCGGGTCACGCGCTGTGTCGGAGGTCATTCCCTTTCGCGGGATCATGTCGAGCGAACGGGCGCGAAAGGTTATGTACCAGGGATGCCGAATTGTATGTCATGGGCACGATTCGCTGACGGAGGCGTTTGACTTTAGACATCACGGGAAGCCTGCAAGGTTGAGTGGAGGAGACCGTTAACAGGGTATCTTGCGGGAAAATTCTGTAACGTTGTTGCATTCTCTCATCTGTGTCAACCCAAAAGTAAACGTAAGGCCCACAAAGTGCGCCTTATGACAACTATTGGAGGTGGAAAGACGAAGACGGTCGGCTTTAATGGTCTGCCTCACAGCTTCGCGCCACTTGCCCGCGAGTAGAGTCATGACAAGGGACGAAATGGAAATACCCCTTTTAGAGCCAGTAACGTAGAATCTGGAGGCGTAATGAGTATTGGAGTTGGCTGGGAAAGGTTTGAAAGCCTGCTGTTCTTCCTCTGGCATGTGTGAGTCCGGGTATGTCAGGGTGATCGTCCAAGAGATCCGCCAGATACCGGGGTATAGCTCAGACATGCATTGGCGGGATAGTTGTGTCCGGAGAACTGCCCACTCGGTCAACTTGGTTAGTGGAGGAGCCAATACTAGTTTGCAAAGAAATTCTCCTTCCTTTCCTTTTATCACTTCCTTAAGATTTCCTAGTTCTGCCGTAAATTGGTGCTACTAACAATAACAATATTTCTAACGGTTATGCATAGGATAGGTATTTCAGATTGGGAGTCGCGGGAGCAGCCTACTCGGCCGTAGAGAGGCACCTCTAGGTACGTACATTTAAATTAAAGTAAATAATGAACTTGTATTGCCATTTAATTGATCTAGGTGCAAAAGGGATCACTATAGCGGGGAACGGGGACTCTACGCGAGTATACAGTTAGGGCCATAGGCATCGGTAGTGTAGGGCAGTTAGACAGGGCGTATCCTTCATGCGTTTGAGAAGACAACAGAAAAAATTCTTCCACGTCTTTTAAAGAGTCGAAAGTTACCACGAAAAAGAGTAGATACATTAAATGCCTACTCCAGATAATCTGGGGGCTCCGAAATGACAAATAACACAACGTGGAGTAAAGGGTTTCTTGTAAGATTTCCCAGAACAACCTTGTTTTACTGTGTTTCGCATCACAGGGGTTGGGAAAATGAGATCAGGAAAACGGCGTAGCTGAACCTTCCGATCGGAGATCTCAACGACGAAGAGAGAAAAGGAAAGGGTGAAAAAACCTTGCACCGGGGTGGGACCATCACAACTGTTGCCGCGAGCCAGGAGTAAAAGGTAGTACAAGTTGGAAGGATTTCGACGTGTTTTGAACGTATTGATGGATACTTTTCGTGGGAATAAAACTTGCGAAAATAGAAAAAAATAATGTTATTATAATTGTATAGAGCAGTTTTATGTTACGTCACTTCAAACGCGGTTAGCTTAATAAACAAAATAAAAAATACTAATAATAATAATCCATTACAAGACATTGATAAAATAATATGAAACGAAGAATAAACAGAAATTACAAAACGATAGCGGTACTTTTCTAGCACAGGATAAAACAAGAAATTTAAAACTGAAATATGATATACTAACGGAAGACAGCTTGTATTTAGAAATGAAGAAAAAAATGTAAACAAACCATTAGTATAATTTATTACACCAAGAACAAAATATTATTAAGGAATTTTGACCTCGGCAGACTAAGATGTAGGCCATTGCAGGCGAGGGTAGAAAAGATGCAAGCAAAAAAAAAAAGGTAAACGAACCGTAAAAACGGAGATTTATGACTGGTACTCGAGTACAACTGCTAAGTCGGATATATTCGTCGAGGAAAAAAATTTATGACGATAAGGTATAGCTTTTAGATTTTTGGTTGATAGAGGATGATAGTTACGTTGAAGCAGATCGAGCCGTTACGAAATGAACAAAAAAAAATAATTCGCGTATAAAGAAAAAAAAACAGTGATTTCAAAATAATGTTACAGGGTTTTTAAACGAAATTATAGTCTTAACTGAAGCGTTTAAAGAGACAGAATCTGTGGAATAAAAACATATAGAATAAACTTTAGTTACGTAAACCGTGGCGTTACTAGTGACATTAGGCGTGAAGACAATAAAATCAGATAGAGACGGGGAAGGTAGGAAAAATTTTAATCAACCTCCGACTTATCGAAATTATATAACGTACCAATATAACGTGCATTGAACTTATATAACGTGTCGTATAATCGACTTATCGGACTTATATAACGTATAAAAGGTTTTACAAGGTGAGGAGAAGAAATTGGTTCTATAATGGTAAAATTAAAATATCAATAGATTTTTAATATTCAATTATTGATACGAAAAGATTAGTGAATAGTTTGGAAAGAAAAAAAATTGCGCAGAGAATTGTTGTATTTATACATATTGATCAGATAAACCATGTTACAGACAAAGCGTATCTGAAAAATTTAAATTCAAATTTTGTGCGAGGTTAAAAGAGAAAAAAAAACGAAAAATAATTACGTACCTACTTAAAGGTTTGAATTTTAAGGTTGACAGTCGGCCTTCCTTATCAGTTAAAAAGGACATTCCATGGTGCCATCAAACCTCAGTATTTGTTAAATTTACGATAAGGTTTGTCTCGTTTTAGGGGAGACCTTCAGTTGGCGAAAGTTATTTAAACAAACAAATAAAAACGCATTCATCATTCATCTCGAATGACAAAAAGACGACAAAAAAAAAAGGTCGGCATCGGAATTTGGGACCTTTTTTCAATAATGTGTACAGGATGGAATCCGTAATGGTTCGACCTACATTAAGGGGAGACACGTCGGGATTATGAGTGGCGAAATATTGAGATTTGTGCATCTCCGATTTTACTACTGGCAGAGTTAGAATGTATTTTTTTTCAGAATGCGCTTTATGTTAATACGTTTCGGTATTGAAAGGATACATTGTCTAAGTTGCGTACAGGGCATTTATTAATGGTGTCCGGAGCGGGCAATTTTAGCGATTTCGGACAAACTCGTTTAGTAAAATACATTTATTTTATTAAAACACAAATACCTTTATATACCAAATATCGCTGTTATTTGATACACACTTAGCACGTTTTGTGGACGATGTTCGCCTCATCAGGACTTAAGTATAAAAAAATAAAAAAAAATAAAATAAAATAAAAATAAAAAAAATAAAATTAATAGAGTATATATAAGAGTATATATATAATAAAATAATAACAATAGGTAAATAAAAATAAATAATGCCATCGCAAAGAAAAAACCTTAATGAAGGAGTTTTCTTCGAAAAAATTAAAATACATTTGCGTACCTCG
Source organism: Glyphotaelius pellucidus (assembly GCA_936435175.1). Taxonomy (NCBI): domain Eukaryota; kingdom Metazoa; phylum Arthropoda; class Insecta; order Trichoptera; family Limnephilidae; genus Glyphotaelius; species Glyphotaelius pellucidus. The sequence goes on along the minus strand of OW386555.1, from coordinate 3,609,166 downwards.
GGGTCGTTAACTTAAAGTGCAAGTGCAGTGTTATTGACAAGTGTCCTTAATTTAAATCAAGTGAAAACGTATTTACAAGTTTAAATGATAAGCAACTACAGTTCGGTTTTAAAAGAGAAACGTCACCCGGTCGCCTCTTAAGATATTCGTCCTCTACCTTATAACAGAAATCAGCCAAACACCCAAGGCCGAAATATGGTGGCGCATGGACCAACAAAATGCCATAGGTAATAACGGTTGTTAACGGGCGGCTGTCAGTTTTTTGGGACGAGTGAAGATATATAGTAGTTCGTGAGTACAAAGAAACAGAGATTAAGACACTTGATAAGGAACCAGGACGGGGCCGAATTGGGGAAAACATATAGTAAACGAGTTCGGAAAAAAAAAAAAAAAAAAAAAAGGGGGAGGGAAAATAAGTACAGTGGATCATCGAGGGGGGGGGGAAATAGTAGAAGATTTGTGTGGATTTTGAATTGTTGTTTGAGAGAGGAGAGGAGAAGATGTCGTAGGGAGGGGAAGTATAGAGGGAACAAAACATTTTGAAAAGAAGGTGAAGAAGGAAAACCTTAAAACCTATGTTAACAAATTTTTCCATCGACTAAACACGGCGTGTTTTGACGCTGGAAAAAATTTATATAGGGAGGCTGTGATGGTTCAGTGTTGTTTGAACAAGTAGACGAGGAAATTTTTTTTAAAATATTTAAATTCGATCATATTACTGACCTCTGTTGGGTGTGTTTGAAAACGAAATTGAAGGAGTCTGTAATAAAATACGGGTTAATTATCGCGTGGGAGGTGCTAGACTATCGGAGATGTAAAACGTTGGACAAATTGGAAATGATAAATTAACAATTATTTTGAACACAACGAATAGCGAGAGAGAGGCGGAGCTAAAGGCGTTTATCTGGTTCTGGTTCTCACGAAGTCCATGGTATGGAATGCAGACCCTTATGAATTTGATCATAACTCACTTCATTAAGACCAAAAATAAGAAATTGATAACTGTTGAAATTCGGGACCGAGACTCTATTGAGATTTTGAAAAAGATCGTTCAGGAAGTAGATTTTGGGTTAATTATGAACTTTTGCGTTTCAGTTATTAGGAGCGACATGGGGAAGGTTTACAATCTCTTGTACATAAGTGACGTTCTAAGAGATTGACAGGTAACACGATTTTGGCTCTTAGAAGAGGTCATTAAGCCGAAATCACCACTCTAGGTTACGTACAAAATAGTGGAAAAAGTAATTAGCCAAATGCATAAAATTTAACGGCCCGTCTAATTCTAAATTTATTTACAAATTCGAGTGTGATTTTTGAAGAGATCAATAAAACATTTTGACAGTTATTAGCTTTTTTCGGGAGAACGAGACGATGAGATGTGGGAGGTTACTTAGTAGAGATGCAAATAACAGGGACAGATTAGGCCATGGTGGTGATAAATGGCCATAAATGAAAATCGAAATCAATAAAAATGTGAGTTTAATACTGGGAAAAGCCTTACGGGCGTTGCTATTTGTTTAAAGAGAGAGTTTGTCAGAGTATAAGGCCTAAACACTCACAAATACGGAAAAACAAGGGAGAATACATATTGTTCGTAGAATAATGCGTAGAATAAAATTCCTTCGCGTTAGGTTATAAAATAATGATAATAATAATAGATTATTCCAAAATGTATGCAGGGGTAGTGCGATGTAATACATTTATTTTGAGTGGGAGAAAATGTCCTATGACAAGTTTGAGTCGAGCGCGTGGTCCACCCCTGTTTTATTTTGCTAGACCGAGATGGTTGGGACTGCGATTTCAAGGGTTGTGACGGGGACAAACGCAAAAGGGAGGAACGGACGGGAAGCGAGAGTAGTGGGTGGCGAGCGGGTAAATACGACTCAAAATTGCATGAACTTATTTTGATTGATGGGAGATTTTCGTTTTAAATAAGCAGTTTTTTTTGATAACAGGGCAGTGAGTGAAGATCAGTCAGTGGAATTCGGCGGAAGAATACGGTTAAGTCTGGAAGTTTTGGTTCTAACCAGCTCGTAGCAACGGTTAATTAACTTCAGTGAAAACAGATAGTGGTAATTTTATTAAAAGGGAGTCCGGAGTTTATTAATATAATTTTTTTTTAATTTTGCGGAAATATGAAGAGGTAAAACTAACTTAATAATAGACAAATAGCTGCAAAAAAAACGTAAATTCAGTGATAAGTTGTGTTTGCAATAATCGCGGTGATAAATTGTTAAACGATAGTGGATAAAATCACGTGTTCTTCTTTTCTACGTGTAATAATCAAATTAATCAACTATAAATAAATAAAATAAATAAAGAGATGACTCATTATTAGGGAGGTGAAAGGAGTAATCAAACCATAACGGAATTCACTTTACAGGAAAAATCGTATAAACTTTACGTAGATTAATTTGGGCTTTAATAATAAATATACCGCTTGACGGAAGCTATAACAAAAAATGATAACTACAGATGATCGAACAGAGTATAGATTTCAGGACATTACATAACAGGGGGGGGGGGAATGGTCGTAGGGAGGTGGAAAGGGTTTCTTTGTTTTCCCACAGGTTATAACAGGTGCAGGTCCAAAATCACAACGAGCGTGTATTCCCGCTAGGATAAAGGGTACAGTTATCAATCACTCTCGGTAAGTCGAATTACAACTCCATAATTTAAATTACAGGACATGCTGACCGCAAGAACGAAGCAGTCAATTGAACTATTGTTTACTATAAGTGTGCGTGTCGGTCAGGGGTTTTTTTTTCTCTTCACCGTTATCACTCGGGTCCAGCCACCCGAACCGTCGCCTAACAGCTGGATGCTAGGAACGGAACAGCAGCAAAAAATGGTTCTTACAAGTACCTAGGAACGCAGAGGCAATAAGACTACGATAGTACACCCAATCGAATTGATGAAATTTTGGCAGTACAACTTACCCAATTGCAGGCGTTGGCTGACAGTTTGGCGCAGACTTCGACAGGAGGAGGGCGTGAGAACCAGATTCACGATTCTATGCATGTATAACATTATATCAACCTGTTTATCTGCGAAATTTCTACCTGTTGTATTGCGTGAATTAAATTTTCACGTTTGAGGAATGTGTACGACGGTACTGAGACTATACATAAGTGAGATACGTTTGTCGAATGGTAAGAATTTCCCCCACCTTACCATGTTACGAAGAGGAGAGGTACCAGCCACATACTGGGCGGGTCACGCGCTGTGTCGGAGGTCATTCCCTTTCGCGGGATCATGTCGAGCGAACGGGCGCGAAAGGTTATGTACCAGGGATGCCGAATTGTATGTCATGGGCACGATTCGCTGACGGAGGCGTTTGACTTTAGACATCACGGGAAGCCTGCAAGGTTGAGTGGAGGAGACCGTTAACAGGGTATCTTGCGGGAAAATTCTGTAACGTTGTTGCATTCTCTCATCTGTGTCAACCCAAAAGTAAACGTAAGGCCCACAAAGTGCGCCTTATGTCAACTATTGGAGGTGGAAAGACGAAGACGGTCGGCTTTAATGGTCTGCCTCACAGCTTCGCGCCACTTGCCCGCGAGTAGAGTCATGACAAGGGACGAAATGGAAATACCCCTTTTAGAGCCAGTAACGTAGAATCTGGAGGCGTAATGAGTATTGGAGTTGGCTGGGAAAGGTTTGAAAGCCTGCTGTTCTTCCTCTGGCATGTGTGAGTCCGGGTATGTCAGGGTGATCGTCCAAGAGATCCGCCAGATACCGGGGTATAGCTCAGACATGCATTGGCGGGATAGTTGTGTCCGGAGAACTGCCCACTCGGTCAACTTGGTTAGTGGAGGAGCCAATACTAGTTTGCAAAGAAATTCTCCTTCCTTTCCTTTTATCACTTCCTTAAGATTCCCTAGTTCTGCCGTAAATTGGTGCTACTAACAATAACAATATTTCTAACGGTTATGCATAGGATAGGTATTTCAGATTGGGAGTCGCGGGAGCAGCCTACTCGGCCGTAGAGAGGCACCTCTAGGTACGTACATTTAAATTAAAGTAAATAATGAACTTGTATTGCCATTTAATTGATCTAGGTGCAAAAGGGATCACTATAGCGGGGAACGGGGACTCTACGCGAGTATACAGTTAGGGCCATAGGCATCGGTAGTGTAGGGCAGTTAGACAGGGCGTATCCTTCATGCGTTTGAGAAGACAACAGAAAAAATTCTTCCACGCCTTTTAAAGAGTCGAAAGTTACCACGAAAAAGAGTAGATACATTAAATGCCTACTCCAGATAATCTGGGGGCTCCGAAATGACAAATAACACAACGTGGAGTAAAGGGTTTCTTGTAAGATTTCCCAGAACAACCTTGTTTTACTGTGTTTCGCATCACAGGGGTTGGGAAAATGAGATCAGGAAAACGGCGTAGCTGAACCTTCCGATCGGAGATCTCAACGACGAAGAGAGAAAAGGAAAGGGTGAAAAAACCTTGCACCGGGGTGGGACCATCACAAAGTACACCACAGACAATACAAAGCAATCGAAAATATTCTATTTTGACCCGAATAAGTACCTTTCACGGTTTCTAAGTAACAAACACGCAGGATATGTGCGGTTATAAAGTTTAAGTTTTTTTTTTTTTATAAATCCTACAAATATGAAATAAACAGTTAATATAGATATAAGTTTTCATGTCTCCTCATTAAAATTTGAAGGTATGATTTTTTTTAATGTTGGCGAAAAATTTAAAAAATGAACTTCTGAAAATCTCGAGCAAACGGAGAAAAAAGTTGCTTCCGTTTCGATTCCGAATGGTAATCTTACACCAGGGCGATACTAGGAGTATCTTCCTCTCTGGAACGTGCCGCAAATGTACCACATATAATTTTAAATTTATTAATTGTGAAAAAACACAATTTAATCCTACAAAACTTATTTGCGCAGGCGAGGATTCAATCCCGCAACCTTCGGATTGCGAGTAAAAAGCCTTAACCCTCGACCACGGAAGCTGTCAGAGTAGAAGGGTGGGTAGGAATCTGGGGGTTAATGTGTCCAGGAGTGACGGACACATGAACCTACCCTCCCACAAAAACATTAAAAATTGAAAATGAAAAACTACAGGCCACCTGAAAACGGGTAACCCTAGTGATAAAGGCTGTGAAAACATAGAATTCTTACTTAATAAAATAAAATACTTTTTTGTTTAAAACCACGAGATTTATTAATTTTTGAACCGACCGGTTTCGCTTAACTTAAGCATCATCAGGGTACAAATTAATACTAAACAAGAAGTACATAATGTGTGCTTATATATAACAAAATATAGAGGGAGACAACGTGATACAAATATTACAAACAAATAAACGGTCATAAAATACATTAACATAAGTACTCAAGTAATGGGAAAAACAGAAAGATAATTATGTAGACTAATGGGTTATAATAATAAATTTGGAGAAACAAAGCATTAACTGGCATGGTGATAAGGAGCGCTGGGAATTTTTATTTTTAAGGGTTTATTGGAAACAGACCTAATATAGGACTGCTTGATATGTCTAATTGATTATTAAGTATATGACTTTTGGTTTTTACAGCTTTTTTTATTTCTAGCGCCTCTAGATTGTTTAGTCTGTTACCATGCCCGTTTTTATGTAAGATGTTAGCACCGGTGCTATGACAGAACGTATGATCTTTATCGATCAAATGATTTGCGAATTCTGAAAAACCGTTATTATTGAGGCAACGGAGATGTTCCTTTATCCTAATATTGACACTACGTGTTGTCTTACCGATATAGAAAGCCGAACAATTATTGCAATTTAATTTATAAATTCCCGAATGATTTAATTTGTCGTCCTTATCTTTCGAATTAATTAGAAATTTACCTAGATTGTTATTAGTATAAAAGGCCGGTCTGACTTCAGAAGGGAGGTTTTTTACACTTAAGGTAGAAAAATTATTAATGAATAAAATTCGCCGCCATTGATGATTAATATTATTATCATTGATTTGAGGACAAGGACTAGCAAATAAGAAGCGATTAACGGCTATTTGTTTTAGTTTTTTATTTAAGATTAAATCTATAAAATGTGATTCATAGCCATTATTTACCGCTATTTTTTTAATTATTTTTAGTTCATTAGCAAAATTATTATCGGACATTGGAATTGTGACCAAACGATGGACCATTGAATGGAATGCGAAAATTAATAAATCTCGTGGTTTTAAACAAAAAAGTATTTTATTTTATTAAATATGTCAAACCACAAAGTGATTGCTTTCTACAATAATAGAATTCTTACTTATATTTTTTTTTGTACTAAAATCATATACAAAAACTGCCATAAAAAGAGATATAAATAATATAGTAAAATAACACAATAAATTATTGCATAATAATTTATTGTGTTATATTATTGCATAATAATTTATTGTGTTATATTATTGCATAATAATTTATTGTGTTATATTATTGCATAATAATTTATTGTGTTATAATAATTTATTGCTACAACTCATCCTTTTCAACACATCTTAACGTACACTCAGAAATAATGAACTTTTCCCGTAATCAACCCTTCCCTAATAATAGATATTATTCACCTCAGTTCAGACTAGTCAAATGAAGTTAAGACCTTGACTTCTTTGGTAAAATCAAGTCTAAATGATTTTAGACGGTCGCTAAACAATTGACGATATTTTAAAACTAAACTATGTATTTTAGAGTTGTATCTCAGACGCGACTTGCCATTCTATTTTGTTTATCTCTGATTTTGTCTTGGTTTTCATTTGTCAATCTTTAATCTTATACCGCCGTACTCATAATTGTCGTACAAATTTTACCTAACCCGTTCGTATTACTTATTCTGCGATTCGGAGTAAGGCGGATAATCTACACTTTTCAAAATTTGTGTTATTTTATTGTAGACTAGCTAGTTGTAATTCCCCGAGGGGGGAGGGGTGTAGAGAAGTGTGACATTGTGTTACGGGGGGGGGGTCTTCAGCTTTGTGACGTCACAAGCTGTTAGGCTTACAATATTACTTTTACACGTAAAATTGCAAAACGTGTGATGTTACGCTAGGTGGGAGGGGCCTCACAAATGTGATAGCGTGTGACAGGGACGGGGGTCAAAAAATCATGAAATTCGTGTGACGTAATTTATGGATGGCCCCTTATGGAAAAATAATTGTTTCTCCCTGTATGTAATTTTCCGTGCGTCCCCATTCCCCTCCCGCGTCCCCTTCTCCCGCGTTTCCCTTCTACCTTCCGCCAACGCCCCTCACGCGTTCCCATTCAGTCCCAGTTCATTAAGTTTTCAAATAGCTCGCATACCACCCATTACAATTTTTTATTTCAAATTTTCATTATTCATGTATTACAAATATTCATTTTTGTGTTTTATAGAAGAACAATCAAATACTGTAAGAACAATCAATCAAATTTGGTACCTAACGTAGGTACTTTAAGTTATTTGAAATATCTATAATACTTGATTCGATTCAAATTCTTATGTACTTAAGAGTTTTGAAAATTGAATTCTGATTTGACAACCGTTGTTTTGCAAAATGTCGTTCTCAATTTTTTTTTGTGATGTTTAGAAAAACTTTTAGAAAAACTTTGCAGATGTTTTGTCATGAGAAGGTATTTCGAAAGTTTCAAACATTTCCTATACAGCAATACACAATACACCAATCCTCAAAGACATTTTGATCTTTATAATAATAATAATAATATTTGGATGACTTTTAAAGCGCCGTTTTTGTGAAAAATCAATTCAAGGGCGCTGTACAAACTTATTATACATTTCTTCAATCTTACTTCTAACTACAAACTAGATTATATATAAAGATTATTTATTTATTTATTTAGACGCCCGTAGGTCTTTTAAATGTAGTGCAATACATGTTTTTGACAAAATACAGGAAATAACATAAAATATAAGAAACAAAATATAGGTCACATAAAATATAAGAGTTGACACGAAGAAGGTAACATGGAATATAAGATAAGTAAAAATACAGATAAAAATAGTTTATGAAGTAGCAAGAAATAGTTGGCACATACTTGTTTAAAATTTGACAAATTTAAATTATTATCAAATACATCCATATTGTTTAAATATGTGTTACCAAGACTGCGTAAAAGCTGTATTGGAGAATGCAAACTATAGTTGGAATGAGATGTATCTATATAAAATGTTAATATTTATCCAGTTTTTCGTGTTGGTACACGAAGATTCATTATCGCAGGAGTTCACAACAATCGAATTTATAATGTAATAATTTTAATAAAAAGGTTAGGTCGTTAATTTGTCGTGTTTTTTCTAGAGTTGGAATATTTAAAATATTCATTAAGAACGGGTAATTTATATGCTCTAAAGGGATGTTTTGTTTAAAATTTACGAAACGTAGAAATTTTCTTTGAATTCTTTCAACATTACGAATATGAATTGTGTAGAAGGGTCACCAGACTATGGAGTTATGTTCCATTAGGCTTCTAACGAGGGAAATGTATAACAGTTTAATGATTTGTTACGATTCAAAGTTTTTAATTGTTCTTATTAGAAATCCTAATATTTTCATACCCTCATTTACTGTTTGTTGAATGTGAACCGTGAAGTCTAGTTTCTCATTCATTATTATGCCAAGATCTCGCATTTCAGTTACTTTCTTTAAATTTATTTCATTTATTGAATAGTCAAAAAACAGTTGTTTTTTTTTCTGGAAAAGGTCAATGTTTTGCATTTGTGTACATTTAAATATAAATTGTTTTGTGAGCACCAGTTATTAAGCATGTCTTTATTAAATTGAAGAACTTGTGTGTGGTTTAAGGGAGTTTTTTTTATATAATTTAATGTCATCAGCGAAAAGCAATACATTAACGTCTATAGATGGTTATATATCTAGGTTAGACGTATGTTTGTTAAAAAATAAATAAGAGGCCGTTAGTTTGACGAAAAGTAAAGTAATAAAAACCTCAGGCCTTGTTAGAGGAACATCATCTGTAGCAGGATCGCAGGATGCAGGATTCACGTAGGATGTCCAAACTTCCCGCAGACCACCCCCAACATGCGGCAACCGTAACTCTACTCTGTAACTCTATCCATCCGCTTCCGCCGGGCTCAGCCACTCTATATTATTCACATTCGCCCGTCGCAAGTTTCAGTCGCCATCAAAACACCACCGTTTGTTGCCAAGTGGAAACTTCGCGTCGGTTTCAGCTGAAACTGCAAGCCGAGCTAACTACGGCACGAGCTGCAACTTTGCTTACGGGAATACCTACTGTTCTATACTACCTGGCCCAGACAGTAGTAGCCTACGGTACGGTAGGGAAAGTTTGATGATTTATGTAATCTGGCCGGCGAGGAGCTCGCGATTTGTTAATGTTTACTTTTTGTCTGTTTTGTGAGATGATTCATTTGATGGAGTTTTATAATGTAAACACTGACTTTTTAACTAAGCAATCAACAATGAATAAATATAACTCGTATCTCAATAAGAAAAATCATCTTAAATACGTGAAAAAACAGAAAAAATTGTTCGTTTTGAGATGACCAGGAGCTTTTTCATTAAACTTTTTGTTACCTTGATCTAAGCTTGAACTTTTGAACAAGTAATTTAATATCTATTTATATAAACTGAATATATGTTTATTTCTGTCTGTGTATGTATGTATGCAATGCGTTGCTAATCCATTCATCCGATTGTGATGAAAATTTGAGGATTTGATGTGCGCTTGCTAGCGTTTCTTACTACATAGGTTCTGGCATCATGAAATTATGAATTGCTGACAGTTCATCCGATTGCGATGAAATTTTGGGGATTTGATGTGTGCCAGCTAGCGATGGTTTTTTATATACTGGTGAGCTCTGGCATGAAATTTGTATAAAAAAAATTGTAACAGGTGGCATGCGAGCTGTTTGATAAAAATGTATGGAATGCGGGAAGTAGGAAGGGTACCCGGGAGGGGGGAGGGGAACTCGGGCGGAGGAGGGAAACTCGGGAGGGGGATTCGCGGGAGGGGGAAAGGGGGACGGGAATCCGGGAGAGAAGATGGGAACTTGGGAGGGGGGAGGGGAACTTGGGAGGAGGGAGGGGAACTTGGGAGGGGGGTTCGCGGGACGGGGAAAGAGGGCGAAGGGAGTGGGGAGAGGGAAGGCGGAGAAGGCGGAGAGGGAACGCGAGAGGGGAAGGCGACGCGGGAAATGAAGTGGAGGCGGAAGGGGACGGGACGAATGGGAAAGGACAAGCAGGGAAACACAATTTCTGCCGGGAACTCGCTAGTTTTTAATGAATATCATATCTTAATAGATAAGTAAAACAATAGTTTAAACTCCACATGCACAATGCAGTAAAAATTAACAAAAAGTAGTCATTAATACGTACAAAGTTAGGTAGAAATACACAACAACAACAAAAATAACAACAAAGTTATGCAATAGACATTGTGAAAAGCTTTACTTATTATGAAGCACACATTACTGTATAGTATATTATATGTTTTAAAAACATGAAATCGCAAGACCGGTAGAAGAAAGGTTTATAATAATATAATCTTCATTTTTTGACGCATTTTTTGTTGGCTGCTATCTTTTTACATGATTTCAAGTTTTTTCCCGAAATAAATGCAAAACAGAAAGTTTTTTGGATAAATATGTACATTTTTTATTTTAATTTGCGACATCTTATGACTTTCCTACAAATTTCCATGAATAAATTTATTTTTATTTTTTAAATGACAACAACTTCAAATCGATATTTGATCAAAAAATACAATATAAGCGACTCTCAATCAAAAATTTGAAAAACAAAAATCAGAAAAAGATTCGGTTGCACCTGGAAATTGAACCCTTGCCATGCTGGCGCTCTGCTCTAGACTTAAAAAAAGTCAATAGATATCGCACATTAAAATTAAAATATTTATCAAAGACACTTCCTAGATTGCATTTAGTTCTGGAAGAATCTTGAAATCAAGCATAGAAATAGCAGCCAATAAAAATATGCGTTAAGGGGGTATTCTAGTCTAGAAGCATGAATTGTAGGTGTTTTTTCAGGTGCATTAAAAAAAAATCAATAATATTTTTATCAATTATTATTTTATCAAATATTTATTAAACATTAAAAAATCCATTTAAAAAAGAATCGAACGAAAAAATTAAAAAAGTTACAGGGTGTTGAAGTGATGGGTCTCAAAAAATGGCGCCCCCTGGTTGACACGATTGCAACCCTCCCAGTAATCTAAAAAAATAATAATTATAATTCTTAATCCAAACAAATGCAGCTATGGTCCGAACTAAGGAAAAGTAAAAAAATCACAAAATGGCGGCTGTCTGAAATAAAAAAGAGGTTTTTGTACCAGTTTTTTGGACTTTCGAAATTTTTGTAAAAATAGTAAAAATTGAATTTTTTTTATAGTTCTAGTTCCCGCTATAGAGGAATGTATAGAGAAGGCTCACACCAAGTAAATTGGTTTATTAGAACTTGAGAAATCGTGTCAACCGCCTTGAAAAAAGTGGTTTGGAGAAAAATGCGTTTGAAATTTTGTTCTATTTAGATTTTGGTAAGTTTCCGTCTAAACCGCGACATTAAAATGGTTATAAGTTTTAAAATAATGCGAATTTCGAAAAATCCTTTTTAGGAAATATTTTTGAATATTTCAACTTTGGAAATATGAAGAAAAAAAGATTGATTTTTTTTTTCAAGACAGAATACTGCCTTAAGAAAGTTGGTAGTTACTAAACGTCTCACACTTTTAAAATATTCCATTTTTTCATTGGTCAAATTAACTTTTGTTTGCTTTTCACGGTGGTTTTTTTACGCATTTCTCTTGGGGAACCTTATAAATCTTGAAGTTCTAGTAGATAAGGTGCAAAATTAGTTTGCCTCATTGAACGAAATTGATCTGATAATTTAACGTCGCTCGGCAAAATAAAGTTGGTGAAAGCAATTTTCAAGCGGAGATAATATTATCAAAATCAATTCTTCAATTTTCTGAAAAATATTTGGCTGCTAAATCTGTACTATTAAGTAGAAAATCTTTGGGTAGACCTATTATAAATTAAAGTGAGATATCTGAAGGGATGAAATTTTTAAGCTCTTTCTGTATTTTTTTATGTTTTACATGAAAACCAGTGAGACTAGTGCATCTCCAATTGGGTTACGTTGTGAGCCTTAAGGTAGTAGGTAGGGGAAGGAGACGGGGAAGAAGAAGGTGGAGAAGTACCTGGCTATTCAGATCTGATCACCAAACACGGCTTAAGCCATTTCAAGCAACGTTTCGATTCTGAACGGTGATCTTACACCAAGGCGACACTGAGAGTATTTTCCACTCTGGAACGTGCCGCAAATATACTATATATTATTTTAAATGAATAAATTGTGCAATAACACAAATTAATCAACTAAAATTTATTTGCTACGCCGGGATTCGATCCCGCAACCTTCGGATTGCAAGTCAAGAGTCTTACCGCTCGACCACGCCGGCCGTCAATCATAAAAATAATCGTTTATTCCCGAATGTACACAGGGTTAGTAATATATTCTATTTTTCTAAAAATTAGACAAAATAACCACAAATGCGTACAAAGAATTAAAAAAGTGTTTGAAGCTAAGATTGTTTATGGATATTAGAGAGACGGCATGTGAGCTATGCCCACGTGCTCGGAGTATGAAGATACTATCAGTATCGCCTTGGTGCAGAATAAAAACGTTGCGTGGAATGGATTTAGCCGTGTTTAGCGACTAGATCTGAATAGCCAAGTACGTCCTCACCTTCTTCTGCCTTTTCTCTTTCCCCTACCTACTTACCTTCAGCCTTACAACATATCTCAATTGGGGATTTATGTAGATTTTTCGTGGATTTATGTCTCAATGTTGTCCAAATTGTCCAAATTTTAGTAAGTAGGTAGTAAATAATAATATAGTAGTTTTAGAATAGATAATGAAATTTGGGAGGCAGGAGTGGGTACCGCCGCCCCGAGAACCTTTATTGGATAACCAACACCTCTGCCATAGGTCACCCCAAGTGGTTCGCTACGTTTGGTGATTTAGCAGGGGTGCCCGGACTCATGAGGTGAGGTTTGTCTAGGTCTTGGAGGCGGATGACCAGGACACACTGAACCTCAGATTCCTACCCACCCCTTAAGCCCTTTCCTTCCCAGAACTCTCCTCCCCTTCCTTTCCTAAAAATACCCTCCACACAGCATCCCCAAAGATGACATAGGCCCTGAGGGAAATTATTTTCCTCAGGGTCTCCTGTGTGGAGCTCACGTAAAAAAAAAATGATAAAAGATGTTAAACTTCATAGCTAAATAAAATATATAATTAAATGAAGACATTATGAGCGAAACTCAATCGAAAATCTGGAAACAGAAAAATCAGAAAAAGATATTTACACCTCTGGTACTCGAACCCAGGACAGTTTGAGGTTTTACTCATAAAAAGTTAAAATAAAAAATAATAATATTCATCCTAGACTTGCAGAAGAGTCAATAGATGTCGCACATTAAATAAAATGGATAAAAATTTATCCAGACACCATCTAGATTGCATTTAGTTCGAGTTGAATCTTGCAATCATTCATAAAGTTGGCAGCCAATAAAAATATGCGTTAAGAAAAATGAAGATAATATGGGTGGTTCTTAGTCGAAGTATGGTACAGTTAAAAGTGACCGAATTGGATATTGACACCTTAGCTCAGTGGATAAGAGCGCCCAACCCGGAAAGTAGGGAGGTCCTGGGTTCGAGTCCCAGAGGTGTGAATATCTTTTTCTGATTTTTCTGTTTCCAGATTTTCGATTGAGTTTCGCTCATAATGTCTTCATTTAATTAAATATTACAGTTTGAGGTTTTACGCATAAAAATTTAAAATAAAAAATTATAATAAATAAAATATACTTTAAAAAAAAAAACAGTTTAAACAAGACAAATTTAATGCAAACTAGAAAACAATGGTTAAAAAATCTCATTTAACTAACTCTGAAAATAAAACATATATCTGTGTTGAACAAAGACAATAGTGTAGTAGGTGTCCTACCCTCATTAGTCCCGGGGTCTGTGGGACCTGACCCAATGCGGCCTGTGGCCCCCAGGACCGCTGGTGTGTGCTTGACACACAAAACAAATAACTGAAGTGATTGTTTTGTCGGCGAGACTCCTCTAAACGCGCTTGGCGAGAAAGAAAAATAAATGACAATATAAATTGTCTGTGTGATTTAATAATAAACTTTGTGAGTTTTTAAATTTAGAATCATTAGCTTTATACTTTGAAGTAGATGGATAATTTATTATTCTATTAGCAAAGATCAATTGATTTAAAAAATATTTTTTTTAAAGAAATACAAACATATCCGAATCACGAAAAACCCAACAATGTTTGAAAATCTCCACCACACTACTACCACAGAAAGCCGAAAATGTTGCTTGTGTTGTGATGCAGGACTTAGCCAGCCGAGGAATCGAACACGGGACGCTCGGGTGGAACCCAAACGCGATGCCCACTCAACCACTGACCAGACATGTTTGTAATATTTTAAACATCCTTTTAAGTGAATACCAACTTGGGAGGCGGTCGATTTATTGGATAGTCAACACCTCTGCCATAGGTGGTGACTTAGCAGGGATGCTCGGGTTCAGGTTTGTCTGGATCATGGCGGCGGATGCGTCTGACCATCAACTGCGTGACAGGCCGAATAGAGAGGCCTTCTGATGTCTCCATCACGACTCTCGAGTAGTATTCTCTTAGCAGTAGTCTAGTCTACGAAAAAAAACATATTTTTTCTTCATATTTCCAAAGTTTAAATATTCAAATATATCTCCTTAAAAGATTTTTTTTAGAGATGGTTGACACGATATTTCAAGTTCTACAAAACCAATTTACTTGAAATTTGATGTGAGCCTTTTCTAAACATTACTTTATCGCATGAACCAGAAATATAACAAAATTTTAATTTTTTCTATTCTAAAAAAATTCTGAAAAGTTAAAAAGGCTGGTAAAAAAATGTCTTTTTATTTCAGACAGCCTCCATTTTGCAAAAAAATAATATGACTTCTCCGAGGTTCATGCCATAGCAGCATTTGTTTGAATTAAAAATTTATTTGTTTTTTTTCGGATTACTAGGAGGGTTGCAATCGTGTCAACCAGGGCGCGCCATATTTTTGAGACCCCCCACATCAACACGCTGTAACTTTAAATTTGTTTAATTTTTTCGTTTGATTTTTTTATGTGTTCTTTAATGTTTAATAAATATTTGGTAAAATAATGGCTACAAAAATGTTATTGTTTTTTTATTGCACCTGAAAAAAAACCCACAATTCATGCTTGTAGACTAGAATACCCACCTTAATTTGTACATAAAAGAGGCAGGGTAGGTAGGTTGTACAAACTATTTTAACAAATTTTAATTATAAGCTCACTTTTTTTGCTTCATTTAACCACTGTGTAGGTACAAAAATTAAATTTATATTACCCACGCACAGACTGCGCTTTAGTTCTGATTACTTATATCATTTCATTATGGGAATAATAAAGGAAATTAAACAAAACAAGGTGCGCCCGTGCAAAATGCTCGCACTATTTCAAATATGATTTATTACTTAATTAATAAATGATAACAAATAACTTTGTGTACACCAATACTAACAGACTCCACTTTGCTGCTATGAATTGCATAGTGTGGGGACCAAATCACGGATCCGTACCTTAAAATAATGTTAATTCAAATAATTTTTTATTATTTTATTATTTACTAGCTTTTCCCCGCGGCTTCGCTCGCATGGTATTACGGGAAATTACTGTAGCGGTTAAACTTATCAATTATCCCCCTCCTCCCCACCCCCACCCCCTCCTGCATTCCATACATTCATTCCCTTACATTCAGTTTTCAAACATCTCGCCTGCCACCTAAATTTCATAAAGCTATAGCTCCAAGAAAAAAAGAATTACTTTTGTTTGTTCATTCGTTCGGAATTCATGCGCTTACAAACATTTCGGATGTTTATTTTTAATTAAATATTTGGTAGTTTGTTAATATAATAAAAAAATTACACTATTTATTATTCAGTCTTTATAATCTGACATTTATTCCAAGCTTGTCCAATAAAAAAAACAAATTCTAATATTTGAATTTTCTGCAGTAGTAGCCGACCAGTAGACTGAGTACCTACCAGCATAGAGCCTACAAATATATCAACATCGTTTCCATGGAAACGATTTTTTTCTGACGTTAGCAAAAACTCGCTTTTATTAGCGACAGAAAACGTATAACAAATATAATATATTAATATTTATAATTTCATAACGCCAGAGCTTACCATCATATACAGACTATAGTCTGAGCGTATAATTTAGCTTTCTATTGGTGAAAGAATTATTAAAGTATTTTTATTGGTTAATGCGTGAAAGCGTCATAAACGAACTCTAGCAGTTTCGCATTTATAATATTAGTTTGGATTATGTACATCAATATAAATTTTTTTACATATATTTTTTTGTCCTTGCCTGTCTCACTAGGAGATCCTGTGTCGAGACAGACTATTTTACACATATTTTATAGGTATTATTAGGGTACATTTTACAATAAAGCTAAAATATTTGACAAACAATTTTTAGGTTGGTGTGTAGTGGTAACAATAATGACATACAGGATTATATTTGGGTGAGGTGACTAATTATTGCACGACCTTTTTCGATGATCCATTGTTTGATCAGGATTTTGCATTTGTTAATATTATTCGATTGTCTTGTTTTGTCAGTTAGGTTATTGTATATTTTAGACGCAATGTATTTGAAATTTCTTTGACCAAATGTTGTGTTTGTTTTAGGTGTCTGTATGAGTTTTTTGGTTTTGTGCCGCGTGTTTACAATATTTTGGGTATTTTCATAAAATCTATGTGTCTTATTTTTAAACAGATGAGTTAAGATAGTTTTTGTGTAAATTTGGTATGATATTGATTCAACCGTTTCGTTATAATCATATGTATTTAATTGGATTAGAAATCCCTCATAAAAGGTATGTTGAAGGTTTAGTTTAATTTTGTTAGATGATGCTTTTGACCAAACACCGTATATTACAAGATCCTTCCCTGACAAGCATCCACCCTCCTTTACTTCACAATATGCTCCACGTTGTCAGTGAGGCGCAGGGGCGTACCATCCGCCAAACTGAATTATGCAGGTGCCTGGTGCATGCCAGTGGCGTGCTGTAATTATTACTACTGAACCTCCTCCTTCACAAACTACACCCTCCCTCCACCCCTTGTTCAGAGAGTCCTTATAATGTGTACAGATTCACACCCCGGGAGAGATAGCTTTGGGAGGGTTAAACTCCATCCAAGTTTATTGTATTGCAGTGGTAATATTCCAAGAATACATAACTGCTGAATGAGAGTAGTAAAAGGAATTTATATCCTAAACTTTCTAGCCAGAGAGCAACATTTACTACTTACAACCCACGTATACGATATTTGACAATTTGAGATTACTTTGTAAATTTTTTAAAAATATTATACAATTTTTTTTTTTTTTACATGAATACCGCACAAGAGTCCCAACTGCTCCCGTCTGGAGCCAGTGAGACTATGGCATCCCCAATTGGGGTATGTTGTGAGGCTGAAGGTAGAGGGGAGGGGATGGAGATGAGGAAGAGAAAGGTGGGAAGTACCTGGCCATTCAGATCTGGTCACCAAACACGGCTAAAGCCATTTTCAAGCAACGTTTCAATTCTGAACAGAACGTTTGAATTCTGAGTGGTCTTACACCAGGGCAATACTGAGAGTATCTTCCATCTGGAACGTGCCGCAAATATACTATATATTATTTTAAATGAATAAATTGTGAAATAACACAAATTAATCAAATAAAATTTATTTGCCACGCCGGGATTCGATCTCGCGACCTTCGGAATGCTAGTCAAGCGCCTTACCGCTGGACTACGCCGGCCGTCAATGAACGTCAGTTACATTTATATGTATATGTTTTACAAAACATTATATTTAAGGTCATATATACCTTATCAGAAAAGAGGAGCTCTTGTGCCTTTTTTTACAGTCATCTTTGAAGATGCTGTGTGGAGGGTGTTTTTGAGGAGAGGAAAGTGTAAACATGTTGTAGGAGAGGAAACACAGAGGCCGGCAAATCGTTCCACAGCCGAATTGTTGAACTCAAGAATGAGTCGTAGAAACGACCCGTTCTCATGTGACTAATATCAACCGTGTACAAATGTTGAGCGCTTGTTTGGCGTGCTTCCCGACTATGCACTGGTGCCGAGGGGATCAATGATGCTAGTTCCTCGGAGCATCTTCCATTGTAACACCGGTAGAACAAGGATAGCATTCCCACCTGAAGCCTGTGATCTAAAGATTGGAATCCGTTTGTTAAGTTGGGAGAATCTATCAAACGGACCGCCCGTTTCTGCACAGGGTTTCTGAGTCGAGGGTTTTTTTAGGTATTTTAGGGCTCCAGACCAGAAGTGACTGCCGAATTCGACGGTGGGGCGCATTAGTGTGTATCAGCAAATTGGTAATTAATCAATGTAGACATCTTCGAAAATTAACATTTCAAACCTTTTAAATAAGTCGCCTATCAGAGAATCTAGCCACACTTGGAAAATGGTCTTGAAAACCGAAACAGCTGTAACTAAAATATATAATAAAATACTTGATAATAAAACTATCAAATTTAACTTTAATTAAATATTAAAAAAAAAAAACACGCAGTTTATATATTCAATAGAAGTATAGATAGATATCTACATTGGTGTACCTATTCATTTAAATATTTCTTCCATTTTATTATTTTCAAGTGCCAACAGATAAAGGCGTTCAGGAATCTCCAGCCGTGAAATAGTGCCAGTAAATTTACCATGAGAGAAGCTGCAACTGATAAATCTGCAACAAAGAGAAAATAAAAATTCCAACACCACCCAGCGGCGATGTAATGAAACACGGCATTTGCGGACAAAACTTTGCATAAGTTAACCTCATATTATTCAAATGCAGTATGTATTGGTTAAACACTGGGTTTTTGATACCATGAAAGCTATAATGTGCTCTATCATTATTAAAACCACATTTAGCATGAACATTAATAAGTGTCATTCAATAAGATTTTACGGAATTTCTGAACATTAATAAGTGTCATTCAATAAGATTTTACAGAATAAGTCAACCAATTATTCAACCGTATATACTTAACAACTCTACCTTTACCTCTGTCGAATAAATTAATGACATGGGCATAATTTTCGACTGTAAATTAAACTTTTTATCCCATATAAACACAATTATTAATAAAGGAATGAAAATGCTTGGCTTCATTCTTCGAAATTCCAGATGTTTTAGGAATATTTCAATTTAAAAATTTTTGTTTACATCCTTAGTACGTGGTCAAGTTGAATATAACTCTTCGATCTGGTCCCCCCATTTTAAAATACATTCAGATTCAATCGAGAAAATTCAACACAAATTTCTAAGACACGTTAATTTTAAACTCGGCATTTCCATTGAAAACATAAACTATAATTACTTGATGAAAACATTAAATTTATTAAGACTCTCAGATCGAAGAATTATATCCGACTTAATATTTATGTTCAAAATTGTAAATGGTAGAATAAGCAGTCATGCTTTGACTAAGCTCATTGAATTTCATGTACCCACGAGAGCCACTCGTTCTAAAATCCTGTTTGAATGCTACAATAACCGGAGTTTAAGAAACACTCGCTTGTACCTAGATTATTTATTTATTTATTGATCAACGCCCTTTTTCAGGGCTTTAACATATTAATGCTAATAAATACAATATTTATTGTACATAACTGAACTGCTTCAGTAACAATATTTTATATTTGATCAACGATAAACTGAAGATGTCCACGGACTTGGTGTAATTGTTTCCTTCCATTAGTATTTTGGGTAAAGAGGCATACATTTGGTAGTTAGTCCCAGAATTTCTGCACTGAAATAAATCCTGACTTCTTGTATTACGTTGTGGAATCCGGAATCTTATCGATTCAAGCAGTACCGGACTATCAACTAAATCATGTAGAATTTTATATAGAAATACCAAGTCATTGAAAATTCTTCTGTCTGACAATTTGAGCATATTCATATTATTTAACAGAGTATTGTAGTTCAACATTATTGTTGGAATCCCCATTTTGAAATTTAGAAAACGTAAGAATTTGTTTTGTATTCTTTCAACAGCTTAATGAAGTTACTAATAAATATGCTGATGTGGCAGATCTATTTAACTGCACGGAAGGTTGGTACAAAAGGGCTATTCTATCAAATCTTTTCAATCAATATAAGTTTTATTTGTACCATAGATTTTTGTATGTTATCGCATCTCTGGTGTCATTTCTCTTTCAAACGCTGCAATTATCTGATATTATCTTTATTTACTGTTTCTAATATATTTCCTATGATTTTGTGACATGTGTGCTTATGGTATGTTTATACCGTTGATATTAAATAAATAAATAAATAAATAAATATGAAAGTAATTTTGTTGTAACTAATAGAAAATACTAAAACCGTGCCATGTTTCTAATATTTTTGATAGGTTTGGATTAAGCGAGGTTAGTCTGTAATTGTTTAATTAATGCGTTTCACTAGATTTATAAATTGGTTAAATGGAGATTTTAAATTGACCCTCTTTGAGGTATGTGTTAAAAATGTTTTTCAATGGAATATTTGTTCATTCTATCGTAAGATAGTCCATCAGTTTCCTACAATGGAATGAATTTAGGCTATCAATATATTTTTGAAGTGTATTAGCGCCGTTAGTGACTTGAAATTCGGGTGAAACGGAAATGCGTCACAACTCAGTTCTACACAAATACTCGGTTATAATATAATGCGGTAATTTCGCATCTCGGTGCATGACTTCTATAGCGCAGTGGGCAAGGTTCCTGATAAGTCTCAGCGGCCAGAGAGACAGAGGGTTTGAATCCTACGAAATCCAAAAAAAAAAAACATTTTTATTTTGTGAAATCAATATCCAATCTTTAAACCGACTTTCTAGTTTCACTTCTATCGCGTGTGAATCACTCTGCTTTTTTTATTTTAATTTATTGTGGCAGGTAAAAAATATTTTAGAGAGTTAATTGAATCGTTAAGTCAAACTATATTCGTAAAAAAGTAATTAAAGTTTTCTGCAAAGGTAAATTTGTCAGTTATTAATTTGTTATTTATTTTTACCCAATTTACGACAGTTGATGACAATTTTCAACTGTTTCACAACAGTATTTTTTGCAGTTTTTTGTCAGCCTATTGAGTAAATTCCTATATCCATACTAATATTATAAATGCGAAACTGCTCGAGTTTGTTTATGACGCTTTCACGCATTAACCAATAAAAAGACTTTAAAAATTCATTCACCAATAGAAAACTAAATTACTTGCGAGGACTATAGTCTGTATATGATGGCAAGCTCTGGCGTTATGAAATTATAAATATTAATAAATTATATTTGTTATACGTTTTCTGTCACTAACAAAAGCGAGTTTTTGCTTACGTCAGAAAAAAAATCGTTTCCATGGAAACGATGTAGATATATTTGTGGGCTCTAAGCTGGTAGGTACTTAGCCCCCTGGTCAGCTACTGCTCCAGAAAATTCAAATATTAGAATATGTTTAGTTTTTTTTGAACAAGCTTATGTTTTGGAATAAATGTCACATAAGAGTTCCTACATTAAAAATATAATTCGTAATGATTATAAGGACCGAATAATTAATAGTGTAATTTTGTATTATTTTAACAAACTTCCAAATATTTAATTAAAAATAAACATCCGAAATGTTTGTAAGCGCATAAATTCCGAACGAATGAACAAAATTGGATAATTCTTTTTTTCTTTGAGCTATACGAAATTCAGGTGGCAGGCGAGATGTTTGAAAACTGAATGTAAGGTAATGAATGTATGGAATGCGGGAGGGGGTGGGGGTGGGGAGGAGGGGAGATAATTGATAAGTTCAACCGCTACAGTAATTTCCCGTAATACCATGCGAGCGAAGCCGCGGGAAAAAGCTAGTATTTAATATTTTGTCTTCATAAATGATACTATTCTAACTTTATTCTGTTGGCAACCTACTTGCTGTTTTAAAATTTGTCTAAATAATTTATCTCTCTGCTTAATTGAGACAATTAATCCGATAGACTGCTATTTATGTCAAAGAGGGCTATTTTTCAGAGCAATTTAAAATCTCCACTACAATACCATCGTAAATCTGGTAAAATGCATAATTTAGACAATTTTAGACCAATCTCCCTTGTTCCTAACCTATCAAAAATCTTAGAAAAATGCAACCAAGAAGAGTTATTGAATTAATTTTTTTTTTATAAAAATAAAACATAAAAATCTTACGCAAAACCAATATAACGGTTTTCGTGTAAATCTAAGAACAAAAGTTGCTATAAAATTCTAGCCTTATCCTAAGACTTAAGAAAAGCTTTCGATGTCGTAAATCATAACTTACACGTAAATAACAACTCAAATAAGTTTCAAAAAATAAATATTAAAAATGCTTACCAACTTTTGACGTTTGTTGACTTGGGCGCCTGGGTTCATGAGGTGATTTTTTTTCTAGGTAAAAAATGCGTTTGACCACCTACTATATGGCAGGCCGGATCGGGAGAGACTGGTTGTGGGAGAGCTCTCCAGCCTTACTCTTTCTCATTCTTGTGCTGACGTATTTACTGCTAGTTACTGTTGCTACAGAACTTCACTGTATAACATTCTAGGTGCGAATAACACATGAATTAATTGTATCTAATATTTTTATATTACTTGCGTGGCAACTTTCCCTTATCCCTCTCCTCCCCTTACCCTTCCCAACCCAAATCCCTATTTCGCAGTCTATTTCAGTTATAATCACACTTATTTTAATGTTGTGTATTAGTTTACCATTTGTTGAAATCACATTTGTACTCTTATTATTTTTTTAAATATTCTAGTTTATATTCAGTTAGTCTTGTTTCTAAATACCTATCTGTGAACATTAATAATTGGTCTGTTTTTTTATCATCCTCTTATGTTTATTGTATTACTAAGATTGTTAATGTTCCTTAAATAAATAAATAAACCCAACGCCTTACACCTCCACGCGAGGGATGAATTCATACATCCGTCATCCCTGAACACATTCCACCTCTCCATATCTCATATATTTTTCCTACCCAAAACTTCCTCTCCTTCTTTTAAAAGACTAAAAAGACACTACACACAGCATCCCCAAAAATGACAAAATTCTATAATATATAACTAAAAATGTGGACATTACGTAAAAAAAGAAAAAAAAAACGAAAAAAAATTGTGGAAATCCACGGCTACACCCTAGTCAGGACAAACTATAGTCCGACCAGAATTAGCAGAGCGCCAGCGGCACTGTCTGATAAGGTCCACGTTGTCCGTGCCGTACGAAGTACGTTTTGCTCGTAGGCCAGACCTACCGATTAGGTTAAGTCCCCGGTTCATTACTCGTGTTTGTCAAGGAGCCTGAGGCAACTTGTTTGCAAGGACTTTTACAGATATTTTGCTTTTTTTTTAATTAGTTCACTTTTGCCGGCAGGCAAGTTGTTATGAAATTGAGAAAAAAAGAAGGTTGTTTTAAAAAGAAGAAATAATATTCCTCTTTTTATTGCCTTGAAGGTTATCTATACTAATATTGTAAATAAGAAACTGCGTGTGTTTGTTTGTTACGCTTTCACGCATAAAAGAATAAAACGATTTTAATTAATTAATTCTTTCCCTAATAGAAAGCTACATTATATGCGAGTAATATAAACTGTGTGCAATGCTAAGTTCTGGCGTTATGAAATTAAAAATACTAATATGCTATATTTTTTATACGTTTTCTGTCGCTAACAAAAGCAAGTTATTGCTAACGTTAGAAAACAAATCGTTGCCGTGGAAACGATGTTGACACATTTGCGGGAAGTCGTAGTTAATGTCTGTCTTTTTTTATACGAATGCCGCTCAAGAGTCCCAACTACTCACATCTGGAGCCAGTGAGACTATGACATCCCCAATCGGGGTAGGTTGTGAGGCTGAAGGTAGTGGGGAGGGGAAATAGATGGGGAAGAGGAAGGTGGGAAGTACCTGGCTTTTCAGATCTGGTCACTAAACACGGTCAAAGCCGTTTCAAGCAACGTTTATTCTGAATGGTGGTTTTACACCAGGGCGATATTAATGCTGAACTTCCACTCTGGAACGTGCCGCAAATATATACATTATTATAAATGAATAGATTGTGAAATAACACGAATTCATCAAATAAAATTTATTTGCCACGCCGGGATTCGGGTTTCAAAATTAGAACTGATTGTGTGAAGGATGCAGACCATATAATATAATATTTTAATTTTTCGTTTCATATTTGAGTAGTGAATTTCTTTTGTGTAAATTTCTGATGGCTAAACTTGACAAGTCAGCAAAGTCAGATTTCGTGATTTTTCAAGTGTTGTTTACTGGATATCTGAGAAAACTAAGGATGGGTTGTTTCAGAAAAATTGACGAATTCGTCAAATATTTGACGTTAATTTTCACGTTCTGTGTAAGTTCTATTCAAGTTCTGTGATGATTTCAGTTTTATGAAGCAGCTGGCCTATGATGATAAAGTAACAGAACTCGAATAGAACTTACACCGAACGTGAAAATTAACTTCAAATATTTGATGAACTCATCAAATATTTTGAAACAACCCGTCCTAACTTGATTAACTAAAGAGGTTCATTCAAAATGTAAATTTCAGGTTGTCAGTCAATTTGAAAGCAGCAAAAATATAGATATACTGTAAATTGACGAAATTTGTTTTTCAAATGCATGGATTCAGAGGCAAATATATTATTAACTAAATGACTAAATTACAAATTATTTTAAGATATTTCTAAATTATTAATTTTTTCCATTTCTTCTTTCTTACCAAATGTTAATTCTTTCTAAATACTCCAATTTTTCATCTGTTCTTACGTTAAATAATTGTATTGCATCTGAAATTGCTTTCTAATTACAGCATCAAATACACAAATGTTCTATAAATTTTAATAATGAAACGTGACAAAAATGTTTTTGCAGTAATTGGGTAATAATGTGTGTAGGAAAAACTAGGGATGCAAGGAAAAAGGATAACCAATCACTTACCTCTGTACCTCTGCGAAGAAACACAACAGAATCACAATTTCGTTATACCGTTCCACTTAGATACCTCTAGGTAATTATCACCACAACAAAACGAATAAGTACAAAACGATAATGTTTTCTTTCGGGGTGGTCAAATACTTTCTTTTTAGTTCCAAAAAGCCGTCAACAACTTGCTTCCAAGGTACTCCTAAGTCTTCTTCTGTTTTTAAATAACAAAAACAAATGCATTCTAAATTTCCAGTGCTTTTACAGCAAGGTTATGTGGTTAGAGAGAGATAAAAACTGGATAAATGACACCCCGGTAGGAAAAAAGGTTAGTAGAAAATGTTAAACAAGGTTAGCTCATCAAGGGGGTACAGCGATGATTTGCTAAAAATTTGTGTCGTAGCTTGATGTCCATGTTCAACTAGGCGATTTGAATTAATTTAAAACAAGTGGCAGTGTTTTACTTCAAGCTAAGTCACGCATTCAAAATTTCTTTTTTTCGACAAGTTCTTTTTTTCGAAATTTATGGGCCAACCTTGTTAAAGGCATTTTCTACAAACCCTGAGTAGGAACTATACATATTCTCATATTCTCATTTCAAAACCAAATACATTGTTTAAACATTTCCTTACAAAACGTCACATACGCAATACAACGCATTACCCAATGACCTAAAACTTCCAGCAACAAACAAAAAAACATTGGCAAAGTCTCTAAAAGGATATTTTATATATATATTTTTACAGCGGCTTTATTAACCGGTGACGAATTTAGCTGTCTTCCTTTGAAACTCCTTTCTTCAACTAGCTGTATCAAGTGTGTCTAGTCCGTTTTAAAATCTATGTACTGGTCATTGATCACCCATTTCAATTCGTATTCTTGTGTAAAAATTATTATTTTTTAGTTAAATAATGTTTTCCTTCCCGAAATGAGTAATGTAAAACAAATGTTATGCAATAATTTTGTAATACGTTATCACTAATAAATAAATACATGAAATAATAAATTACTTTCAATGACTTTAAAGGGTTATTTGTCATAAATACATAATTAAAACATCTATCACGCGAATACAGTATGCAATAAGTAATCTAAATTCAGTCTGTATTCATAATTTGTATGTCATATTATCCCCGTGTATGTATGCCGTATTGCATAGTTTGGAATTAGATAGTCCGGCTGACTGTTCCCATATTGCTTGGTGTGCAGTGTGTTTGTGCTCACGCCTGAGGCCGGCCGGTGCAATGAAACGGAATAATGTATATCACGCTGCACTGCAAGAGCTACTCCGTGGAGATCGGGAAATATGGTGTAGGGCTGAAAAGGATTAACAGCATACGGAATGAGGGTGACGAGAGTGGATCTCTAGCGCTATTATTTATTAAAAACACTTTGTAAGTTTGATACAAAGGTTTTAACTGGGACTAATTGGAAGAACGGTATGTGTAATCATCACCTCTGGTCACCTTAAATGATTCGCTACGTTTGGCGATTTAGCAGAGGTGCCCGGGTTCATCGGAGAAATTTGTCCGGATCTTGAGAGAGAAAAGAAGATACTGGCTGTGGAAGACGTTTTGAATTCTCCAGCAGGTCTCTCTCGGAATTTAAAATGAAACAAATTGGTCGCTGACGTATTTAATTTAAACTTCGAAACATTTAAAGCCAAATTAGTCCACCACGTTTGAGATGTAAATATGGAATCAGAAATCATTTTATTAATATCAATTTTCTTTTGTTTGTTTTTTTTGTTCGTATTCTGGATGCAAACTAAAGTAAAAATTAATGTTTTTGATTTTTTTTTTTTTTTTTCGTAGATATATGAATTGTACCTACGAGTTCTCTAAAGCCATCCATGTGGATTTGGCATTAGATATATTCTTATTTATTTTATTGAGTTCATGCTTTATTTATATATTTTATAATATTTTTTATTTATGTTATACTGTTGCTATTAATGAAATTTGTATTTGATACGTGGAAGCCCAATAGGGCGTCAATAAATAAATTAATCAATTAAATTCGCCTTCTATCTACCCAGTGGGAGTGATAGATTCGTATGTCCGTCAATCCTGTACACACTGACCTTATCGACCCCTCAATCCTTTTTCCTTCCCAGAACTTCATCTTCCTCTCTTAAAAAGATCACCACACAGCATCCTCAAAGATGACTTAGGCCCTGAGGGAAATGATTTTCCTCACTAGCCTCTTTGTTTATTTATTTATTGATTAACGCCCTTTTTCAGGACTTTTAAGTATGAATGGTTAAAAGTATACAATATTTATTGTATGTAACTGAACTGCCCCAGTAACAACATTTAATTTTTATTTAAAAATTAACTGAAGATGTCCACTGACTTGGTTTAATTATTTCCCTCCATTAGTATTCTGGGTATAGAGGAGTACATATGGTAGTTAGTCCCAGAATTTCTGCACTGAAATAAATCCTTTCCTAATCCTAACTTCTATTATTACGCTGTGGTATTTTCTTGTGTGAAGCTGGTGTAAAAAAATGTGTGAGTGAGAAAGAGTGTGCAATTCACACGTGGTCGATGTGAAACCTTCAGAAAACTAAAATAGACAAGAGTGGAGAGGCCACGAAGCACCGCACAAAGAGAAAACCGATTATAATATCTCATTATCAGGCTAAATCCTATAGATGTATGCGTTTGTCTGTTTTTAGTGTTACCACTTATCATTTTTATATTTTTTATATGAACACTACACAAGAGTCCCAACAGCTCCCATCCGGAGCAAGTGAGACTATGGCATCCCTAATTGGGGTATGTTGTGAGGCTGAAGGTAGTGGAGAGGGGAAGGAGATGGGGAAGAGGAAGGTGGGAAGTACCTGGCTATTCAGATCTGGTCACCAAATGCGACTTAAGCCATTTCAAGCAACTTTTCAATTCCGAACGGTTTGATTTTATCAGTTCCAAATCACAACGATGCAAAAAAAATTTCACTTAAAAATTTAATTCGTAAGATTTTTAATAAATACGTTCAATATTTGTTTTGAAAAGTTTTATTTGCTTTGTACATTTGTTATTAAAAAAATATTTTTGCTTACGGTTTCCACACGATGTCGTAAAAGAAATGTACTTGGAAAATGAAGCTTTTCAAAACAAAATGTCTAGAAATTGTTTCACAGTTAATGCCCAATAAATACAAAAAGCTTACAAATTTATTATTCGCCTCAAGGAAACAATTAAATTACAATATTTAATCATTTTCTCTCGTGAGTTATGCATCTAGTTATAACTCGGATGAAAATGGTAACCGGAGCGCAGCATTCGCAGGAGATCCGGTCACTTTGGTCCGAGATTCCGACCGCTTTGCATAATCTCAAATACATTATGTATGAGTCGAGACGCGCTGCATATCAGATAATATCTTATCCCAGCCACCGTCTCTTCCGTCCAATTTCTGCTGCTTTCAACTTTATGAAACAGGGCGCGTTTTAACAGAGATGATTATTATATAAAATTCTTGCTGAGAGTAGTGGTACCTACACGGTTGTGGTTTAAAAAAATACAGAGTGATTTTAGCATTTTTTAATTTGAATGTTGATGCCGACCCTGATGTACCACATTGTCTAGTAGTGAGCAATATGCAAAGGCTGAAAAGCTGCGCGTATCCTAAAAAAAACGATTCATCAAAAGAAAATACATTCAATGTTAATAATAATCTTCCCATCGGTTGAACGCACAGACATATAAGTATAGTTTTGTCATTCACTAGGGTGTGTCATACCTGGTATCACCGGTATACGATGGACGCCCGAAGTTTAAAACGTGTCTCCACCATGAAAGATCTTGGAATCATGTTTGATAGTAGGCTGACATTTCATACTCATTCAGATGACTTGTGGCACTTCATTGAGAATGCTGGGCTTTGTTCTGCGTACTGTAAGGAATTTTAGAGACACCCAGGTTCTCAAAATTTTATTCTATTCCTTAGTAAGGAGTAGACTTGAAAGTGGGTCGGTGATTTGGAGTCCACACCAAGTAAAACATTCCCTCATGTTGGAGAGGGTTCAGAAGAAATTTCTAAGATTTCTATACATGAGGGAGTATGGCTATTATCCGTGGCTCTATCCTACCGACTTTCTTTTGGGTATGCTCGGAATGGACCATCTACAGGTCAGAAGGGATGTACACATTGCTACGCATTTCTTCCGATTGATCCGCGGATGGTTTGAAAACTCAGCTATCTTGGAGAGCATTCATTTCTATGTTCCCGATGGGTATCTTCGCCACCGACAGCATAGACTGTTCTATCTTCCGACCTGCAGGACTAACTTGCCAATGGTCATGCCGTTCGGGAGAGCAATTTTGCTGTTAAACAGAATTAATTCGGATATCGACATATTTAGCGTTAGTGAAGTTGCCTTTAAAAGGCAAGCTCTATTAATGCTTGTATAGTTTGTATCTACCACTGTTACAAATGTATTTTAAAAACGAATTGAATGTAAAATTTTGTAATGTTTTTAAAAGAATAAAAATGAATTGAATTGAGTTGAGTATTCCTAGACGAGAACAGACAGGAAAGGGGTACAAACCAACTATGGCGGGACGCGAAGAAGCGAAGATGACTGTGATGACACGTGATTCGTCAATAAATCATTCTGACAGTAAATAGGCATCTCGCATTATAATATCACCATTTTGTTCTAAAAAGTAAAATCTTCTTTTGACTGAATAGACCTTTTTACATGGGAGCGCGAAATGCTCGCCACGTTATGAACAAATTTGGGAAATCGAAATACGGCAAAGTAAAGTTCACCTGTTTTCAGAGTCGAATATTTTGTCGTATTTAGTTATGACACTTTTACAAATGTTTCATAATTTACTTACCCCAGTAAACAGCGACGAGCATACTTGAGAAACGCCTACATTCGTTAGGTGATAGATGTGTTTCTAAATATATATTATATGATCTGAATAAGCTTAAAATAAAGTAAATTAATGCTTACCTATGGAATGTAATACGACAATTGGTTTATTCTCTTTTTCACTTCCATTTTTACACGTTTCCATCGAATAAACCACCATTTTTGCCGTTTTATTTCGTAAAATATTCCGATGAGAGCTCGACGCTGGTTTGCACAATAATGATGATGTCACATTTTTTAGATTCGAGGCCATTCGTGAGCCCAGTCGGCTCCAAATGGAACCGGTATGGGGAGGGGGAAATAATACGCTTTTATCACTTTGTTTCATCACTTTATCACAGGTTCAATAATATTAATTCACATTTCTGTGGTTGAACGGTGTTTTGGTTAACATTTTACAAAGAACGTTCAATTTTACTCGTAGATTCGAAGTGGTACTAATAAATCGAGTGCTGTTCACACGTGGTAGAAGCGAAACTTCACCAAAACAAACTCAACCAACAGGAGGCTTGAAAAGTGATGTTTTAATCAAAGCGGCCAATGCGGGCAGCGCGACGCTTCGTAGTTACTGTTCGTAGGTAAGGTTTCATTCTATCTCAATCTTTTGCAGTTTCACTTTAAAAAAATCTGTAAATTAATTATTAACACCGACAACACCGTATTGCGCAGTATTTGGCGATAGATATTTGTTTTGTAATTTCTACGTAAATCGTTTTTTTGTTCATAAAATACACAAATTATTTTTAAAATCTTCCATATGTCATCACTGAACACTTACTTGAGTAACCCGAGTAATCGTTCAATTCCCGTCCCGCCTCCCAATTTACATATTTACAGCAATATGAGTAAATGACAGAAGAACTGTTTTCGATCTAATATTTTTATTTAAATTACTAGATTTCATAAATTTTAATGTGCCAGCCAGAAACACTAGGTCAGTACTATCGTTTTATTGTGGCAATACTGCGACCATGGCCCGTTTCAATATATCACTACAAAGAATTCAAAACTTAGGTACCTATTATGTCGCACATAGATGTATGGAATGTGTCGTTGATAAAATATAAACATGACATAATGAAATCATTTATCCATAATGCGATTACTCACCAAGGAAATTCTTTGGTAAATTTGTGAAATAAATTTACCAAATATATTTCACAAATAATAACAATAAATAAATAAATAACATATCTCTACCTATCGTATCGTATTAATGCATCTTAGTAATTATTGGAAGATTTATAGTAATTTTATAAACCATCACAACCTAGATACCTATGATAATCTAGTCTCCTTCAACGGAAGCAATCTCCCGAACAGGCCTTCCATTGATATGCTTGGTGTAACTCTAAGTGACCAGCTCAGGTACGGGGGCTCCATCGAGGCCAGAGTTAAGTTAGCCTCTCAGAAACTGAGCGTACTGTACAGGGCCCGCAGATACTTTAATAGTACACAACTGCTAACCCTGTACAAATCGCAAGTGCGCCCCACGGTTGAATTTGGCAGCCACCTCTGGTCTGGAGTCCCAAAATACCTGAAAAAAACCCTCGACTCTGTGCAGAAACGGGCGGTCCGTTTGATAGATTCTCCTAACTTAACAAATGGACTGCAATCTTTAGAGCACAGGCGTCAGGTGGGAATGCTGTCCTTGTTCTACCGGTATTACAATGGAAGATGCTCCGTGGAACTAGCGTCACTGATCCCCTCGGCACCGGTGCATAGTTGGGAAACACGCCAAACACGCGCTCAACATTTGTACACGGTTGACATTAGTCACATGAGAACGGGTCGTTTCTACGACTCGTTCTTGAGTTCAACAGCCCGGCTGTGGAACGATTTGCCGGCTTCTGTGTTTCCTCCCTCCTACAATATGGGTCTCTTCAAGACCCATGTTCACTCCTTCCTCTCCTCAACAGCACCCTCCACACAGCATCTTCAAAGATGACATAGGCCCTGAGGGAAATTATTTCCCTCAGGGCCTCCTGTGTGGAGTTAATATAAAAAAAAAAAAAAAAAAAACCTGAAATATTATTTAATTATTCAAAATTTTTTTTTTTTCTTTTCTTCATTGTTACCAACTTATAAATAATGGTACTATCTTACAAAAGTGGCAATTCTTATTTTGTTGTTGACGGATTTTCTTAATTTTATTGTTTCACTCGAAATAAGGTTTGTTTCCTAAATTATTATAGATTTAACTTATTATTTACCAGCCATATTGTGTCGTATTTACTATTTATTGTAATATTTAAATATATAAGCTCACTACAACTGTCTTTTTCATGTTGTTCCTATACCTTATGTAAAAGCCGAAAGGCGTTAATATAAAAAGTAAATAAATATACTCGTTTATTGGCTTCCACTTATTTGTAAATTCAGAACTAGTATACATATATACTAGTATACAGTTTGGAGTGGTCCAAAGTCCTGAATTTGTCTAAGGCGTCGCGGGTTCAATTAATTGAAAGCTCCTTAATCATTGCTCAACAATACAGCAAATTATGTTTATGGTAGTAAGAAGAATTCAAATGATTCCAGGTTATTCGTAATCAGACAATGTACGTCTTTCAGTTATTTCATTTTCCAAACACGCTGTAGGTAAATACAAGCACAGTGTACAATGTAGGATGTTCAGTCTGCAAATACAATATCTGTGTGGGTGTATACTAAGTCTGTTTCGAGTGGAAAATGCCACATAAATAATTAATAAGAGGCTCTTGGTACAAACACTCCATATTTAAGCTGAGGAAACTTGTAGAAAAGGTTAAATTGAATTGGTTCTCAGCTGAGATTAATTCACTATTCGCTAATAATGAATCTCTTGTAATATGATTTTGATATATTTTTTTATTTTTGTTGAGGTTAGGTTATTTTCGGTAGGAAAACTTTTGGTTATTATTGCTCATTTTAGAATATGTCGATCGATCATCAAGAAAATTTCTTGTTGGAAGGTATTATTAATATCCATCAGAGTTAGGCTAGCCTCTTTTAAAGAAGCCAGAGTTAGGTTAGCCTGTCTTAAAGAAGCCAGAGTTAGGTTAGCCTCTCTTAAAGAAGCCAGAGTTAGGTTAGCCTCTCTTAAAGAAGCCAGAGTTAGGTTAGTCTCTCTTAAAGAAGCCAGAGTTAGGTTAGGTTAGGTTAGGTTAGGTTAGCCTCTCTTAAAAAAGCCAGAGTTAGGTTAGCCTCTCTTAAAGAAGCCAGAGTTAGGTTAGCTTCTCTTAAAGAAGCCAGAGTTTGGTTAGCCTCTCAGAAGTTGAGCGTACTGTACATGGGCCGC
The DNA here is from genome assembly GCA_936435175.1 of Glyphotaelius pellucidus. Taxonomy (NCBI): domain Eukaryota; kingdom Metazoa; phylum Arthropoda; class Insecta; order Trichoptera; family Limnephilidae; genus Glyphotaelius; species Glyphotaelius pellucidus. The sequence goes on along the minus strand of OW386555.1, from coordinate 3,575,905 downwards.
AGATACTGTAGACAGTTCACAACAACTGCTGACCCTGCGCAAATCCCAAGCGCGCATTACCTTTGAATTTAATAATTTTTACCTAAAAAAACCCTCATCTTGAAATGGGCAGTCCTTTTTTGTTTGGGAATATTCCTGTGCCTCTCCTAAATCAAACCCACCTTTAGTCCCTGCATACAGAGTGAAATCACAAACTCAGTGCAATGATAATCTTCAAAGTGCAAGCAGTGTTTTTATGATTCAATGTTTATAGTATGTTGATTGCGCAGGATAAATAACGAGTTATTAAAAATCTTCAAACTTATAACTGTTGGTGTTATATTACAATCTGTGCACAGTTGGAAAGTTTTATGTGGAATGTGCAATTTATGAAGATATCATCATTTCTGCCTCCAGTGAGTTTACGCTTTCTTATTTTCCCTTCTGCCAGAGACTTCTTCCATCTAAATAAACTACTTGCAATATTTAAAGAACAGGCTTGAGTTAGGTATGTTGTCCTTGTCCTACCGGCGTTACAATGGAAGATGCTCTGAGGAACTGGCGACATTAATCCCTTCGGCAGGTCGAAAAGTTATGTCGATAAATACATCAAACGCGCGCCCAATAATTTGTCACACGAAAACGGGTCACTTCTACAACTCGTTCTTAAGTTCAACTTGACAACAATTTGGGAGGCGGGAATGGGTACCGCCACTTCGGAAACCTTTATTGGACAACCAACACCTCTGCCATACGTCACCCCAAGTGGTTCACTATGTTTGGTGATTTAGCGGGGGTGCCCGGGTTCATGGGGTGAGGTTTGTCTAGGTCTTGGAGGCGGATGACCAGGACACACTGAACTCCAGATTCCTATCCACCCCTTAAGCCCTTTTCCTTCCCATAACTCTCCTTCCCTTCCTTTCCTTAAAAAACTCTCCACACAGCACCCCAAAGATGACATAGGCCCTGAGGGAAATTATTTTTCTCAGGACCTCCTGAGTGGAGCTCGTGTAAAAAAAAAAAACATAACATGGGTCTCTTCAAGACCCTTGTTCACTCGTTCCTCTCCTCAAAAAGACCCTCCACACTTCATTTTCAAAGATGACATATGCCCTGAGGGAAAATATTTTCCTAAATTATAAATTGATAATATTCGTACTACAACATATGTTAAAAGTTCAGAAGGTAGTGTGGGGTAAATACCGGGAAAATATCAGTCGTATGCTTTTATTGTATATTATTTTATAATTAATACATTTCTCCTTCAACGAATTATTTCTTAACTTTTTACTTTATACTCTTAATATACTAAATACTCTTTACTTATTCATTACTTACCTTAATTAGGTAATTGCCTTTTTTTAAATTTATACTTGTACTGTTACGATGTTTAGTTTGTTTTAATATTAATATGTTGATTTAAGTGTGTTAATGGCATGAAATCACCTAATTTGAATGGGTTAAAATAACCTTTAAATGCCAAAGCATTTTTTCAAAGCTCATTTCCACAATCAAAATAATTTTCAGAACCTTCTGTGTTGTATTTTCGTAAATATATATATATATATTTTATTTTTTATTTGTGGATGCTTATATATTTAATTACATGTAAACAAATATACCAACACTACTCTTCCACGGAAGCAATAGCTTGTGGCTGGAAGCCTAGTGTACATTGTTTCTTTATAGATACTTAACAGTCTACAACAATAACTAAAGTGACAAATATATATATTAATATATACTGTACTATACATATATACTAAGGTTACAAATATATATTATTTATGCTAAATGTAAATTACAATGTTAAGTTAGAGAACAATAATTTGCTGTTTGTTAGGTGAGATATAATTATAAATATTTCGTTACTATCAAACTATTTTACTATTAGAATAACGTATCCAAGAACACTGTTTTTTAATTTTTATGTTTTGTTAATGATGAAGCAACAATTTAAATTATTTGAAAAAGAGAATAAATATCATCTAAGGAAACTAAGTTATGAAATATGTATGACAAAGTTCTAACATCAAGTATTTTAAATAAGCATTTATTTTACAAAGGTTCTCACTCTCTATTTGGTTTATATCTCGTCACTTAATTTGGATAGTGTTTTTATATCACTTTATCTTGTTCTGAGTTATAAGGTGTCAAAGTTTTGCAAAGAAGATTTCTCACAATCTATTTTCCAATTTCTGATTTTAAGGTTCAATCTTGTCTAAATTATTCTAATTGAACATGTATTAAAGTAAAATATTTAAATAAGACGTATTCCTATCATTTTAGAAAATATCTCAATATGCACATAGATTCATATGCAACCAGCTTCGGCGTAATAATTCATTGCGTGAGGTTCTAATAATTTTTCTTATTGAAATTTCAATCTTAGAACACTTCTTGTGATTGCAAATAAATAATATTATCTGGATTTACTGGGATTCAAATCAATTCAGTGGACTGTATTTAAATTTTTTTTGTGGACTTTGATGCTGACACAAATTATACTGGATAATTGTTTGGATTTGGGCAGGATCTGGCTCACCAACTGTCAGTTGTGATGATAAATCCTTTTTCTTAGTTGATTTCACGGCCTGAGGGACACCTCTAGCGGTTATCACTACACAGACGCAATATAATTAAGAACTGAGAGAGTAAGGATACAGCACAGCAATTAATAAAAGATTTAATTAACAATTGATGTTGAATACGTCAAGAGATCACTTTAAATCATTGCAAGCACATAACATACAATAGACTTCGTTGATTGTGGGTTTTGGTTGCACCAAGAGATCAATGTTGATCATTGCAAGCACATAACACAGTTAGACTCCAACTAATGTTGAATTAACAGTGAGGTCACTATGGACCATTGCACCGCACATAACAGACTTAGACTCCAGATTGGTAGAAATTAATACTGTCATTTTTTCAATAGTCCGTGTATTGTCGACAGCTCGGGAAAAGTTCATGTGGGTGGATACCGCAGAATGAAAAAAACATCATTTAAAGCCTCCATTACATCCAAACTACATTGGAAATGTGAAACAAATAACCAAGTCATTGCGAATGTGGCGGCCACCTTTAACACCACTCTCTTTGATGCCAACTCCCATAAAAAGTCATTACGTGTTCCCAATATGATGATAAATGGCAAATATGATTAATAAGGTTCCTCATCACTCAAAATCCAAAAACGCCGACATTATACCGCCCAACCAGAAATCCCAAGTAATTAGAGTCGTGGCGGCCGAAGTTTCGCAATTAGGCAACTTTACCAACACCCGCGCAGCTCCTCCCATTACCCCCTTCGTCCCCCAACCCCACCCGGGCTTGAGGCTCCATAGGAAGGGTGTATTGAGACTTGGGTACTTTGGAATAAGGATTAATCTGATGAACTTGCATATTGACGATTTTAAGTATTTGATATAATGCGTGAACCTTTAACAAAACTCATTAGATAAGAGAGTGTCTGAATATTTAGTATCTAGCAATTATAATTTTAGTTTAGTGATAACATGTCAATCAAAACCAACTTATTTCAAAACAGTTTTCCAAAGTTTGGGTTATATTCATAATTGAGGCTACCTTACCTAATCTACGCATAAAATATAAATATCCAACTTCACTTAATTTAATCGAAAACGCAAGTTCAAAATCGACTCCTAATGTAATGTAGATTCACCAGTTTCTCAGTTGTACCACGAGTTTCCGGACACCGTTTATAATAATCAAGTGTGTCTCGGTGTGGGTTTAAATTTTGAACATATCTACAATTTTTTTTTCGGAGATTGACAAATTTTGGACAGTTCAGATTTTACAAAAACCGGGAACTAGCTATTTAGCATGAAAAAATTCTGCCCTAATGGTAAAAATGGCTTCCAAAAAAATTTGGCTCCTCGTTTTTTTAATAGTGACCAGCTGCTAAGCCTTCACAGATCCCAAATTCACCCAATTATTAAATTTGCAACCCATCTCTGGGCTGGAGTCCCACAGTACTTGATAAACCTAATAGTCTGATTGTTCACATACCGATTTGCCTTCTCTAATACACAGACACAATGTGGGCATACTGAGTGTGTTCTACAGGTATTTTAATAAGGAGCTGGCAGCATTGATCCTCGGTGCACTCGTGGAATAGTTGGTCTTGCGTTCATGAGAACGGGTCGTTTCTTCGACTCGTTACTCTGTAAGTCGGCTCGTGTGAGGAACGAGCTTCCGACATCTGTTTCCCTCCTTTGTATATTCCGGGTCTCTTCAAAACCCCCATTAATAAATCTCTTTCTGAAGCCCCTCCCTTAACTCGCCTCATAATGCAGTCAAACCGGGTGGCGACATAGTTCCCCTGCCTTTATACCGTACCGACAGGAGAGCTCTTGTGATAAGACACAAAAAATAAAACGTGAAAATCTTGTATTAACGCATTGAAAAGCACGACGATGTAAGGCTCCCAATAATGATTTTTTTTTTTTACACAGGAGGCCCTGAGGAAAATAATTTCCCTCAGGGCCTATGTCATCTGGGATGCTGTGTGGAGTGTCTTTTTGAGGAGAGGAAGGAATGAACATTGGTCTTGAAGAGACCCATGTTAAAGGAGGGAGGAAACACAGATGCCGGCAAATTGTTCCATAGCCGAGCTGTTGAACTCAAGAACAAGTCGAAAAAACGACCCGTTCTCATGTGACAAATGTCAACAGTTTTTTTTTTTTTTTTTTAGCTCATCTGCCCTGATGATGGACACTGTAACGCTGTCCGAAACGTTGGCTAAAGAAGGAGTTAGCGAAACACGGCATAACACCCCAAAAACAATAACAAAAATACTTTTTGGCCGTGAAAACCTAAAAACATACCCATAAATGTCAACAGTGTACATATGTTGGGCGCGCGTTTGGCGTGTCTCCCGACTATGCACCGGTGCCGAAGGGATCAATGGCGCTAGTTCCTCAGAGCATCTTCCATTGAAATACCGGTAGAACATGGATAGCATTCCCACCCGACGCATATGCTCTAAAGAGTGCAATCCGTTCGTTAAGACGGGAGAATCTATCAAACGGACCGCCCGTTTCTGCACAGAGTCGAGGGTATTTTTCAAGTATTTTGGAGCTCCAGACCAGAGGTGGCTGCCAACTTCAACCGTGGGGCGCACTTGCGCGATTTATACAGGGTTACCAGTTGTGTACTATTAAAGTATCTGCGGGTCGTGTACAGTACGCTTAGTTTTTGAGAAGCTAACTTTACTCTGGCTTCGATGGAGCCCCCATACCTGAGCTGGTCACTTATAGTTACACCAAGCATATCAATGGAAGGTCTGTTCGGAAGATTGCTTCCGTTGAAGGAGACAAGATTTTCATTTCGATCCCTTTGAATTCAACGAGGTTATTTTTACCCCAAGAGAAAACACTCTCGAGGTATGAATGATAATGTAGTTGTACATGTTCTGTACATAGATATGTGCACATTTTGTCTCTGAGATAACGTACACAAATTGAAGTAATATTGGCACATCTTCAACAACTACTTAGTCCCTTTCCAATAACAGTTATAGTTACGGTTGAAACCACAACCAATCCGGTAGTAATCCTGACATATGACAAGTCCAGTTACCGTCACGAAACACATATGTCCCAATAATATATCAGTATACGGGTCGATTACTCAGTATCTAGTGCATAATCAATTGCTTGATTCAATGATGTGCATTAAATGTTTACTTTTTTACCTTACTATATCTGTCACTCAACTACTCGACTATTTAACGGATATTAAGTGAAAATAACCGTTATAAATTCATAAATAATTAATTAATTTCAAATTGCGATTCCAAACTTTGGTTTCAAAATGGTTTACATTTTACTTATTTTTGGTTAGTGTTTTTTTTTATATTTTAATATAAAGCGTGATGTTTCTCTTTCTGACATCGTTTATATCATATTTTTCACGTTAATAGTAAGATAGACACAATGATTGACTCGCATTCCGAAGGTCGCGGGATCGAATCCCGGCGTGGCAAAAATTTTTTATTTGATTAATTTGTGTTATTTCACAATTTATTAATTTAAAATAATATAAAGTATATTTACGGCATGGTCCAGAGTGGAAGATACTCTCAGTATCGCCCTAGTGTAAGACTAGCGTTCAGAATTGAAACGTTGCTTGAAATGGCTTTAGCCGTGTTTGGTGACCAGATCTGAATAGCCAGGTACTTCCCAACTTCCTCTACCTCATCTTTTTCCCCTCTCCACTACTTTCAGCTTAACAAAATACCCCAAATTGTTGATGCCATAGTCTCACTGGCTCCAGACGGAAGCAGTTCGGAGTCTTGTGCGGTATTCATATAAAAAAAAGATTTCTATGAAACCTACAAATAGATTCCGAAAACCAAATAAATAGATTTTATGGGTTAAATAAAATTCGAAAAGAGTCTTTCATCTGCTATTAAAAGCAGAATTTTATTTTGGGATACTTTCGAAAACAGCGAATCTATTTGAAAGCTGGAATATTGATGACGTGATACTATTTTGTCTAGGCCCGAGAGACTGATAACTCGAAAAGATGACCGTCCTACCATACAAAAGATAAGAAAGGAAATCTAGGAGAATTTATTGAGGGTAATAGTGTTTATGTGAAATTTTAGAGTATTTATTGATGTGGCCGATGTAGATCCTAGAATGTTAATCCTCAATGTAGGGTCTGTTTCTGACTTTTTGAAGTGATTAGGGGTATTGTTAATTGTTTTACTCAGTTCCTGGAAGATTGGCGTACCTTCAAATTGAGAAAATCTACTGATGTTGTTTAATAATATGTTCAAACAATGTAGGAATGCGATCTCTGATGCGTACGTGTGGTAAAACTATTTGTAATCACGAGAGAAATATTGAGATTCGCAAATAATGCAAGACTGATCTAAGCGTTATGAAAATGATTAAGAGGGGGCATGTTTATTTATTTATTTGTTTTATTTTAGTAAATTGTACATTTAAGTTTACAATTTCCTAATTAATTATATCATTTCATATTTCAAACTATATTTTTTCTTGTTCTCTGTATCTCCTACAATAAATTTTGAACTTTCCAATTGGTGCGGCCTTTAAAGTTTCTGGTAGAGTGTTGTATAACTTCATCCCTTTGTATAGTAAACTGTTCTGCGTATTCGTTTTGTCCTTTTTTTGTAGTCTGATTTCCTTGCAAGTCCTTGTATTATGTCTGTGAATGTCCTTGTTGTATATAATTTTGTTTGAGAAGTATTTTGGTAACATGTTGTTCACTATTTTATGGATAAATATCATCGTGTGCAGGGTCAACATCTGTTTCACGGTTAGCCAATTTAGTTCCTTTAACATTTAATTTACTTTTGAGAATCTATTTCGTCGAAGTATTTATTATTCTCATTGCCCTGTTTTGGAGAATTTGAAACTTATTTTGTTCTCGTTCATTACACAGGAAAAGGATAGTTGAGCAGTAGTTAAAGTGTGTAGCAATAATTGAATTATAAATAGTGACTGCAGTTTTTCTAGAAAGTTTTTGCCGTATTCTTCCCAAAAAAGATACTTTTTTTCCAATTTTCTTTTGGGTATATTCAGCATGTTTATTAAAGGTTAGTTTGGAATCTAATATAACTCCTAGGTATTTCATTTCAGTCACACTTTCAATAATTTCACCGTCAATTTTAATTTTGCTTTCATTGGATGTCTTCTTATACCCAATCACCATACATTTTGTTTTTTTTGTATTTAATTTAAGCTTATTTATTTTTAGCCGTCTTGATACATTATTTAGTGTATGTCAAGCGAACGAATGAATAAAATGAGAAGAAAATATGATGCGAACGGTGGACGAATTCGGGGATGCTCGAAGAAGATATGGCACGATCAAATAAAATGGCTTGAGTCAGCTGTGTCGAGTGTCGGAATAATAAAATGGTATGAATGAGACGATGCACGAATGTGAATGAAACAAATAGTGTGTGCCAAGACAGAGTTGTTTGGCGGTATATCCTCTCTGACTACCCCAGCGGCAAAACGGTTCGATGGAAATTTAGTTGGAAGAATGCGTTACCTAAAACAGAGAATTTTTTTAATATAATTTTTACAGCAAAATTTCTTGTTTTCCATCACTGTATATTACGCAATGTATATTGTAACACCGTTAAAAATGCATGGAAGATTTGAAGTTAATTTTTCTCATTCTGGGTAGCTATTTCCGAGCAACGATCAATCGTCACTCGCCATGCGCCAGCTACGACTGGTCTACCCCACTCGTTGTTGTGTCGAATGACTTTTGGCGTTTGGCGTCTAAGAATGTTCCGGTCGACCAGGCTCAAGAATAACCACGTCGACCAATGTATGTACTTTCGACGGCGATTGCGAGCGACGAGGGCTTGGAGAATAGCTACCCTGGTCATCACTAAGAACGAGTACTAAAAATATTTTATTTAAATATATTCATTCATAATTAATTATTGATTTAAAGAACCGCATATTCCAAAACGGTTCCAAATGGCTAGAACGTTAGTATGACATAGAGAACGCCAATAAGCGCTTTTAGTATTCTCACTTAACGGAAGAGCGACGATTCTGAAAAGGCAAGAGACATACGTTCCTTATCATAAAAATGCTGCAGCTCTTTCTTATGCATTAAATAATTGTAAGACAAAAGATGAGACACCCAATGAACGTTTGTCTGTTTTCTCCAGAGCACTATTTTTTCCTTTGAAGGAAAGACATACGTGCATTGTGTGACTTATATTTTGTCTCACCATTTTTGTATTTGTAAGAAAGAGAAGTAGGGAACGAGGAACCTATGTTTGTTGGTTTTTGTACCCTATCGCCGTTCTAGAATATTAAAAGAAGTTTTTTTCTGTATAGCTGGTAGAAATAAGATTAACCAATAAGTTATACCTTTAGTATTTTTGTGCAATAGATGTTTTTTGAATTAGAATTTAAATTTGGTAAGACGGCTTTTCCTTGTTTACCCGGAGTGACGTCAAAGCCGCCGAATTAACAAATAAAAAGGAACGTGTTGTTTTGGCGGCAAATTGAAAATGGCTCATTTTAAATCATTATAGGAAATTTATTCGTTAACATAAAATAAAAATAACTTCATCATCGTTTCTCTTAATTTTTTTCGAAAGTAAAGAAACAGTGAAAATACCTTATCTAAATTATCTTTTTAAAGGTGTATGTCTATAGCGTGTACCCATGTCTAGTGTGCTGGAGAGTTTATTCATTTTAATCTAGTTTATGATTTTAATTTATATGAAAAGGTGCCCATTTAACAATATTTTAGAGGCTGTGTGCTTTTGTACTGAAATTAGATTTTATATTAAAAAAGCAATTAGGATTTTATATTAAAAAGAATTTAGTATTTGCTAATTTGGTTATTGTTTTAGTTTCACAAACTCACTCATATTTGAAATAAAAATAGTAACCCCTATATTAAATTTCATTTAATGATGTTCATCCTTTATTTGCAAAAATCAAAAAACTTTTCGGGTTTTGTATAATCTCCAACCCAACGTCTATTGCCTTCACATCCTCTGCACAATGGAAAGGAAACCAAATCCAGGCAAACAAAAGATATTTTAAATGTAATGAATGCAGAAATCTAATGAAAATGGTTGAGCTGTATAAAGATATTTTGATTTCTTCATTCATGTAGTTTATTTAAATTATTTCCATAATAATTCAACAACGTGGAACTTAATGATTCTGAAAGAAAAAATACTTTTATTGACAAAATGTTTTTTCAAATATACCAAATTTAGATACTGAAAAAATAAAATAAATTTGTTTGGCATTTTTGTAATTGTTGTAAACTGTCATAACTTAGTCATAAAACGTAAAACGAATATTGTCGAAAACCACAAAAGTCTAAAGAATTCAAAATTTCCTGGCGTTGATTCGGTTATTCAAAAAAATTGAGAGACTGCCGGCCTTTTAATAATATAAAAAATCAATGTTTTTAATCTCTAAAAAGTAATTAGGATGCAGACGATTTCTCTAGTTATTGTTTTATATTGTCTTGTTAAACACTTTCTGTTTTCCCCTAAACTAAAAAAAAATAAAAAAAACTTTCGTTAGGTGAGTCTGGCATCGTGAAATTTCCATCCTGATTGTATTGATCAACGTGGTTAATTTAATCACATTTTAATGCCATACTTGTCCATTTAACAGCCAAAATATAGGACGAGATGCCACACTGTCTAATGCTCATTTATCTGTTCATTGATTTTTTTAATTTTATAAGAGCGTGTATGAGACGATGTATGAATGTGTAAAGGGCAAGAAGTTTGTGCCAATACTGATTTATTTGACCCTCCTCTCTGCCTATCCTTGCGTTCATTGTTTTTTGATTTTTTTTATTCAATTTAAATTTATTCATTTTGAAAACATTACAAAATTAATATTTCAAATAATTTTAAACAAACAGACAGAGAAAACAGTAAATGCCTTATGGATAAATGCACTCTGAACCCTGCACAACTGACAAGCAACCATTAAGCACCTATCAATTGTTAAAAACCCAAAACACGCCGATCAGCAATGTATAAATATATATAGTCAGATTCACACTAACAGCAAAGCAAAGCTTGCCGTCTACGTACTGCATCATTGATGTTAAATCGATATTCGAAGTGATTCTATTTTATAACAGGATAGCTCTCCCCATTGCCATGAACATAGGTGAACAAAGCTAGTTCTGCAAGCCGGGAGATAAAATAGTCTGCTGTCAGTGGCGGAGATACAAAGTCCATAAAGCCTTTGTACTTAGGTAAAGGATTTTCCAATAAGAGGTGTTGCAGGTGAATGGATTGCGCTATCGAGAGATGATCAATGATTGTTTATGGCCGGAATTGGATGGTATAGATCAGAACAACGTTTACTTTCAACAAGACGGCGCTACGTGCAACAAAACCATTGATCTTTTACGGGAAAAGTTTCCGGACCGTGTTATCTCTCGAAGAGGTGATCACAATTGGCCACCAAGATCTTGTGATTTAACATCTTGCGACTTCTTCCTTTGAAGCCACGTGAAAGAGAAGGTCTACGCCAACAGCCCAGCGTCAATTCAAGACCTTAAAGATGGAATTCGTGAGGGTATCGAGGACAAAGGGCAGCCACTTTGCGATTCGGTTATGGAAAATTTCATGAAAAGGATATGGTGCTGTAAGCGTGATTTTGGTAGCCATTTGCCTAATTTTGTTTTTTACTATTAGCGACATACCTTTTTCTTTATAATGAAATAAACATCCGATCATTTATGTTAAAAAATGGCATTTTTTTTAATATCAAAATAACACTTGTTATTGGAAAACCCTATATTTCTCGGATGAAGCCGGGTACTAAAAGAATTTCAAGCACATCCTCTATATTTTTTTCATAATTTAGTGTAAACAAGAACGGTTATATGAGATTTTACTTTAAGTTCGGCCATATTTGCTTTCGAGATTTTTTTTGTTTTTCGATACGCCCAAATTTAAAAAAGGACCAAGTTTAAATGAAAGCTTAGACTGTTCGAATAAATGTTTGAATTTTTTTGAAGGCTGAATAAATTACCTGAAATTTTAAGCAAACGAGGTTCTTATTTCCCCCGAAAGCCTTAAAGATCGTCCAGTTGATTAGTGAGATATTTCCGAAAAATCAAAATTTGAGTTGAGTACGCAGTTGTATGGAAGAGTGTACACTGTATCTGGTACAACACTCAGATCACTCGTAAACACCACCAAATTAATTATAATTCATAAAAACTTAGTAGCGAATTATACAAAAATTTGATATTTTCTGGGTCACTGGTAGGATATTTCAAAATTTCGTCCTATTGAATTGGATCATTTTGACTCCCGGTGTTATTTTATAGCATATTTTATATGTTAAACACAGACACGTATAAATAATGTTCGATTTATAGTGAGCATTCGAATTTTATTTTCCTCATTATCTCAAATTTATTTATTTATTTATTGTTTGTAACATTTACAGAGTGTTAACAATTATTACAATAATAGGATTGCCGTTGGGATGTACACAGATATTAACACTCCAATTAGAAATGTTCATAGCATGAGTTATCAATGTTAAGTTGTTACTAGATGGAAATGCTTGTAGTGATAACAGAAAAAATTATAATCAAAATTAAATATAAAACATAGTAGTTTCAAATATAATACAAAACCTGCAGAGAAAGAGAAAAATAAATAAAGAAAGAGTATGACAATAAAGCAGCTACATAACTTTTCTTCAGGAAGTGTCATGGTAGGAGTTTGATAATTTGGTTTTTGAAATGCGAAATTATTATATTCTTTTTTATTTGATATCTTAGTATTTGGAGATGTCTTACTAATCAACTGGCCAATCAATGTTTAAAAGACGTCTCTGTGTATTTATAACATTTTGTTATTTTTTTATTTTAACTTTTATGCGTAAAACCTCAAATTGTAATATTTAATTAAATGAAGACATTATGAGCGAAACTCAATCGAAAATCTGGAAACAGAAAAATCAGAAAAAGATATTTACACCTCTGGGACTCGAACCCAGGACTTCCCTACTTTCCAGGTGGGTGCTCTTATCCACTGAGCTAAGGTTTCTTTTTCGGAGGATGTTACGAGTCCCACCAGGAGATATCACCGTTCCTGTTTACTGGTTTTCCGGCGTGCACCCACCCGGAAAGTAGGGAGGTCCTGGGTTCGAGTCCCAGAGGTTTGAATATCATTTTCTAATTTTTCTGTTTCCAGATTTTCGATTGAATTTCGCTCACAATGTCTTCATTTAATTAAATATAACTTTTTGAAAGAACAAATAATTTTCTACAAAAATTAAAAGCGCAATCGCAAATTTTCGATAGCTAAGTAAGTATACATGACGGCTGGCACATATAACGTTTGATGAGTTATGAAAAAGGCAACAAGCCTTCTTATTTTTACTACTCAACACCGTACAAATGCAAGTGCACGGGACCGTTGAAATTGGCAGCCACCTACGGGTATGGAGCCTCAAAATTCTTGAAAAATCCCTTGACTGTGCAGAAAAGGGCTGTTTTATTCCCCTATTTTAACAAACAGATTGCAATTTCAGAGTACAGACATCAGGTGAGAATGCTGCCCTTATTCTACCTGTATTTTAATGGCAGGTGCTCCGAGGATTTTGCGTCATTGATATATATACAGAAAACACATCGTACGCCCGCACACGGTTGCCATTAATTGTCACGTAATAACACGTCGTTTATACTCATGAGCGCTTTTAATATTCCCACGTTGACGGCCCGGCGACGTTACAAAAAAGACAATCAACGTGCATACCTTGTCACAATAACGCTGCAGCTCTTTCTTACACACGAATTAATAGTGAGACAACGAATGAGACAAAGATGTACATATGTCTGTTTCCTCCAAAGGAAAAAGTAATAATTTTTTGCCTCTCTCTCACTCTTACTAACGAAATGAGATAGCGCGAGCAATTCCCGTCACCGTATTCGCGTTGTTTCCATTTCGTTTTGTCGTTTCCGCGGGAATACAAACACACATTTACAGAACAGCGACCGTACAAAAAGGCAATAAACATACGTTCCTTATCACAGAATGCTGCAGCTCTTTCTAACACATTAATAATGGCGAGACAGAAGATGAGACACACAATGTACGTATGTCTATTTACTCCAAATGAAAAAAGGAGTACTGTCGAAGAAACAGACAAACGTACGTTGTGTGTCTCATCATTATTTAAAGCGTAAGAAAGAGCTGCAGCATTATTATGAAAAAAAAAGTTTTTTTTTTGCCTTTTTGTACCATTGTCGTTCCGTAACGAGAAGCAATTAAAATAGTTCATTCCCAAAGACGACAAAAGCGCTGTGAGAAATTATTTAAACAAAAAAAAAATTTTCAAGAACGATCGAATTTTTCTCTCTTCACAAACATAAATATGTGTGAAGAGATATCAACCAAAAATGTAGAAAACTTTTATAATTTTTTCTCTTTCGTAAAGGCCATTTCGAAATATCCCACCTCATCGCTTCAACTTCCCAAACTCAGGTATAGCCTGAAACTGAAAACCCTTTCAGGGGGTTGACAAATCGAGACTTCTGAAACAGGAGCCACCCTAATCAAAAATAATAATTTCCCTCAGAACGCATTAATCCAACTGTCGCCCATCCGTTTTAAACTTTATAATCCCTGTTAGGGTGGCCTTTCTTAATTTGTCAATCACTCAAAAATAACACGGATTTAGTTTTGTCGATCAAATTAAAGTTGTGTAATTTTTTGGGAGTTATTTCACTTAAGGATAGATTTATAACTAAAAACTTTTTACGGATTATGTTCCCACTGATTACTTTATGATAACTATTATTTAACTTTCATTTTTATAAACAAACAAATTTGATAAAATTTACGTAAAATTCCAGATTTTTTTTTATTAATTGGCCATTTTCCTTTCAGATCGAATCAAAATCTGGCTGTGGTAGAAAATTTTTGGTGATTATTTTTAATTGGTTTAGTTATTTGAAAAAAATTGGACTAATTTTTTTCAATAGTTTAGAATTTAAAGCCTCGATATTGAGCGAGTTTACAAGCTACTAGTCGGCGAATTTCAAAGCGGGCGAATCGACGAGTGCGATTGCGATGAAGACACATAAATTTTTAACTCGAACAGTAGCACTCGCTAGAACTATCTAGCGAAAATCTGAGCTAAAATAACGACTCCTGCGCAAACTAATTCTGTCAACATTTTGTAGAAAACTGAGATATTCGCAGCTGGCTCACCGCTAGTAGGCAACAAGAGATTGTACAACGAATAATCCAGATCAAGCAATAGTTTGACAGTTACGAAATCAGCTGTTCGCGGGCCGCCATCTTGCCACCCTCCGTACACGCTAGCGAGTAGCGAGTAAAGTTGGCCCCCTTTCAACTTTTTCTTAGATTGTTCACAATCTGTAATATGCTTCCACTGAGCGAGTTTACTAGCAGATAGTGTATTCGCCGGCTAGTACACTCAATGAGGCTTAAATGAATGAAATCATTTTGTAAACATTACTTATACAATGTACTGTACAAAAACTGTCCAGAGAAACGAAGCTAGCCAACCATAATGACGTGCTGGTACCTACCTTGATGTATGGCAGTAAGGCATGAAACTGGCAGAGGAAAGATGAAAGTTGACTAAATGCTGTAGAAATGAGATCCCTGAGCCGTAAGTGTGTAAAACCATATACGATCGTGTGAGAAACATGGAGATCCGAAAAAAATGTAAGGCTGATGTAAGTGTAATAAGTAAAATTAGGAAAGGGACATTCAGATGGTTTAATATGATACAAATGTGAATGTTAGAAGAAGTCGGAGACGCCCGAGGAAGATATGGCACGACCAAGTGAATCAGATACTTTAGTCGGGCCATGAAAAGAGTCAAAATAACAGAAGAGCACGTTTGGGACGATGTATGAACGTGAACGAGGCAAGGAGCGTGTTCCAAGATAGAGTTGTTTGGCGGTCCGTCCTCTCTACTTACCCCTGCTGGGAAACGGTGTGATATTTAGTTAGTTAGTTACTAATTTAATCAAAATTATAAACATGTTTGGAAACCAGTGCTTACTTTATAAGGATAAAACGAACAGATAAACAAATTAGACTCAAATAAATATTACACGATGGCAAAAATGATTAAAGAAAACATAAAATGGTAGAAAAAAAAGAAAAAAATTATATGGAAAAGAAATAAAAAACACAAATTAAATTATGTAGGATAGATATCAGGAAAATAATACATTTTATACAATGTATAAAAATAATACATTTTCACGTCGTAAGTAATATTCAAGGATAAACATGATTTAAAACAGAAAAATAACATAATGGGATTGAGAAATGTTAAGAGGGTTATAACGAGGTTGAGAGGGTTCGTAATTAGCAATTCGTTTTATTTTTATCTATTAAGCATTTAGTAAATTTACCAATTGAACAAATGGAAATTATCAGCGTCTGAAAAGATATTACTGTATTTTGTGCTCGTCCTTCTGAGAAATGAATGTTGTGTGTAATTTAATGTATAATTGTGTGATTTTAAGGCGTACGATCGAAAATTAAAACAAGAGTGTGAATTAACCGGGGCACCTCCAATTCTTATCCAATTATTCGTCTTCTTCTTCTCCTCACCTAAAATTAATTTTAAGATGCAATAAAAACTCCATCTCCAAACAATTTTAACAGAAGAGACTTTATTGACTTGACTTAATTTAACTTTATGTAAAAAAGAATCTGTGTTTTCTTTATATATATACTGTTTGTTTCTTACAAATACATTAATAAATTAATATATTAACCGACGCACACCCGACCTCTTACTCGTAAACATAGAATAACAATGAGTGTTTATTAAAACGTGTGCCCACATTTGCGCTCTTATTCTTGGATCACTCTTACAAACTCACATTATATTCTATATTTAGAAAAAAGTACTTACTTAAAAATATTTCTTTGAGTTAATATAACACCTGCCGTAAAAGTTTAATATGATCTATTTTATTTTATTCACATATCCTAATTTCATAAAAACCTGGCTACGAGAACAGATAGCGGTGAAATGCGGGTTGGAAACTTGAATAAATTAAACTCCAGCGAGTGACAAGGGTGGTTTTTGTGCAGGTCTGTCAACTAACGTTATAACTCTGCTTAGCAATGTGTCATAAAAAGAATAAACAGTAAAAAAAGCTCTGTAATTTTTTTTACTAAACACGGACAAAGTAGAAAATGCTTGGCACATTGTTAATCAATCCATGGAAACTTTATATGCTTCAATACGAAAGACTTTCCCGTCAAAACCGAGGTATTAAAAATTTCCCATTTTTTTCAAAAATAGAGAGGTCGGAAAAACGTTGTTAAGGTTTGTGTGAGGGTCCTTTTTTAAATTTAAAACACTTTGATAGATTTCATTGAGTTAATTTATTTACAATCTTTTTAGGTTAAACGTGATTACGTTGAACACTAAGAACAATAAGACATTTTACAATTTTATACAGCCTGTTTCACCGTTCTCTAGTTAAAAAAAGGCTAAAACGGCCTAGATGTGATTTGTACGATAGTCGGTAAAAAGGAGGGCAAATAAACAAGGAACAACTTCTTTCAATCAAAAGCAAAAACCATACCAAAACAAAAAAAAAACTGCTCTGTTATCTCAAACAACAAAAATACGTTAGCGCCATCTGGCAGGGCTGTAGTAATCTACATTACCGACATACGTTTGTAGGTAATCAACTTATATTAAAAAAAAAAAAAAACTACAGGTGTCAATGACTGCACTAATTTACAGCTTCCAACATAAGTTATTGGCAAAGTCTTTGAAAGGAGAAGCAGAAGAAGGTCTACAATGTACTGGAGTGACTAAACATGCAGCGCAGATCTGCAAAGAGTGGAAGAGCCTTGTTCACCAAGGAAATTGAAGTGGTAGTCACAATCCAACCTAAGACGAAGAAGCTCTATTATAATAGAGATTTTTTTAACGACGCATAGTTTTCTCTGAATCGATAGTAGGCCAGTACCGTCTTCAAACTGGATGAGAAATGTTAGCAAGTCAAGCATCATAACTACTGAGACATCGAAGTTCATACCGACGGTCTTTTTCAAATTGAGAAAGTGCTTAGAAGTTCACGAAAATAAGGTCAATTCACAGGTTTATTTCCTCTTAAACGTAGCTACGACAAGTATTTTCATAATTTATTTTTAGGGTTTTTACAGTCGGTCAGTATGGACGGTCTCATATAGTCTACTCTCAGGAGTAACTTGAACAGTTTTTGTTGACTTCTTCGTTTCCACACCAAGGGATTCGTACAGAGAGAGAGGTTATGTGGTTTGAGAAGTAAAAACAATTATATTTGGACTGGATATTGTTGTAAAACTTGAATTTATACAGATTATTAGTAATTTTACAGAGATTTGAATCTTATCTGAACAATAGGGCTTTAATTTGGAGAATGATTAGAAAGAAATAAATTTGAGATTTTTATAAACAAAGAGAAAGTTACCGCACGATCACAGATAAATGATAATATAGACAAAAATAAATAGAAATATTTAGAAAAAGGTGACATAGACGTTAAAGTTAAGCGCAAAAGAGGCTACACATATAAGTTAGGAACAAATGCTCAAATGTTAAGAACTAAATGACTTTAAATATTAGATATAGAACAACACAACGCTCATCGCGCACCTCCTTGACCGCACTCCACCTGACAAAGTTTCGTACCATTTTTCTAATAAGATCGTTTTGTAATTTATTATTACCTTACCATACAAATATGTTTGTGTAGCACGGAAATCATATCCATGGTCTCTTATTTCTTATCAAAATACATGGATCACTACGCTATGCAGATCAAAATATTTATCTTAACTGTAATAACCAAAACTCACCCTCGCGATATTAAAATCTCGTGCAAAGATCTCTTGTGAAGTTTTTTCCTGTCAAAAAAACCATTCGCTTTTCCATTGCAACGAAGCAATTAGACGAATGAAAAACGGATGCTGTGAATACCGAAAAAATATTTCATAACCTAACCCTCCATCTGCCGGCAAAATTCAACAGCGCTCCCGGCAAAGGCTTTGAATAAATCATCAAACCTGGCTAACTACCATCCATTAAAAATGTTTTTTATTAATGGTAGATACCTGTATTACCACCCATTGGACGGACGAGATGAACTGAACAAGTTGGGAGGAAAAATGATTTTTGGTAGTGCAAGGCAAGGACATGAAAGGAGTTTGACTCTTTTAGAGAGAACTTCATCCTGAAGTGAATATCTGATATTAAATGAAAGCAAATCATTTTATATACACCACTTACTTAATCAAAATTATCGTCATGTTTCAAAACCAATGGTTCCTTCTTCAAAAGACAAACTAGTACAGTCAATTAAGTACTTATGGACAAAAATCATTGCAAAGAATGGTGATTATCAGTTGAAAGTATCTTACAAGAACGATTATATGAAAAAATATTTTAGAACGTGTAATAATTGCATTTGTATACATTACTTGCTGGTTCCCGGCATGCGTTGCAATGCTATATGCAAAAAAATAATGTTTCTCCCTGCATGTCCTTTCCCGTGCATCCAATAAAAAAATATAATTAAAATAAAAAATTTTAGAGTTTCGAAATCGTGTTTTTTTTCGAAATTGTGTTTAATTAACAATCGATGGTTTGCAACATTTTTGAAAGTCTTGTAAGAGATTTTATAATGATTAAAAAAACTTTTCAGATGTTTTGTCATGTGGTTGTCCAGAAGAAAGCAAGGACGGAAAGAAGGTATTCAAACATTTCAAAAACTTAACATACATAGACATTTCCAAACTCATATACTCCTCAAGCATATTTTGATTTTCATGAAAATATTTAGAAAAAAATTGATAAATTAACACCGATATTCAAATAGTAAGAAAGTTGTATAAAACAAAAATACGTCGTAATAAATATGAGTATTATTAAAATACAAATTAATTTAGCAGATGGCAATTTAAAAAAACGCTATTAAAAATACTTATTTAGCCGTTAACTCTTTTTTAATTTTTTTTAAAGTTATCTTATAATTTTAATCCTGAAGAAGAAACGGTTGGTTTCGAAACTTGTTGATAATTCTAATGAAATAAGTGGCTAGCAGTTTAGTCGAGTAGTGAGTTACTCACCAAAAGTTCTAACAAGCTTTTAGTCTCAACGATTCCTAAAAATAGGGATGACGTAGAATAATTATAATAATGAATGTCTATAATACAGCGCTGTTTTCGTGGGAAAATCACCTCGAGGGCGCTTTACAATGTAATTTATTAAGCTTATAACTTATGTAACCACATGTAGAACTAACATCCCTAGCAAAATCCCAATTCCCATTATGCAACATTTTCGGCTTATGTTGGTAGTAGGAGATTTTCAAATATTTTTGCGTTTGATTTGAGGTTTTCACGGCCAAAAATACCTCCTTATTTAGCCAACGTTTCGGATAGCGTTACGGTGTCCATCTTAATACCTTAAGTAAGTACCTTAATTTAACGTTATTTAAATGCATCTCTATATTTTATGTGCAAACTGTTTGTCTCTTACAAATAGATACATAAATCACTGCAGCAAATATCAGCATATTTCATATTTGCCTTACTAACCTTTTTTTTACAGTTAATACCGCACAAGAGTCCCAACTGCTCCCGTCTGGAGCCAGTGAGACTATGGAATCCTCAATCGAGGTATGTTGTGAGGCTGAAGGTAGTGGGGAGGGGAAGGAGATAGGAAAGAGGAAGGTGGGGAGGTACCTGGCTATTCAGATCTGGTCACTAAATACGGCTAAAGCCATTTCAAGCAACGTTTCAATTCTGAATGGTGGTCTTACACCAGGGCGATACTGATAGTATCTTCCACTCTGGAACGTGCCGCAAATATACTATATATTATTTTAAATGAATAAATTGTGAAATAACACAAATTAATTAAATAAAATTTATTTGCGCACGCCGGGTTCGAACCCGCGACCTTCGGATCGTGAGTCGAGAGTCTTGCCTCGGGACCACGGAGGCCGTCAAACCTACTTTTGCATTTTGTTTTTCCTGTTAAGCACTTGCATACTGCTTACTAATAACGTATGCAGGGACACTGGAGGTCTAGATTCGTTCAAAAATAAATACATGTAGCAACATTAAATAAAAAAAAATAGTTTCTTGCGAGAGCCTTGAAGGAGTAACTATTTGTCGCTTATACCAGGGCAGGTCAAGTGGTGGATAACCTCCAATGCAGCAAATATCTTGTTCTTTACATAAAAGCTGAGCTTCACAATTCCTACAATTATAATGATCCGTGATTTTTCACGGGTCTGCTCTAGTCTTTTCCTAAAACTTTTCTTTGATTTTGTTCATCTTAATTCTGAAATATTTTTGCACTGCACAGGTATCGAACCGGCAACATCTCAACTTGATTCATTCTGCTATGAAAGTGGTAAATTTAAATTCTGTTATGCTGTCAATTAACTAATTGAACAAAAAATGCCTTAGGCGAGCTTTTTCATTAGAGCACATAATTTGAGCATTGAGTTTTGTTGACTCTGTGGAATGAATAGTGGATTGGACTCGGCTCTTTGAGGTTTCCGGCTCTAAATTAAGCTTAGTGAAGATTCCCACAGGCTTTAAAATTTTGTAATGAAATGTGACACTTTTGGAGTCAAAGGCGAAATATTAATTAATAAGTTTGAAAAGTGTAAACGTGCATTTAGCATTGTTGCATATGTACGCACGCAATACGTAATATAATATTTTTTTTATTATTATTATCATTCAACCTCCTTAACTACGCGGGATCTAATCCCGGCGTGGGAAATTAAATTTTATTTGAATAATATCTGTTATTTCGCAATTAATTCATTAAAAGTAATTCGCAGTATATTTGCGGCACTTTCTACAGTGGAAGATATTCTCAGTACCACCCTGGTGTAAGACCACCATTCAGAATAGAAACGTTGTTTACAATGGTTTTATCAGTGTTTGGTGACCAGATCTGAATAGCTAGGTACTTCCTCACCTTCTTCTTGCCCATCTCCTTCCCCTCCTCACTTCCTTCAGCCTCATAACATACCCCAACTGGGGATGCCATAATCTCACTGGCTCTAGATGGCAGCAGCTGAGACTTTTATGAGGTATTCACATTAAAAAAATCGAATGCTGTTCACACGCCGCAGAAGCGAAACTGCACGAAAACAATCTCAACCAATAGGAGCCTTGAAAAGTGATGTAATAATCAAAGCGGCCAATGAGCGCAGTTTGACGCTTCATAGGTACTGTAATGCGTTATTTCCGTTTCATCCGAATTTCAAATCACAACGGGGCTAAAGATGTTTCACTTCAAAAAGCGTATAGTTAAATAAATAGACATACAAGCGTTACACAAGAAACAATTACAAATAAAATGTCACATCTTACAGATACAGGTACACTTCATCATACGTCCTGCTGACGGAAGTGGCGACATCTTGTGACAAATTCTTGAGTTTCTAACATGTTATAAAATAAAGTAATTAAGTCGGGGACGCTCGAGGAAGACATGGCACGATCAAGTGAATCAGATACTTGAGTCGGGCCATGTCAAAAGCCAGAATAATAGAAGAGTATGTATGAGACGATGTATGAATGTGAGTGAAGCAAAGAGTGTGTGCCAGGACCGAGTTGTTTGGCGGTCCGTCCTCTCTGCCTACCCCTGCGGGGAAACGGCGTGATGGTTAGTTAGTTAGTTAGTTAGTTAGTTATAAAATAAAGTTTAACGTTAATAATATAATTTATAAAATAAAGTTAGCTAAGTCAACTACCAACTAGTTAATAGGAAAGAGCCTTTCAAATAATTATCTACAAATTAAAAAAAAAAACTGCCGATTCAAAGTAATTCTTGCCGCTCTGAAATCGAAAAGCGAATTTCAGTTAAACTCATTTCCGAAAATCATTCATACTAGGATTTTCCTGCCGCTACCATCCATCTGAAATTAATCACAAACGGTGAGGATTTGAAACCTACAACACAATATGCAAAACCACGTAAATTTAAAACGTATTTCGAGCCCAGGGGTAAAAAAATCTCGCAGCACTTTTTCAGGGAATTTTCATTCGTAAGTCGTTTAGGTACAGTTAGAGGAATCCGCATACTTTTGTATAAATTTGTATTTCTGATGTAGTCATTTTTTTGTGGAGATTGCCTCCTTTTTTGCTTAGAAAATGATTTGAGATTTTCAAGGCCAAAAACATCATTGTAATATGTTTTTGGCTTATTGTGTTTTGTTGCGCTTTCTCCCACCTTAGCCAGCGTTTCGGGCAGCGTTACAGTACTCATCATCAGGACAGATGTGTAGATTATCGTAAAGTGTATTTTAATAATTATATTTAATTAAGTAATATTTTTTTTTATTTCCTTAGCATTTACAATGATATCTTTATAATAAATATTATTCTTCCTAATAGGAAGCCTAAAATCGTTGCAGCTTTTTGTAGAATAGCCATGTTCAGGGATAAAGTGCTCAGACTTCGGGAGGTGAATCTGTGTATTGATAGTAGTAAAAAAGGAAAATATCAATTTTTGAAATTTCAATGTTTTTTCCAAACAAAAATATTTTTCCACAAGAAGAGTATTATTTTAATCCATGCAAACAATTCAACTTTTACTACAATAAAACCCAAAAGCTACAATAAAACTTTCCAATTTAAAAAATATTTATTTATCTTTTTTACTTTTACTATCATGTAGAATCAACTCCCGAAGTTATACCCGAACACCTTGTACATAAAATCGGTTAACAATTTATTTTACGACTTGTAATTAAATACCAGAGAATTATAGATTAAGTACGTGTGTTTATGTTTATTTAGAAGTGACATCGTGTTGTGCGCGTAAATCCGCTTGGGACGGGTACTTCAGCACCGGTGGAGAAAACTAAACCCGGCATAGAAACCCATAATGTTTTATTTTAATTTTAAAGTAACTATACCAGAAGGTGACATATTGATTACGAACTATGTTAAGATTATCTTCAACTCTGAATGTTACTTTATTCAATTTATACCTTTATTGGATAACCAACACCTCTGCTATAGGTCACCCCAAGTGGTTCGCTACGTTTGGTGATTTAGCAGGGGTGCCCGGGTTCATGGGGTGAGGTTTGTCTGGGTCTTGGAGGCGGATGACCAGGACACACTGAACCCCAGACTCCCACCCACCTTTTAAACCCCTTTCCTTCCCAGAACTCTCCTCCTCTTTATTTCCTTTTAAAAAACCCTCCACACAGCACCCCCGAAGATGACATAGGCCCCGAGGGAAATTATTTTCCTCAGGGCCTCCTGTGTGGAGCTCATGTAAAAAAAAAAAAAAATAAAACCATATAATTCTTATCTTCCCTAATCTCCGTCTCATTTCCTTCCCCGCTTCCTCAAGTCTTAAAAGATTCCCTAATTGGAGGTGCAATGGATTAACTGGCCCAAAAATAATATTTGTTTTGTTTTGTTATCTTTTATTACCTTACTGTGGGGTCTTAAGTCGAAGAGCAGCTATTAATAATAATATTTTGATGATTTGTACAGCACTCTTTTTGCGAAACATCACTTCATGGACGTTATATAAATGAATGATATATTTCTATAATGTTTTATCTAACTACTAAATACAGACTAGACAAACTATTATAACAATGTATGGCTTACGGATTTGCAACTACCGCACACTTAGTAATTTTGAGTATCCAGCGTAACTTTATTATTTTAGTAAGTTTATGGGACAATACAAATAATAATTACATAAAAAAATTGTTAAGAAAATATATTGCGCGATTCAACCTGGTACAATCGTTTTTAATACTTACGGCAATCCATATATATATATACATATTTAGGTGCCGTATGTTTGCTTTCGCAAATCTCGGAAATTAATTTATAAATTGACTCAAAATGTTTACAGAACATTACATTTTAGCAGAAAAGTGTTTTATATATAATGGTAAGCTCTGGCGTTATGAAATTTGTAAATATCGATTTGTATCTCAAAAATCTTCTCGAATACGTTTTTGAAAGTTTCGATGAATTCTAAACTTAAAGAACAAATACATTTTGAAAAATCGTTACTTCAGTATATGTAATCAAACTAAAAAACAAGTTAAATAGTTTTGATAATCACCTGATTTCTTAGATAAAAAGATTCAGAAAAACACAGTACTTATAGTTGAATTATTACAATGAGGTGCACACGCCGACCCGCGGAGAGATCCGAACTCGACAGACATAAAATTACTCGTTCGCGTTTCGAGGTAGTGAATATTTGCGACGGTGCCATACGTCGCAAGCAGCTAAAATGTTTATTTTTTTTTAAATTCTTAAACTATTAGACAAAAGGTAGGCAATTAAAATAAAATAAAATCCAGAAATAAGCCTTGGGTTTTGTGATAAAGTTACGCTAGATACCTCAAATTATTAACTGTGCACCGGTTCGTCAATAACTAATTCATAACTTTATTATGTTCAATGCATATGACCAAATAATGTGCGTTAAAATTTAGAAAATAAACAGGACCATATTACGTTTCATAGAAACCGGTTTTCAATATAAAAATTAACAATATTCTCTTTTTCATAAAAATCCGTGTATCATGCAGAGAAAGAGAAGTTGAGAACTTTGTACGTGAGCAAATATTTACGAACGAGAATATCCATATTACGATGAATTGAATTCTTTCAGGCTTCTCGAAAAGCACCATTAAGCCTACAACACATCTCATACATGATACCTCTCTTTGTTAAACGCCTTATAGACGCACGTATAAACTTTCAAAGGAATCTCTGGGAGCTGAGCTCATTCTTCTTTACTCCTTAACGCAAATAATAAGATGATACTATCACCCAAGTAAATACATAACCATTATAGATACAATGTGATCCGAAATAGATTTAATTAAATAGAAGGGAACCATTCTTATAATTTATTTTTTTATTTATTTAGTACAAGATTGTACATTATTATTATATTATTTAAAATTCTAGTCCTACATACTCATTTTGAATAGGATAGAAAAAAAGGAAGAATAAAATAAAGTAACAAATTAAAATAAAAAGATTATTGTTCGTTTAGCATAGTTATTAAAATTAAAATAATAATAAAATAGAAGTTGTGTGGATATACTTAATAACAAAGGATTACAACATTAAGGTACAGTTTGTCAAGTAAGAGTAAAAAACATGGGAGGGCGCCACTGTCGTTCAAACGGAAATACTAAAAATATAACTCATGGTGAAAATGTAAAGCTATGTAACCTACATTTTTGTAAAAAAATTAAAAAGACATAAAAGTGAAAGAATTATTTTTTCATTGCAATTAGATATCCACTGATCTCAAAATTATAAATGCATATAGGTATATGAAACCTTTGCAATTTTGTGTTTACATAACGAAGAATAATGATATTGTAATAAAATATAAAAGCACAGTGTAGAAATTGCTCACATTTATTTCATACTAGCTTAAGCATCTAGCTGCCTGGGCTTTATAACATGTCTCTATTTTTAGATCTGATTATATTTAACTCATTCAGATCTAAAAGTAGTGTAACTAAACTCACCATTAGTGATTCTTTCTTTCTACCTACTACGGTTAAATTCAAATGTATGTAAAATTAAATTAAAGCAAGTTTATTTTTAATCAAATTTGTGTCAATAGGTAGGTATCTAAACAACAGTGCTTCTTCGATTTAATTCTTTTTTCCTTAGAAAAAAAAAATGTTTTGCTAAATGTGATTTAAAGAGTTTTAAATATTCAGCGTCATTGCGCTTAACAGTAATATTTGAAAGTATTTTTTTTATATTTTCTACTCTCAATTGACAAACTATAACAGGTGTTTGCATTTAATTTTATATAATGTAATGATATTATTTAGATTAGAACTAATTACGGATAAATGGTTTTAATTTTATATTCAAAGTAAATACTCTAATATCAAGAAAGCCGTTGCAAAAATGACACAAATTTCTGTTTAAAATTACAAAAAACCATGTAGAACCTTCCCTCTTGGCCATGAATGACTCTATGCAGAAACAGGCGACCCGTTTGATAGATTCTCCTATCTTAAAACAAACGGATTGCAATTTTTAGAAGACAGGCGTTGGGTGGGATTGCTATCATTATTTTACCGAAGATGCTCCGAGGAACCAGCGTCATTGCGCATTTGGGAAACACGCCGTACATTTGTACACAGTTGGCATTTGTCACATGAGAACGAGTGGTTTCTACAACTCATTCTTGAGTTCAGTAGCTCGGCTGTGGAGCGATTTGCCGGCCGACATAGGCCCAAAGATAATATAGGACTTTGAGACTTTTTTTCTTCAGGGCCTCATATGTAAATGATATCAAAAAATGGTATGTAAAATTAATACCAATTGTTGAATCCGGCAGTGTTTTAAAAGGTTCCGCGCATTTTCATCCCGCCACAAAATATCCCCAACAAAATATCCTACGGACGAAACATATCCCAACAAAATATCTACTAAAACCTAACCTAACAAAAAATGGGACAAATTTCTACTATGGAAATAAATTATTGTTATCTGTATTATTTTTATCCCATTTTACTTTTTTTAAACAATAATTTTTTGTCTTGTCAGGATGTTTGCATTAATTTTGTTCATTTTTTTGTTAGGTTAGGTTAGATTTTAGTTTGTTGGAGAATGTTTTGTCCGCAAGATATTTTGTCGAGGATATTTTGTTGCGAAAACGCGCATTACCGTTTTAAAATGAACGTAGTGTTCTTGCGAGCGAAGTATTTTATCATTGATAAATAATTCAACTATAAAATACGGAATAGTTTTTTTGGAAAAACTCATTTAACTCCAAAGATGTTTTTATAATAACAAAACTATTTTTCAAAACGAACCTTACTACATGGCAACTAAAGTGTATAACAACCTTCCACAAAACATTAAACAAATAAACACTCAAATTTAAATCATCACTAAAAACATTCTTTTAAGCAAATGTCATTGTGCTATAAAATAATACTTTAATAATATAAATGAATACTATCTTTAGAACACAGGCGTCAGGTGGGAATGCTGTCCTCGTTCTACCGGTGTTACAATGGAAGATGCTCCGAGGAACTAGCGTCATTGATCCCTTCAGCACCGGTGCATAGCCGGGAAATACGCCAAACACACGCTCAACATCTGTACACGGTTGACATTAGTCACATGAGAACGGGTCGTTTCTACGGCTCGTTCTTGAGTTCAACAGCTCGGCTGTGGAACGATTTGCCGGCTTCTGTGTTTCCTCCCTCCTACAATATGGGTCTCTTCAAGACCCATGTTCACTCCTTCCTCTCCTCAACAGCACCCTCCACACAGCATCTTCAAAGATGACATAGGCCCTGAAGGAAATTATTTCCCTCAGGGCCTCCTGTGTGGAGTTAATATAAAAAAAAAAAAAAAAAAAAAATACCCTGAGGAAAATTATTTTCCTCAGGGCCTCCTGTGTGGAGTTAATGTAAAAAAAAAAATACTTTACATAAATTAAATACCTCTGTTTTTAATATGCATATGACCTGTAATTGTTGGGTTTTATATTATACGTATTTGATTATATTTGTATTTGTTGGGATAGCTGGAAGAAGAAGGATGTAGATTAAGGTGGTCCAAAAAATTATTTTTTTAATTTTTTCATTTGGCCACCCGTGAATTTTTTACATGTATTCATAATAATAACATAGTAAAATTTCAGCGAGATAGATCAAGTAGAAAGGAGTGCTCAATCGAGTGTTGTTTTTGATTTTTTTGTGTAAAATGCTTAATTTTTACTCTTTGTTATAAGACAGTTTCGTGTGTTAAACAATTAAATAATTATTAAAATAAACTACTGAAGAGTTCTATAGAGAAATTTTAACAGTTTTGATACTTACTTAGTAAAGACTGTGGAGTGAATCCTTAGGTGAAAATGTGTTCATCTAAGACGAAATTTTTCTGGGGTTCGAGATATTGAAAATAAATTGGGGTTTGAGATATTAAGCCAATGTGAGGCTTTACCAACTTTCTACTCTTCGGCAAGTTTTACTCCATTATCACCACATATTAAATGAATCCACAAAATAAATACTTATTCAAGAACTCATGGAAGTATGGAGTGAATCTAGCATTCCGACCAGACAACAAAATCGCTGCATTGAAAAATTGATTATGTTTCATGAGAACTGGCTGCTATTGATGAAAAATAAAGGAAGAAATTCTGAAGCACAAAGAAAAATAGAGTATTTGTTTACAAAAGAAGTAGACAAACTTTTTGATATTACCCATGCAAGCTCTTTGAATTTTATAAAAATTGCGGAAGGCAGAGCGTTTCTCAGCGATCAAAGAGTAGAATGTAAGAAGACGTACTCAATCGTCAAGAAACTAGAAAAGGTTACATTGGAGCGCTCCAGGTCCGATTCGTCATGCTCGTTGGATGGCGAAATTGCCGTATGCTTTGAAGATTTTTCTCTTTCAAAATAATACAAGTATTCAAACTAACCAAGAGAGAAAAAAAAACCAAATTGTTCGATTTGTTAATTTTGGTGTGCTCGTCTACACCAAAGTTTGGATCGAAGAGCCTTTGGCAGCAGATGCACCAGTAAATGGCTTATTACTTTGGAAGAACTTAAAATTGAACGAAGCCATTGTTTCCAAAATCAGTATAGCAGCTAGGGGTGTCTTAGCACGTCACTTGTGGTATTTGTCAGATGAACTAGTTGCATTTGCCTTGTTTTCTGACAAGCTGTCTGATACTGAGAAACAGGCCATTGCTCAAAAAATAAATTCTGATGGCGGTAATCGTTCAATATAAGGTGATTCTGCTAAGCTTGCCTCAGAGGTTACATTAGAAGTTTTTGCAACACAAAGAACGTTGAAAACGCTCTTAGTTCTTGATATCCAAGCACTCTTTTTTGCAATTATCCCCTGATACTTGGAATGACAATGTTGATTACCTTTAAGGCAAAGCTGCGTCAAAAATTTGCGTGTTGTTAATGATACAACGGAGAAAGGTGTTAAACTATTTGAAGATTACAACACGATACTCACTAAGAATGAGGAACAAAACAGAAAAATCGTTTCTACTGAAACATCCAAAAAGGATTTTTGTTATTGTTTTTGGGGTGTTATGCCGTGTTTCGCTACCTCCTTCTTTAGCCAACGTTTCGGACAGCGTTACAGTGTCCATCATCAGGGCAGATGAGTGATGAGCTGCCTGATGATGGACCCTGTAACGCTGTCCGAAACGTTGGCTAAAGAAGGAGGTAGCGAAACACGGCATAACACCCCAAAAACAATAACAAAAATACTTTTTGGCCGTGAAAACCTTAAAACATACATCCAAAAAGGAGTTAAACATGGTTTTGAAAGACTGCGCCTAATATTATGTTAATTATTGCTTTGTTACCAAATCTTGTTCACATTTAAACACTGTGTGCTTATTTGATGAAAATACTTGTAATATTAATAAACCTTAAATTACGTGTTTTACTTAAAATCCTGAACTTTTTGTCAGAAACTTCAAATTTGATGAGCACCCCTTTGTATATAAGATAAGGGGCTGAAATTTTTTACACATAATAAAGATGGTAGGTGTAACAAATCAAGGGGGTGGCGACACCTATATTTGAATATATTTTTTTTACTATAGAGGCCTGGACCACCCTAATGTTAAATTTCTGTATTTTTATGCAAAAGATGTTTTTGAATTAGAATTTGAAGTCGTAGATTATTTTTTTTCAAAAAAACAATAAGTGTGTTTTTCGGAAGTGATTTGCCATGTAAGTATGTTTTCTGTGTCTGTTTGTAAGTAATGTAATAAGAAAATGAATAAAAATAGAAAATCAGAAATATTGTACGGCACTCTTGAGATGATTTTACAAAAAAACGGCGATATATAAATCATCAAATTATTATTTTAATTATAAAATAGACCGAACAATAGACGAAAGCTTGCCTAAGATAATCCTTTAATTTAACATAATAATTCACTGTTAATTTTATCTTTAATACAACATCTTCTACACGCTTAGTCTCATCTAAAACTTAGTGTATCCTTTATAATAGGTACCTGCTTGCCCTACCTTAACCCCATTTGAACCGCCCAGGTACCGATTACCTGAGAGGATTAACCTAATCTAGATTCAAAGTGTCTTATTAATTTACCTGAACAAAGGTCTAACCTGCTGCTTTCCGCAACCCTAATTCCAAATAAAGCGATCGATTATTTCATTAGGAAGAAGATATTCAAATATTGTGTAGACAAGAGTTGAAAGTTCAAATAATACTTAGCCATCATAAGGGTTAATTTTGTGTGAAGTGGAATTCTGGTATTCATTATTCTTATACCTAATTATTATTTGTATATTTTTTACTTGACACCACCATTCAGAAACGAAACGGTGATTGAACTGGCATTAGTATTGTTTAATGACCGATTCTGAAGGATGCTTCTGAATCTTTTGCGACAGCAAAACGCGTGATCGGCGTTTTACGACACATTTTGACAGTTTTCTGCGGTAGTTTGAATCGCGCTAAAGCCTCGATGACATTGAGCGAATTTACAAGGTACTATCTGGGAAATTCACCATCTGTTAGTAAACCCGCTCAGTGTCATCGAATTACTTGCTAACTAGCAGATTGTGGACAATCTACGAAAACAGCTGATTTCGTAACTGTCAGAATTAGTTCGCGCGGGAGCCGTAATTTCGATACTGGCTAGCGTGTGGCGCTAGCTACGAGCTCAAGTTTTTTACAAAATGTCGACCGATTTGGTTCGCGCGAGAATCGTTATTTTAGCTGCTACTGTCGCTACTGAGCGGGTAAGTAGTAGTTTTGTGTGTCATCATGACAATCTCACTTGCCGATTCACCCGCATTTATACATACCGGCTAGTAGCTTGTAAACTTACCAATGTAATCGAGGCTTTACGAGCTAATTACGGCGCTTGTGTTAAGACACCAACTTTTAAAAGTTATTACCCTACGAACTTGTCCAGAATTAAGGCGAATTCGCTGCAAATCGTTTCGTTTCAAATCGTTTCAAATCATTTCGTCTAGAAGGAGCATGGAACGCGCGAGCATTGGGGGACATTTAAAGTGATCCAATAGTCCAGGGAAAAATCGAAATCGGAATGCACACGTTGAACGTGAGATGAATTAGAAATCAAGATGAGATGAGAAAAAATAAAGGACATTTATCATCGCTGCTCGGTATACATATTACCTAGGGGAAAACGATTAATTTTAGTGCCACCATCCATAAAAATGAACTGATTTGCGATTAAAAAAACCTGCACTTTCTTCCGAGTCGGTAACAATTATTGTTGGATACTATAACAGAAGAGAAAAAGCATTTCTCTACTTCAAGCATGAATGATTGAAGTTACTAATGAAACGAATAAATTTATGAAATAGATGACCTCTAATGAATGATCGAGTTTGATAGTGAATACGGTATGAAGGCGTATGACAGTTTCTTCTTTTAGGGTTTTCTCTCTTTCTTTCTTTTTCTAGGGGACAGTTCTTTTAAGGTTCTCAGTCTAAATAAAATTTCAAAAAGAACTCATTGTTACAAATTCATAAAGATCATTTCAATATAACAACAACAATCACAAACTTAAGTAATCGACCACGATCACGTGGCAATCTAGAAATCCCAAAATATAAAACAAGTGCTTCTCAACACCATTATGCTTATCAATGTATAAAAAATTTTAATGTCCTCCCTCCCGTATAAAATCAAATCTGAAAAAAATTATAAAGTTTTTAAATCCCAAATCACACAACTACTAGACCAACCCAACACTAATTATAAGTTTTAATCTCATAGAACGAATGTTTACTTATCTTATGATTACATGTACCCACTAGTAGAAATTGATAAATTGCAAATTATAATATGTCATTCTACTACGCAATTAATTTTTAATATCATTATAAAGTAACAAAAAAAAAAAATCAAAAAAAAATTTTAGAACATATCCTCTAAAAATATTTCATCAGCTTTCGAACTCAACTTGTATTTATTTGTATGCACCCAAATTGTAACAACTAATTATGGTGTACCTACTTTACAATATTTTCAGCTCTCCCATTTCAAATATCAATGTTTTTAAACCAACTTCTATGTACTTACCACCTACCTAATAAACAAATGCAATAATAATACTTTTATTTCTGCTACATGTATTGTATGTCAAATTTAAACTCTTATGCTATTCTTGTTCATTATATAGACCGGTTATCATATATAAAGGTTAATTTATTTTTTCTTTGTAATTTAATTACTTAAAATATCATAATTTCTCTACCTATTTTTGTACAATGGCACTACTCCAAAATTCAAACACGAGAAATTCTTTCTCTATTGAGTTGGGTAGCTTGTTAACAAGAAATTAATATATTGTAATTAGTTTTAAGAACCATATTGTTTACCTTTATCCGTATGTATTCTAAATAAATAAAAAAATTTAAAAAAGGTCTGTTCATCGTCTTTATTAACCTACCTTCCGAGCACATAACTTCTGATAAAGATCCATTTTATAGCAGTTCAACTCTACCTACAAGAACAATATTATTATTGAAGAAAGCAAACACTTTGTGGCTTGAAATTATACAAATGAAAAAATTTGTTTGTTTAAAATCACTTTATTTATTTTATACACATCGAACGGTTTCAGTCGATCTCAATCTTTTAACAATTTAAAGGTTACATAGGTTGCATTAAAGTTGTTCCCTTTCTTCCTATATAACCCCACCCTTCCACTACCCCTCTACCTACCCCTCCGCCAACCAGTCTCTGATGTTCTCTTCCTCTTTTACAAGCTTTCTCTTTTGATTACCTTGTAATCTTCCTCTGTGCTGTATTTTAGTTTATATAATATTTTCTGATAAAAGTTGAGATCAACCGAAACCGGTCAACGTACATTAATGAATTAAAGTGGTTTTCAAGAAAGAACTTTTTCACATAAATAATGTTATTATTCACTACCTTTCCAGAGATTTACTTGGGGTTGATCGTAAAAATCACCTCAGTAATCAAGAACCTACGTACTTGTTTGCCTAATCCACGGACAAACGCTAAATCTTATGTTGGGGCTCTTCAAAAATAAATACGCCCTTGTCACAATCAAGTTTATTATTGTTTTACGTGTTTACAATACATTATATTTCTAGGTCACACGACCGATCTTAACTGACTACGAATTGTGTCTGGCTGGCTGGCGAGTATTGACAGCTTCCTGGCAGCATCTATCGGAACTTGAGAGAAGTTCTAAGCCTCACGACATCTATTGACATAAAAAAACTAAGCACCTTTCAAAACACTACCCTACCTAACAATTTTCATCAAAGTTAGAGCGTTTATTAGACCATTCACGTAATCCCAAGTAAAAAAATCTCTATTACCGACAGCATTTTCTGCGATGAACGCAAATCAGAGTTCATTTGAAAAACAAGTGAATGATATTTGATTTGTATTTAGTTGGTATCTGTTATAATATGTACTGCTTTATTATATTTTTAATAATCTCGGAGTCCATATTTCATTATGCAGGTACCAATCAAAAACGCACGTAAATTGTCGCAGCTACATTGTAAAGGAGCAATTACACTACATTTTTTGCTTTCAATCTTTCAGGATAATATAAGTTACTGCTTTATCCCGGAAAAAAATATTTCCTGGATTAACGCTGCAGGCTGCCACAGGATAATAATTTCTGTTGACATTTCCAGTTTTCATTTTATGTTAACATTTCCACTAACCATGGAACATTACTTATAATAGAAAATCCTATTAATCCTCATTATGTTCCGTTATGATTGTATAACATAAAAAACAAATGTAATATATCAAAACTATCATTTATCCATGCGTACACACCTGAGAGCAATCATCGCGTAACATGATACTCAACTATTAACTTTGGTAATATCAATCTACAGTTTGTACAAATACCATTCATTTTTAAATTCGATTTATCCATACTAATATTATAAATGCGAAACTGCTCGAGTTCGTTTATGACGCTTTCACGCATTAACCAATAAAAAGACTTTGAAAATTCATTCACCAATAGAAAGCTAAATTATATGCGAAGACTATAGTCTGTATATGATGGCAAGGTCTGGCGTTATGAAATTATAAATATTAATATATAATATTTGTTATACGTTTTCTGTCGTTAACAAAAGCGAGAAAATTCAAATATTAGAATATGTTTTGTTTTTTTTGGACAAGCAAGGAATAAGTGTCAGATAAGAGTTCCTACATCAAAAATATAATTCGTAACGATTATAAAGACTGAATAATAAATAGTGTAATTTTTGTATTATATTAACAAACCTCCAATTATTTAATTAAAAATAAACATCCGAAATGTTTGTAAGCGCATAAATTCCGAACGATTGAACAAAATTGGATAATTTTTTTTTTCTTTGAGCTATAGCTTTATGAAATTTAGGTGGCAGGCGAGATGTTTGAAAACTGAATGTAAGGGAATGAATGTATGGAATGCGGGAGGGGGTGGGGATAATTGATAAGTTCAACTGCTATAGTAATTTCCCGTAATATCATGCGAGCGAAGCCGCGGGGAAAAACTAGTTATTAATAATAATAACAATCTTTCACCCTTTTTTGCGTGGGGAACACTGAATCACGCATGTGCAGATTGCGATTATTTTTGCCACGCGTTGTATAAAAATCAACATATTAATCGCATGTTTTGTTCGTAAAATTATCATTTTTTTATGTTCTCGTGTAATTCGATATGTTTTCAACTTATTTGTTTCAACTACTTTGTTTCCCCTAGTTTTAGTCAAGTTATCATACAATAATCGTACGTTGTAAATTGAACTGTCAGAAATGGTTTTGTAGGTTGTATCTATATTCTAATTGTATTTTAGGGTAGGTATTTATTTTGTAAGAATTTTTTGAAAGTGATGTTTTTTCTAACATAAATGTCTACGTGTTGGTATTCGTATCGAAGAAATGATGATTTCAAATAAAATCTAGAGGGAAGGCGAACTAATATATGATTATTTTGGTAATTATGGAAGATCTAGGTTGAGTTCAGACTTGAAGGAGATGAGATGTTGATCTTAGGGGAGGCAATTTCTTGCTTGATAGAAGAGAGGATATTTATTTAAAGATGGAAAACCAAAAAACCAAAAAAGCTCCCATTTCTAGACTAGAAATTTAAAGCTCACACTTTTAGACTACAGAAAGTACAATCTGAGGAGTCAAGTTCGTGCACTTTTTTTTTTTTTGGTTTAAGGCAATTCACCCTGGAGAGAGTGCTTTAAAATGTGTGTTGGAATTAGAAAACGTCCAATTTTTATTTGAATGTGTAAAGGGTTTTTTTTTTAAAGTGGAAATTTTTTAAATGAATTGAATGGGAAAGCATCGTAGTCTCCCTTAGATTGACTAGCAATCTGGTGTTTGTAAGGAAGTATGAAACGATGTTAAATGTATCGTACATTTGTTATGAATGGCTTTGTTGTAAAATGTCAGCTTAACAAATCACTCCAAAGGAGGTATTGTGCTAACACTCGATGCAAAAAATATTTTGTAACTACTTCATACTTATTGTTAAAATCAAAAACCTGCTAACCTGGAACAGAATTCATAATAAATATAATATTTTACAAAAATGGTTCGGCACTTAGCTTAACCCCTGTTGTGCGTTCTAGAAACTAATCATCAGTTGGTAAAGTAGATACCTAACCGAGCTGGTTTTGCCTAGTTAATAGTTGTGTGTTGTTTATTTTGATTGTGTAAGTTTCTTTCGCAAGCATTTTTTATATATATAATTTGCGTCTTTTCTTCTACCGTATTTTAACCTTCGAATTAAGAGTGTCTTAGATCCCCGAAACCGAGCCGTCGTGGATCATATTTCATGTAGATTCAAAGAATAGCGCAATTCATATCTAAAGTAAAACTGTAAATAAATTTTCTATTTCCTGTTTGAAAAGGACTGCTTTCGATTTGAGACCTTAAGAAATTTATACACTTATTCACAAGGATTTGAGATATCATTTTAAATTTTTAAGCATGAAAGGATTTTCAACAATTCAATCTCTCTCTAGACAACATTTTAATGGTAAGAAGGTATTCTGAACATAAAATTCTCTATAACCAGCAGTTTGATGAAACCTACCTTTGAAATGTAAAATAACTCCAAAGCTCTGCTCCGTACATCCATGAAATAGTACAGAATTCAACCTGAAACCTCAAAGTTCCAACTACTGAAACATAGTATTTAACTCTGGTAATCCAGCGATTCCCAAATAATTGCACGTCTATTCCTTGTGTGCTTTGCGACAGCCAACCTGAAGCTCCCAAGTGGAAAGTAAAACCGCCTCTATATCTGATTTCCCCCAAGCCCGGCAATCTACCCTACACCCCTATGCGGTGGGAGAGAGGGTTGGTGTCTTTTTAGTAATTATACCTCTCAACATGAATTCCTGCTAATACAAAAATGGTAGGAGCGAATGGTAGAATTTAAATGTAACTGACAGACCAAACTTTATGTTTTTCAGGAGCATGATTACAGAATAATTTTATCGCCGTATTGCAACATATGTTCCAAATTATAGTATTGTCAACATTAAATTAAATTTACCCTTGATGAAGGAAGTTTTTTTGTTAAAATAATAATAAGCTAGAATAACTCATTTTCTAGTAGGTACCTTCTCGGTCGACTGCCGTGGAAGAAAATCTATATAAAAAATCCGTATCTATAAATCTGTTGGCAACTATAATTATTATGGAAAGTAGTTCGAATTGCAATTTAGACCATAATTGAGTGAGTGCAAATATTTTAAATTTTATCAAATAAACCTGTTATTCCATCGACTCTTTCTTAAAGTCATTTCTAAGATTTGAATCTTTTAAATGTACTTCACTGTAACAGTGAAGTGTTTGTTCCATATCTTCTTCTTTTTCTAACCTTGGCCTCCTTCAAAATAATCCTCCGCCGCCCTCTGTCCTCAGCCGTCGTCTTCCAATCTACAACATGAAGTTATTAACGACCATCAATACGGATTCCGGCGGAACCGCTCGTGCGGTGACCTTCTCGCGTATGTAACGCATGTTTGGGGGCGGTGCCTGGAACGTTTTGGTGAAACCCAAACAGTTGCACTGGACAATTCCAAGGCCTTTGACCGGGTTTGGCACCGAGGGCTTGTCAACAAACTGCCTTCTTATAAACTTCCCGCATCCTTGTGTACGTGAATTGCCGACTTTTTGAGGGAGAGGTCGATTCAGGCGGTTGCTGACGGTTTCACCTCTTCCTCGCATTCGATAAATGCTGGCATCCCACAGGGATCGGTTCTGTCTCCGATTTTGTTTTTGTTGCACATCAACGACCTTTTCACGATAGCTTTTTGTTTGATAAGCCCCAAAAGGGCACATAAACTCCAATGGCTCGGAGGTCTTTGGAACAAAGAATGGAGGTTACCTCGATTGTGTTTTCTCTTGGGGTAAGAATAACCTAGTCGAATTCAATGTTTCAAAGACCCAATCATGTCTGATTACGTCTAAAAGGGATCGTAATGAAAATATAGTCTCCTTTAACGGAAGCAATCTTCCGAACAGGACCTCCACTGATATGCTTGGTGTAACTCTAAGTGACCAGCTCAGGTATGGGGGCTCCATCGAAGCCAGAGTTAAGTTAGCCTCTCAGAAACTGGGCGTACTGTACAGGGCCCGCAGATACTTTAATAGTAAACAAATGCTAACCCTGTACAAATCGCAAGTGCGCCCCACAGTTGAATTTGGCAGCCACCTCTGGTCTGAAGCCCCAAAATACTTTAAAAAACCCTCAACTCTATGCAGAAACGGGCGGTCCGATTGATAGACACTCCTAACCTAACAAACGGATTGCAATCTTTAGAGCATAGTGGGAATGCTGTCCTTGTTTTACAGGTATAACAATGGAAGATTCTCCGAGGAAATACGCCAAACACGCGCCCAACATTTGTACACGGTTGACGTTAGTCACATGAGAACGGGTCGTTTCTACGACTCTTTCTTGAGTCCAACAGCTCGGCTGTGGAACGATGTGTGTTACCTCCTTCCTACAACATGTTCCCATGTTCACTCCTTCCTCTCCTCAAAAACACCCTCCACACAGCATCTTCAAAGATGACATAGGCCCTGAGGGAAATTATTTTCCTCAGGGCCTCCTGTGTGGAGTTAATGTAAAAAAAAAAAGTTCCCTTGCAACCTTCCTGACATCATCCTCCCATCTCAGCCTAAGTCTGCCCGCCTTCCGTTTACCTTCCGGGTGTCCTATTAGAACCTTATTCGGTACTCGTGTGCTTGGCATTCGGTGCACATGTCCAGCCCATCTTAATCTTTGGAATCTTAAATGGGTAGAGAGTCTGGGAGCTTGGTAAATATCATAAAGTTTCTCCATGGCTCTCCCTCTCACACCGCTCATACGATTCGTCGAAGTTAGTTCTCGGCTTCGTAATTAGAAACTCATATCCGTTTCGTAACACAAAAACACTGACGTTATTATATAACACACTAGTCCTGAGTGTACTTGAGTCAAATTCGATCATCTGGGCCCCACACGAATTAACATACACTTTACGCGTTGAAAGAGTCCATAAGAAATTTTTAAGGTTTTTATTCTCGCGGCTCTATGGACGTTACCCTTGGCTTTACCCATCCATTTATATATTAGGCATGACCAATTACCACTCCCTAGAGACACGTAGAGGTATTGTTTTGCTTAAATATTTTATTCAATTAATGAACGGTCACTTATCTAATAAAGAGATACTGGCCCAATTAAATTTTTTTGTACCAGAGTCTCACTCTCGAGGACGTCATCACAACCTCCTATATAGTAGAGCAAGCCGCACTAATTTATTTATGAACTAACCTCTGGGGAGAGCTACGTGCTTTTTGAATGCGGTGGATAAAAAAATAGATTTATTTTTTGTGTCCTATAGCGCATTTGTAAGATTTTTGGCATTGAATATACACTGCATAAATGGTACAATTATAACGTCTCAGGCTGTATTGCCTGTAATTGTTATAAATAAATGTACAACTTATATATAAATAAATAAATAAATAAGTACCTTTCTTTCGAAGGTGTTCAGCTGTTCCGCAGACTTTGCTGTCAGTGCTCCCGCCTCACATCCATAGGCCAAGCCTGTTCTAATGATTGTTTTGAATAAGGTTATTTTGGTTTTCCTATGGACGTTTCTGGATTTGAAAACTGGCAGCAACGCGAAGTAAGTGTTGTTAGCGGCTGTGATGCGCTCTCTTACTTCTACCATATCTTCAATCATAAAAAAGAGGTTAGAAACTCGGGCAATGCGGGGTAGTAAAACCAGATTGAGTTTTCAAGTCAACTCTTCAAAATACGAAAAAAATAAGTTTTGTATTTTTTAGGAAATAACCAGTGAGAAACTTAATAAATATACATAGCTTATTTTGATTAAACGAACATATTTTTTTAAGTTCTCACTTATTTGCTTCTTTTTGATTTCTAGGAACATATAAATGATTTTACTAGTATCACTTCAATCATCTCAATAAACTCGATAAGGTACGATATTCTGAAACTATCTACTACAAAATAAAATAGCGCAATCTCTCCCGTAGAGTGCTTAGATATTCAAAAAAATCGTCAATAAGAATAATGTAGGTACTACAACACTGCCCCACGTTGGGCGCCAATTGATAATTTTTTTTTTTTTACATTAACTCCACACAAGAGGCCCTGAGGAAAATAATTTCCCTCAGGGAAAATAATTTCCCTCCCTATGTCATCTTTGAGGATGCTGTGTGGTGGGTGTTTTTGAGGAGAGGACGAGACCCATGTTGTAGGAGGGAGGAAACACAGAGGCCGGCAAATCGTTCCATAGCCGAGCAGTTGAACTCAATAACGAGTCGTAGAAACGACCCGTTCTCATGTGACTAATGTCAACCGTGTACAAATTTTGAGCGCGCGTTTGGCGTGTTTCCCGACTATGCACCGGTGCCGAAGGGATCAATGACGCTAGTTCCTCGGAGCATCTTCCATTGTAATACCGGTAGAACAAGGACAGCATTCCCACCTGGCGCCTGTGCTCTAAAAATTGCAATCCGTTTGTTAAATTAGGAGAATCTATCAAACGGACCGCCCGTTTCTGCAAATGATAACAGTTTTCATCACACGTTGGGCGCCAGTTTATAACGTAATTGGTTATAATCAATTTACACACGGGCGCGGGTTCGAATTAAAGACACTTATTCAGTAGCAAAAGTAATTTAAAATATTAATAAACAATTATATATAAACAAAATTTACACTCGCAGGCAAGGCGACGCGGTGTATTATATCCGACTGTATTTGGAGGACAAAAATCTTCTAGGTACTGTTTAACCTCGTTGAAAGAGACGGCTCATCTCCCTATCTGCATCACGTGTTCAGCCTAGGACTAATCTGGGTCTCTGCTGGTTTAAGGCCGTGCAACCGCTTAAATAGACTGCTCGCGTCTTATGCATTCTTGCTGGAACTGCCAATCGATTGGAGAGGACTACCACCCGTTTTCCATGCTGTTATTATTTGTGTACTGTGTCCTCCCATACAGGTGCTTGTAGGATATGCTGGATGCAATCACCCAGCGCTTGCCGCCTTGTGGACTGTCACCAACCTGTCGCATTGTCTTTTCTTGTTTGTCCCGCTAAGCACTTGCATACTGCTTATAACAACAAATATGCAGAGACGATGGTGGTCTAGATTTGTTTTAAATTAAATGTAGTTTCGTTTTTTCAAAAAAATTGGAGACCTGAAGGAGTACCATCTGTTACTTATACCAGGGCGGGTATGTGGTGGATAACCTCCAATGCTCGCGATACATATTTCGGTAGGTAGAAAGAGGGCGAGCCAACTTGGTGAACTGTGAGCTGGGTGTCCAATAATAGAACTACGATATCCTCCGTTCGCAGCCAAGGATGTTGTATTAGGTGTGAGCGAGAAAGCATTCGAGCTTGTACGGTTTCGTCTCATTACTAAAAAAATTACAAGTATTCCAAACGCAGTATTCCGTCACACAACAGAAAGTTTTCCCATAGGTAAAAGCTTCTTTGACAATTTAATCCTAGACCTCATCTGATTTCCGCATCGGAGTTCTTGTAAAGATCTATTTTCCACCACAGTTCTTTAAAACTATAATCTCGCAAACCAGCCTTTTCTGTTCGCAATCATAATTACTGAAACCTACTTGCGAAGGTACCCATTGAATAGCCGTGTACTAATCATAGCCTTCAACTATAATAGAGCCTTCAACCCTCCACTAGGTAGTTAGTTCGAGTATATTATACAACCTTTTTGACTAACGCCAACCCTTAGGGACTTGTACGCAGTAATTTCAGACCCCTAGTAATTTAAACAATATTTTCAGCTTAGTTTTATAATTAACTCAACTTAAAATGGGATAATCTCATTATTTATTAGCTTTTGGGACAGAAATTTGAGAAACGCTTTAATTAATGCTTTGAACTAACGTCTGTGAAGTTTTATTTCGAAATGGAATCTCGTTTTCAATCGCTAACGCTTTTTTATGTGACAAACTAAATAATTCCGCATGAAGTTGTGCGGTTGTTACCTGGGATGAGGTGGCAACAGTGAACAAGATTACTATGAGCAAAAATGACTCGCATTGCAGATGTAAGGAGTAGGTTAATGATTTTCAAGAAAATATAGTATTTTAAGTAGAAAAAAATATGTTAAAATATGCATGACATTCTAACAAAAACTAAGGCTGTCTGGTAAAGGGCTTGCTTAGGCTTAAATAGTATACACCGTAGGTAATTGAAAGGACGCATGATGAAATCTTCTTTTGTGAATCTCACATTGTGATATCGGCAGGACTCCAGGCAATTGGGTCCCAGCCAAAAGGACCCTCCAGAAGCAGTAGAGGCGGATGATACTCGATGCCAATCATCCCTCCAGGATTATTACCAGTCAGCTCCCAAAATGGCGAGAATGATGATCAGATTCGTAGCGATCTTCAAAAAAAGGATCCGTCATGTTGCGGTCGAGAGGACCGCCCAGAGCTCTCGGCTGTAGCACCAAAAATGATTAGCTTTCCTTTCAAATCTCCTGATTTGAATCTCTGCAGGATTAATAACTGTTGCATTTCTAAATATTGCAGGGCTTGCATTGTAACCAATGCCCAAACGTCAATGGGCAAGCACTAGAGGTGCCACACACCAAAATCATAAATAAAGTGTGTATAAGGGGGTGCACACACCTTGTTACAAATACTTTTATTTAACACGGTGCTTTTAATCACAACCTAATGCTGTTGAAATATTATCGTTAAACGTGTTTGTTTATCAAATTAAGTTATTTGTAGTGAATTATGTCAATATTATGCTTCATAATGATGTGTAACACAACAAACAGATACTTCAATGCGTAACATTTATCTGGTTGGCGTTTTTCCCTCATTTCTAGCAGTTTGATTTTATAACAAACCCCTTGCTATGCAATGCTGAGGGAAAATAGGGTGCATTTTGCATTGTAAAAAGTACTTTTTTGGGTTTTTATCAGTGATGAAATTTCAATTGATGAGGTGGATATGGGTACCGCCGTTACTCCTTGGATAACCGACACCTCTGCCATAGGTCACCCCAAGTGAATCGCTTTTGGTGACTTAGCAAGGGTGCTCGTGTTAAGTTTGTCTAAATCTTGGCGTCAGATGTTTCTGCCCATCAACAAGCAGGCCGGATCGAGAGAGACTGGTTGAGGGAGATCTTTTGACCTCTCTCGGAACATTGCCTTGCACCGCAGTGGAAAGAACGGATTCATTCGTCCTTACTCCTGGATACACTGACCCCTAGATTCCTACCCTCATACCTTTTTCTTTCCCAGAACTTCTTCTTCGTTCTTCCCCTAAAAAGACTCTCCATACAGCATCCCTAAAGATGACGTAGGCCCTATGAGGAGCTAACATAAAAAAACATATTTTAATGTTTTTATTTTTAAAATTTATCGACTAAGACCAAATATTTTTTTAGTATTCAATTACAAGAACGCCCCCGTCTGCACAGTTAAC
This sequence comes from Glyphotaelius pellucidus, assembly GCA_936435175.1. Classification (NCBI taxonomy): domain Eukaryota; kingdom Metazoa; phylum Arthropoda; class Insecta; order Trichoptera; family Limnephilidae; genus Glyphotaelius; species Glyphotaelius pellucidus. The sequence continues at coordinate 3,532,330 of OW386555.1, read as the reverse complement.
AAAAACAGAAGGCTAAATAGAACACCCTTCTAGACAACGTTATGAGGCGGATTAAGACAGGGGTTTTTAAAGCGATTTATTAATGCGGATTTTTAAAGAGGCCTGAGTTATATGAGAAAAACAGATGCTTGTTCCCCCTGCGAGCCCAGGAAAAGACCCGTTTTCATGAAGCCAACACCGACTACTGTGAACGAGTGTTTCGTTTGTGACCAGTGAGTTAAGCTTACGGCGACTAGTGTATGTCCTCTTTTGAAATACCAGTAGAACAGACTCAGCAAGCCTACATTGCATCTGTGCATCAGAGATGACAATAGATCTGTTAACAACGTATTGGCAAGCACACCTTGCGCAGAATCAAGATGATTTACCTATCACATTATTATTTATACGGTTTTTAGGCTGGCTGGTTAAAGAGTGTTTTTAATGTAAATAGCTCACAAGAGTCCTAACTGTTTCCGTCTGGAGCCAGTGAGACTATGGCATCCCCAAATAAGGGTAAGTTGTGAGGCTAAAGGTAGTGGAGAAGGGGAGGAGATGCGACAGACGAAGGTCGGGAAGTATCTGGCTATTCAGCTCTGGTCACCAAACACGGCTAAAGCCATTCCAAGCAACGTTTCAATCCTGAATGGTGGTCTTACACCAGGCCGATACTGAGAATATCTTCCACGTTGGAACTTGCCGCAAATGTACAATGAACTATTTTTAATGACTTAATTGTGAAATAACACAAAAAATCGAATTAAAAATTATTTGCGCACACCGGGATTCGATCCTGGGACCTTCGGATTGTGAGTCAAGAGGACCACAGAGGGGGTCTGTCGGGCATTTCCTGATATATAAAAGAACTTAAAATAATGAGTCTAGTTTTTGCACTGTTAATTCGTGGTGGAATTCCATTGTATTATAATTGAAATTAAAACACTTTTGCACTTTGTTCCACTAATTTATTTACACCAGAACCGGTTTCATCCTACTACGGACATTTTCAGACTGATCTGAAACCAGTCTGAAAATGTCCGTAGTAGGATGAAACCGGTCCTGGTGTAAATAAATTAGTGGAACAAAGTGCAAAAGTGTTTTCATTTCAATTATAACTTAATATAACAGAAATGTATAACAGATATGTATAACAGACGACTGAGGAGGACTGAGAAAATCTTATATTATGCTTAATTCTTACATTGGGTACCTACAAACATTGCCGTATTAATAAAAAAAATAATAAATAAATATTCAAAAAAAATAACCCATCAAATATGGAGATCCGCAAAGAATGCAAGGCTGATGTAAGCGTAATGAGTAAGATTAAGGAAGGGACGCTCAGATGGATTAGGCATGTTGAGCGAATGAATGAGGAAAAGAGTGAAAGGAAAATATATGACGCAAATGTTAATGGTTGAGGAAGACATGGCACGACCAAATGAATCAGATCATTGAGTCCGGTCATGGCATGAGTCGGAATAATAGAACACTGCCTACTATTGCGGAGAAACGGCGTGATAATTAGTCGGTTTTTTTAATATTATTACGTGCTACACTAAGGCAGACAAAACGATTTATTATAACTACAAAATGTCTTATTCATCTATTCAACACATTATTGTTTCGAAAGATTTGGGAATCACATTTGATACGCACCTAACATTTCACGTCCACATAGAAACGATTTGCAGCAAAGCTTTAAGAATGCTAGGACTTGTGCTAAGCAACTCCAAACAGTTTTGCAGCTCGGCCGCGATTCGCGTGCTCTGCTATAATTTAGTACGTAGCATTTTGGAAAGTGGATCAGTAATATGGGGACCAATGGATTTAACTTACGCTCAAATGATAGAGAAAGTACAAAAAAGTTTCTGAGACATTTATATCTTAGAGACTTCGGATATTATCCCTGGTTATATCCATCAGCCTTTTTGTCCGACATGCTGGGTATTAATAGCCACGCCAAAAGAAGGAAAACTGCTTTGCTGACAACAGCATATAAACTTAAGTATAAAATTTGAGTTTTATGTCCCCGACAACTTCACAAGAGCGCGCAGACACAGAACTTTTGTTGTTCCGAGATGCAGAACTAACTTACCTTTAGTAATGTCGCTCGGAAAAATGATTCTGTTACTTAATTACCTGTCCCCTGATATCGATATTTTTCAACTAAATATAAAAAAATTCAAAAACGCTATTATTACTTTATAAAATAAAATGTATGTTTGTAATTGGTTTTGATAACTGTAAATGTACATTTAAAATACAATAAATAATTATTTCTTCTCTCTTTAGTTTATTAATTATAGTAGAAATTAAAAATTAGCATGAGAAGTTATGAGTTATCTCTCCGTTAAGCCGTTTGATGAATTTTAATTAGTCTAATCAGCCAGCTCCTGGAAAGGTTCAAAGAGATTTCAATGATTCATTGGAATCCCCTCGACTTTGGGGATTACCTTTTGAAAATAATTGGGCGTCCAGATATTAAGGAAATGAATGATTTTAATTATTTAAATTTATGAAGTGATGAAATAAAAATATGAAGCGATAAATAATATCGTTTATCTTATCGTATTTTTTTACTTAAACGATGCCTCACACCTACGGTATATTTTTTGGTAAAAGTTTTTTTAATAATCTATGTACGTAGTATCTACGTCCTAAAAAAGCAACAATTTTCATACATATTATATTTAACCTGTGGAGAGCCGGATCAGAAAATCTTTAGCATACACTCGAGCGCCGGACGAAAAGACCTTTGGATTGCTATTCTGAAAACTCCGGGGCCTCGACCACGGAAGAAGAGTAAGGTTTACTCTAACTTGAAAAATATTTATAACTCGGTTTTACCCGCGGCTTCCCTAGCATGGTATTAATTATTAATGTAGCTTTTTATTGGTGAAAGAATTTTTTAAATCGGTTTAGTGGTTTAGGCATGAAAGCGTAACAAACAATCTCACTCATTTTCACATATATAATATTATATTAGAATAAATAGTACATATATATGTAGTACGAGTATATAGTATAGTGGAGATAATGCTTTTTATTCCAATTGAAATAAGTTTCGTCTAATTTTAGTATTTTGCGATTCATGTCAAGATCTTTATTGAATGGCAGAAAAATAAATGTTGGTTCATCATACGAACCGACTTACACACGACTTACACAAACGAGCCGAACAAACGACCCGTTCTCGTGAAGCTAACATCAACTGCGAACGGGTGTTTACGGTCGTGTCCTGCGAGTTTCGTGTAGGTGCACTAATGCACAAGGGGTCAATGCTACTAACTCCTTATGGCAAGCTCCATTGAAATAACTGTATAAAAGACGCAGAATTCTTACATTGCATCTGTGCATATTTTAGAGGTCCTGCTGTTGAGATTATAATCTCTGTAGGTTTTATCTATTTTGCTTACCGACAGGTTGTAAGTCGATAATGCAGGTTTCTGTTGTGCGGTCAGATGATGCTCAATTATTTCAAATGATAGTGCATTGTTATCAAGTCCGTGTTTTTATATAAAAGTCTTGTGTATCGAACGTGTTATGAAAATACCACTCTTCATATCGTGAATTATAATTGATGACAAATATTCTGGTTTTACATCAAAAATCAAATCGATCGCTCTCAGTGTGATATGACTCATGCTCTGAAAATAGAAATTATTTGATTTTCACCATTGAAACATTGCTAACGGAGATGAGTCACCGAAATGATTAATAAAGACTCGCGATTATTTCACAATTTGAATGGATTTGTTGTGCAATGAACTAGGCTGCCACTATAAAAAGATTGCAAAGAAGACAACGATACTCAGTCATTACTATCAGCAAGTTGGAGAAACATCTCTGCAAATTCGCTTACCTGAACAATCTTGGACGATTCAAGACGTCAGTCTCGCCGTCACCAGTTGGAACTCCGAAACTTCAAACACCCGATGGAACAACACCTACAAAACGCTGAGCCCTGGCCATCTTGCTCCGGGCTACACATTGGAGGACCCACCACTTACCCGCCCTGGTATAGGTAACAGATGGTTACCCCTTCAAGGCTCTTGCAAGGACTCTAATTTTTTTTTATAAAACGACTCTACATTTAATAAACGAAACTAGACCTCCATTGTGCCCGCATACGTTGTTAGGCAGCAGTATGCAAGTGCTTGCTATGAACAATATTAGTAAAGCTTATCGCCTATTTATCGCTATCGTAGAACACCAAACAAGGCTTGTTTTTGCCTTTAGTTAACAAACGGGGAACGGCCTTGGATTTAGTTTCTAAGCTGTACAAATAAATAATTGTCGCGTATCGTAATGTTTTAATAATATTTTTAACCTGAAAATCTGTAAATAAATTAACTCAGTTAAACCTGTTAGAGTGTTTTCAAATTGAAGAATGAACCCTACCACAATTCCTAACACCAACCAAATTTAATTGTTGGACGCATTTGAAAAGGAGAAAAAACCATCCAAGAGCGATTTTAAAAGCTTTGGTTTGTTTAAAAAAACACAAGACCACAAGTTGTTACATTAAAATTAGAATGAATCTTTATTTCATCTGCTTTCAAAAACAGTTTTTGATTTTGAAATGCCTTCAAAAACAGTGAATCTATTTGAAATTGAAAGCGAAGGCTTAAAATAATTTGTTTAACTATAAACAACAAGCAAGGTTATATAAAAAACAAAAGAAATCTGAAGTTACTAGTTTTCTAAATCATTTACATTCGCCGGATTTTTTAAATTTGCATTTAAAAAATCCGGCGCTTCAATCCAACCCGATTTCAGAATATTTATTGGATCATGGATTATTTTTAACTGGATTACTGAATTATTCATGACGAAATGCGAACCTTTCATTCTACGAAGCTAATTAATGGAGATATGTGATGGTCCTATCTCAAACAGAGAAGTCAGGTACATTTTACTAGATCAAAGACAACTCCTGATAATATATTTATTCGTTAGACTAAGTTCATAAGTGGGAGGAAATAGTTTCAATTTTTTATAAGTATTTTGATATTATAAATATTAGTTTCACGTACATTATAGACGAAAACTAAAAGGCAGGTTAAGTAGAACAAACAACAGTAGAAAACAAATAAAGAAAAAAGAACTAAGTTATTCAAATACGGATGATTACAAATAAATGGAGAAGAAAGGGATTGAAAAAGAAACAAGACAAAACAGAACATGACAAATAAATTGCATAGTTTCATCCTTGAACGTACTTAAAAAATATTCTTTTAAAGCATTACTGAATTTTTTTGTTTTGATGGATTCTCTCGTTCATTATCTGGAAGCAAATTATAAAGTGTAGGCAATGTGGTTCAGGTACTTTTGCACAATTGTCCCAACTGCCCCTAACTAACTTGAGCCGGTGTGACTGTGACATCCCAATTGGGGATCTATTACGATACTGAAGGTCACTACACTTCCCACTGGGAGAGGAAAGAGAAGGGTAAGAAGAAAGTGAGGAATCTTCAGATCTGGTCACCAAACACGGCTAAAGCTATTTCAAACATTGTTTCTGTTCTCAATGGTGGTCTTTCGTCGGGGCGATATTGATATTATCGAACGTGCCACAAATAAACTAATTATTTTTATTTCTTCAAAATTCGCAAATCCACTTTGTGGTGTCATTATTAATTTAATGAAAACAAATTACTTTGTTTATTTTATTATTTTGACTTCCTGTTTTGTTTTAAAAGATTTTTTTATAATGTTGTAATTTTTTACCCATCCTAAAATAATTTTTATATTTTATTTTATATAATTGTTTTTTATGATATTTTAAGTAATTTATCACCTCTCCTTTCTAATATTTTGTCTGTTCTAATTTGTCTATACTTGTTTGTCTTTAAAATACTTATACTTGTTTGTCTTTAAAAGGCTTGTTTGTCTTTAAAAGGCTAAAGAACGAGGTAGCGAAACACGGCATAACACCCCAAAAATAAATAACAAAAATAGTTTGTCTTTTGTTATTTTTTATTAACTTATTATCCTGACGAAGAAAACATAGTTTTCGAAACATGTTGATATTGTTAATTAAATAGTGGTGTACACAAAGTTATTTGTTTTCATTTAATTAATTATTTTAAATTAATTAATTTTGTAAGAATATACATAAGTAATTAAGAAAATATATTTTAGAGAGTAGTTGAGAGCATAACCTCGACCACGGAGGCCATCAAATAATAACAGACAATCAAGTAAGTAAATTTGTGTCGGTTTGGATGTGATTTGAATTTTTATTACCAAAGTGGTTATAAACATTCAAACGGAGTTTTTTTTTTGTTCGGTGATTTCAGGCAGTGTTATAGACAAGGGCCTGCAATTAGCACCCCTGTTCCGAGACGTGTGTGGTTGACGGATTACGCAAGGATTGGGTACTTGAACAGACCCTGCTTGAGAGTCTCCGGCTAGTTAGATCAATTAATTACACATATTATTGAGGTTACTAATTCTAGCCAGTGGGACCATTGTGGAATTAAATTAGGGAATTAAGTGAAATGGAAGAGAGGAGATGGGAAACAGAAGAGATGGGGGAGTTTTCGAAGTAACTGGCTATTCAGATATGATAGCTAAACATAATATATCTACAGGTATTTAAGGCAATGCTTTGTTTTCTAAAATACTAACAGGATGTTTATCTTTGACTCTCTAACGGTCTTTATAATATGAATTTTTTTAAGCGACTGTATAAAATAATTGTATACTCAAAATATAATGGTGAATTTAAGTATGTATATTGTATTTTTTAGTCCTCCTCACTAGGCGGTCCTGTGCCGAGGTGGACTAAAATTATTTAATTATGGTTTATTTGTCTACTATGTCTTCATTTGGGTTTTTTCATTGATCTCTTTCAGCCATATTTTTATTTTTGATTTTACTCATTAGAATTTTTTATTAGTTTTACGTCTTGGAAAGGATGTTATGAAGTTTGTTGCAAAGTATGTGTAGTTTCTCTGTTTGAACGTGGTTTTTTAACTTGTAATATTTTTTATATTATTTTTTTTCGATCTAGTATTATGTACACACGGTTTAGAAGAGGATTCAGTGTTTTTTAATAGCTTCAAAACGGTTGAAAATTTCAATTGAAGGCGTTCTTATGGGACTTTAAACATGGTATTAATGATTCCTTTTTTAATCGTATTCAGGTTGTGTATATATGTATGTGTTGCAGATCCCCATCCTATGATTCCATATTCAATTCAATAATAAGGGTCTTATCTACCGAAGCCAATGAGTCTAAGTCATCGTTACCCTTTCTGTGTTATAGGTTTTAATTTTTCTCAAGAAATTTATTTGTGCAAAAATTTTAACATAATTCATGTGTGTAATAATATTAATATTTGGTTGATTTATACAGCGCCGTTTCTATGAAAAACCACCTCAAGGGCGCTGTACAAACTTACAATATATATTTTTTTTTAAATCTAGAGAAACTACAACTAGACAGACAATTAAAAACAACTTATGGCTAAACATTGCATTCACCCGTTCATCAATCACGGATACTTAAATATATGTACAATGTCTAGACCAATGAACGCGATTTTGCCTAAAAATGTAAATAGGACCATAATTACCTGTGAGGTCGCTTTAAATTGATGAATAATATGATGTAACATTTTATTTTTATTTAAAGATTCACCTTCCGTGGTTGAGGGGGGTAAGGCTCTCGATTAACACTCCGAAGGTCACGGGTACCAATCCCGGCGTGTACAAGTAAATTTTATCTGATTTATGTGTGCAATTTTATAATTTATTCATTAAAAATAAAATTAGTACATTTAAGGCATTGTCCAAGGTGGAAGATACTTTCAGTAATGCCCTGATGTAAAACGTATTTAGTGACCAGATCTGAAAATCCAGGCACTTTCCTCTTTCCCATCCCCTTCCCTTCCTTACTGCCTTCAACCTCACAACATACTCGGACGAGAACTGGACAAACTCCAGACACCTCTTATTAGTTACCAAAGATAGCAAGCTACTTGGGATGACCTGTAACAGAATGTTAGTTATCTAAAGAAAGTTCCTAGGGTAGCGGTACACATACCGCCTAACAAATCAAGCTTGTGGTAGAATCTAAATCGATGTATGGATGTAAACAGAACAAGGTTCAACCACTCCTGCTGTGAAAGCCAAGAAAAATCTTAGTATTTTGAACTTTTACATCAAGTATATGGTGGTCAAAAACGAGTATAATAAATTGTAGCGCCCGGTATTTTGTCCGCACAGATCCGAATACTTTTTCCCTTACACGCATAGCGCCGTTTCGCTCAGCAACTATTGCCTCGCTGCCCGGCGGAAGGGACACCCCATCGGCCCAAGCTGCCCCCACCCTCCATCGCCAGCCGGCCACTGCAGGCCCCACCCAGCGCTAAGGGGTATATAAGGGCGTGCTGACCTGTATCAAATAAGTGTAGCAGGACTCCTGGTAGAACTAAGCAACAGCATCCTAGTGTCCAGTGCTAAGTTACCTAACCAATACCAAGTCGAGAGAGCCCTCTAGGTCCTCCTTGGGAATTAAAGTAACCGTGCCCTAGTGGACATTACTTGCCATGCATCTTTTACCCAATAGACCGCGGGTCCTATGTTGGAGCGTTTAACTAAATACGCTAAGTGTCAGTGAGGACAATCGTGAACTTTCTTTTAAACTCTCAGTGATTATATTTTGTTCTAAACTGTTGTGTATTCTTTACTAAAATTATAAGTTGTGAACCCTATATAAGTTAAATAAAATTGACATTGTGAAAATCGACTATTTACTTATATAAATACCCGCCACAATATTATATGTATAAATACATAACTGATATTCATATTAGTTTACTTCAATATGTCGGTTAAATTATGTCCAGTTCAACAAGTTTCAGAATATTCCAAGGAAATGCATTAAGGACATCCTGTCGTACACTTAGATCAAACAAGACTCCCCATCGGACGGGGTGGCAAATGTCGTTATACCCGCCGCACAGTTTCCCCATAGGATAGGGGTAGCTTTGATCTACAGGGTGATTTATAAAGGTCCAAAAAATGAAGCCAGAAAATGTGAAAATTCCAAATAGGAAAATTCCTTACACCAGGGTGATACTGAGATTGTCTTTCACTGTGGATGTGCCGATAATATTATATTTATTACTTTTTATCAATTATCCGAGAAATAACAAAAATTGATCAAAACAATTTTTTGCAACCAGCAACTTTCAAATTGATAGCCTTGTCCTTTGACCACAGAAGCCGCCTTGTTCATAAATGTCTGAATCTGTGTTTCATGTTGAATGCATAAATAACATTACTTTCATTTGCCGATACAACATTATTTTCATTTGTTGATATAACATTATTTTCATTTGCAGATATAACATTTTTTTCATTTGTTGATATAAAATTATGTTCATTTGTTGAGATAACATTTTTTCATTTCGCTATATAGCATAACTTTCATTCACCGATATAACATTTTTTTCATTTGCCGATACAACATTACTTTCATTCACCGATATAATATTACTTTCATTCACCGATACAACATTACTTTCATTTGCCGACATAACATTATTTTCATTCGCCGATATAACATTATTTTCATTCGCCGACACAACATTACTTTCATTCGCCGATACAACGTTACTTTCATTCGCCGATATAACACTTTTTTCATTCGCTGGTATAATATTAATTTCATTTGCTTTATTCACACATTCAATCAATCAAGAAGACAAAAATTAAATTCAAAAAGATTTGTTAAATGATGAAAGTAAAGAGTTATCGGTGATTTTTTCAGTTATCAACCGTACCGCCAAGCGAAGTGTTAATTAAAATGTTAATTGACCTTGTTGCATAAGTTATAAACATAATTAATCTGTTTTCGTTATTTGTTTTTGGGGTGTTATGCCGTGTTGCGCTACCTCGTATTGTGTTACACCATCACAGATCTGTCCTGATGATGGACACTGTAACGCTGTCCGAAACGTTGGCTAAAGAAGGAGGTAGCGCAACACGGCATAACACCCCAAAAACAAATAACGAAAATACTTTTGGCCGTGAAAATCTAAAAACTTATCATAATTAATCTATACTAACTATGTCACTTCTCAAAATTCCTTCACGACGTTCAAAACTCAGTTACTGCTTTTTTTTCACCATCATCATTTAAACACCCTGTACTTCAAATACCGCTGACTTTGACAAAGAACCTTCTTACCCATTGTGGCGTTAAAGCAGATAGGAAAATGCTTCAGCAGCAATAATCTTCTTCAACCGCCTCATCTTACAACAACAAAACAGCAAAAAATATCGCTCTTTATCTCCGTGTCAGGTTTGTCACACGCAACAAGAACACGCTGTATATAACTCAGCTGATTCTGTCAAAGAAACTCTCCAGTCGGTGTTGTGTGGAGATGAAGTGAAGTAGCGGATGGCGAAATGGTCCAGCGAGGAATAATCTAGTTTCAAATACCACTCAGAGAGAGGTAATTTTATTTCCGAGCAACCTCGGAAAACACGCTTTATTGGGATTGGAAAATACGTCGAATAATGGGTATTAGAATCGAATTAAAATGGAACAAATAATTTCAAGGTTTTGTGAATAAAAAAATCAGAACGTGACCTGATTAATGTATGTCAGGCAATTTTTTAAATAAGAAAAATTCTATTTTTATAACTTTTGAAGGTTATTCCCATCAACGTAACTAATCATTGCAGAAGAAGATAACACTTGTAATCTTAATGAAACTGGGCATACTGTACAGGGTCCGCAGATACTTTAATAGTACACAACTGCTACCCCTGTACAAATCGCAAGTGCGCCCCACGGTTGAATTTGGCAGCCACCTCTGGTCTAGAGGTCCCAAAATACCTAAAAAAACCCTCGACTCTGTGCAGAAACGGGCGGTCCGTTTGATAGATTCTTCTAACTTAACAAAAGGGTTGCAATCACCACACAACACGGGCATGTGCCTAGCATGGTGGTCGAAAAATCCTAAAATTCATGTTACAAACAATTAAATGAATAAAAAAATCTTTAGAGCACAAGCGTCAGGTGGGAATGCTGTCCTTGTTCTACCAGTATTACAATGGCAGAGGCTCCGAGGAACTAGCGTCATTGATCCCTTCGGCACCGGTATATAGTGAGTAAACACGCCAAAAACGCGCCCAACTTTTGTACACGGTTGACATAAGTCACATGAGAACGTTCTTGTGTTCAACAGCTCGGCTGTGGAACGATTTGCCGGCCTCTGTGTTTCCTTTCTCCTTCAACATTGTTGTAGGAGGTCTCTTCAAGACCCATGTTCACTTTTTCCTCTCCTCAAAAATACCCTCCACACAGCATCTTCAAAGATGACATAGGCCCTGAGGGAAATTATTTTCCTCAGGGCTACCTGTGTGGAGTTAATGTAAAAAAAAGCGAAACTATGAAAGAGAACAAGACATAGAAAAAGACAATGGTTGCAACTGGAAATTGAATCCAGACCTCTCGTCTCGTCCCGGTTAGACGAGAGGTCTGGGTTTGAGTCTCAGTTGCGACCATTGTCTTTTTCTATTATTCTGTGTTTTGTTCTCTTTCATATTTTCGTTTAGATTATTAGTGTTGTCTTCTTCTTCAACGACAATTTTTTTTTACATTAGCTCCACGCAGGAGGCCTTGAGGAAAACCTATGTCATCTTTGGGGATGCTGTGTGGATGATCTTTTAAAGTGTGGAAAGGAAGTAAAGGAAGAGGGAAGGAAAAAGGTGTGAGAGGTGACTAGGTATCTGAGAATCAGTATCCTTAGGGGTAACGGACTGTGAATCCATCCTTCCCACTGCCGTGCAAGTTCCGAAAGAGTCCTGCTGTAGAGATCAAAAGTTTTCCCTAATTCTGGAACAAACCTCACCCTGTGAATCCGCACACCCTGCTAATTCACCAAACGTAGCTGACCACTTGGGGTGACTCACGGCAGATTTGTTATCTAGCTTTCACCCGCGACTTCGCTCGCATGGTATTAAGGGCAAATTATTGTAGCGCTTGCACTTATCAATTATCCCCCTCCCCCTCCCCCTTTCCCCCAAACTCTTCCACCCTCCTTCTTCCTCCCTCCCGCATTCCATACATTCAGTCCCGTACATTCAGTTTTCAGACAGCTCACGCGCCACCTAAATTTCATAATCAGGGAGCTCACTAATAAAAAAAAATAGCTATCCATTCAGTCGTTCGTTGATGCAGTCGTTCGGAAGTTATGCGCGTATGAATATTTCGGAGATTCATTTTTATTTTTATAGATAAATAGATATTGACTTTTTTTTTACATTAACTCCATACGGGAGGCTCTGAGGAAAATAATTTCCCTCAGGGCCTATGTCATCTTTGAAGATGCTGTGTGGAGGGTAAAACTACGACGCCGGAAATAAAATTTCAACAATTTCAATTGTCAACATCGTTTCCACGGCAACGATTTGTTTTCTGACGTTGGCAATAACTCGCTTTTGTTAACGACAGAATATAATAAATATAATATATTAATATTTATAATTTCATAACGCCAGAGCTGACCATTACATACAGCCTATATTACTCGCTATACTATATAATGTAGCTCTGTATTGGTGAAAGAATTTTTAAAATCAGTTTATTGGTTTATGCGTGAAAGCGCAACAAACAAACACACGCAGTTTCGCATATATAATATTATGTAGATTAAAAATGAACTACATTCAATTTGGATAGGATTTTTTTTTTTCTGAAGTCGAAAAACATTTACTAACCGTAATTGCACAAACAATTCATCTGTGTTCACGTAAACTCTACTAAAAATTCTATTTTATTAATTGTTTTGGAGAAGACAATAATTTACGAATTGATTCAAAATTATGAACTAGGTAGGGAAACAAGATCCGTTATCTTTTTAAAAAATGTGTAAAAAATGCAAACACTTTTTGTAGAGTAAATACAACAGAGTAATGGGCATGCAATTAAAAAGTTTGGTTGCATAATACTGAAAGTGTCTTTGTCCATGTGTGGTGTGGGTTATCGGTATGTTCAGTGTTTTATTTGTTGAGGACCTGGTTTTTGTTATGGTTTTTGGTTGAATTGGAATGTGTTGTTTGTTTTGGACAAGGTATATTATAGCAGATTTGGCATAAAGTTGTCTTATTGACATGACTTCTAATGCTTTGTAGATTTCGCTAGAATCTGTGTGAAATGGTACTTGCAGGATGAGTTTAATTATTGCTTTTTGTATTTTTTGAATTGGGTCAATTGCTATGTTTGTAGCACTTCCCCAAGCTAGTATTCCATATGTGGCAATGGATTGACAAAGTGCAAAATAGATCGATCTTAGTATTATTAGTGGGAAGATGTTTTTAACGTACTTTATTAGGTGCATTACTCGTTTCAGTTTATTTGTGATGAAATTAATGTGGTCAGTCCAGCGTAAGTGTGAATCAATAATAACCCCCAGGTATTTTGTATGTTTTACCCTTTCTATATGTTCGCACTGGCAGTTGGATAAAGTACAGTCATGTAGAATCAAGCCTATGTTTGATGGAGGTTGACCTCTTTGTGTAATACTATGAGTTATATATTTTGTTTTGATTGTATTAACTGTAAGAGTATTACTGTTTAGCCATTTTTTGACGATTGATAAACTTTTTTCGGCTATTATAAATACATCTTTCCATGTGGCTGCTTGACAGAGAAGAACTGTATCGTCAGCGAAGGTCACGATTTTACCTTCAATTTTAATGTCGCACAGTTCATTTATATAAATGAGGAATAATAAAGGGCCAAGTACACTCCCCTGTGGGACTCCGTACGTAATTGAAAGTGGTTCACTTGTCTTGTTGTCAATTTTAACTTGTTGCGTTCTGTCAGACATGAAGCTTTTAATTAAATTGAATTCTACTCCATTAATGCCAATGTTTTTTAACTTCTTGAAAAGTTTTTTATGTGAAATTGTGTCGAAAGCTTTACATAGATCTAAATAAATAGAGATAACTTTTTTTTTAGCGTCTAGATTATGTGTAATGAAGTCCGTTACGGTAGCTATTGCATGTTCTGTGCTCCTGTTTTTCCTGAAGCCATGTTGGTTTACCGAGAGTATTTGTTTTGCTTCTAAATAGTGTTGGAGCTGTTTTTTAATAGTTTTTTCCAGGATTTTCGAAATGGTATTTAGTAGCGTAATGGGTCTGTAGTTGTTAACATTATTTTTTTGTCCTGATTTGAAAATTGGAATAATAAGGCCTTTTTTTAGTAAGCTAGGAAAAATTCCTTCTTTTAGACTACGATTAATTAAATATGTGAGTGGTTTAATATGTGTTGGCTTAATGTTAAGATAGTCTATACCATCAGGACCCGCAGTATTGTTAATCTTTAGTGAATGAATTATTTTATTGGTATCTTCTTCTGTAATATTTTGTAATTTGAAGTGTCTGTTAAAATTTTCATTGCTTATGTTAGATGTATTGTTTTGAGGTTCCTTAATATCTTGGGGAGGCTGGGTAATTTTGATATTTTCAGCTAGGCTAGCTCCAATATTTGTGTAGTGTTTGTTGATGTAATTAAGGATACGTGTAGGGTTGTCATGAAAGTGAAGTTCTTTATCATCAATGAGTAGATTTTTTATGGTATCGTCTTTTTTCTTCTGTGAATGCGAACTTTCCCTCAGTATTGACCATACGCTTTTAGGGTCATAGTTTGATGTTATCAGTTTGTTTCTATAGTATAATTCTTTGGCTTTACGTATTGTTAAAGAACAGATGTTTCTGTACCTTTTGTAGAAGAAATATAGCGAGGTATTATATGGGTTCAGTTTGACTTGTTTGTGTAATTTGTCCCTTTTTTTAATGCTATTTATGATGCTTTGGGTAATCCATTTTTTAAGTCTTACTTTACGGTGTGGAATAGGTATGTATACCGTTTTGGTATTTTGGGTAATGAGAGTTTGTAGGTAAGTTAAAAAGAAATTCCAGGCCTCTTCTGCCGAGTTATAATTTCTAAGATGTTCCCACGTTTTTATTTCTAAACATTGTTTTAGGTTAACGTAATCAATTATTTTTTTTGTGGTATTGTTTTGGAGAGTTGAGTTTCTAGTTAGCAAAGTTAGGCCTATCATAATTGTGTAGTGATCTGTGATTGTGGATTCGTATACTGCACTACATATTGGACTTTTTGATTTTACCATAAAGTGATCTATACATACTCTTCTATATAACCAATGTACAATAACTGTTAAAATTTGAAAAAAAAATACATATAAAACTTTATATTACAACACATAAATACTTGTCACACATAAACATAAATAAACACGTAAACACCTCAGCACAGGTTCTCCTAGTGAGGTGTTCACGAAACATACAACAATACCTATCCACAGTTTCACCTTCACAAACCTACCTTACACCCAACATAATAAAATTATAAAGGTAAATACTGTAATGTATAGAAATAAATAAAATAAAAAAAAAATAAAAAAAAAGAGTGAAAAAACAATTTGAAATTTATTTGTCAGAATTATTTCAAAGGCATGTTGTCAGTCAATTATTTTTCTGAGAATATTGTAAGGAAAAAGTATATTTACAAAATATATTTAGGAAAAATGCTTTTATTGAGCTTGTAGGGATGCTGCGGGGGGTACTTTTGAGAAAAGTGAGGAGGGAGCAGAAGAGACAACATAACATTTCATCAATAATATTCTATCTAGAAATTGGCTAATGTTATTTATAAAAACGTGTAAAAATAATTTATTAATGATGCCCTTAAGGTCTACATTTCAGCAAACTTACCAAGAAACAATATTTAATTTTCTATTATCTAATTGTTTATGAAATATGTAGGAAAACAGCCTTGTTAACTTTGTTGACAACAAAACTGTGTTCTCTTTAGCCAATTATTTTATAACCACCAACAATCTTTAAAATAAAAATTACAGAAATGATCCTGAAACAGTGTTCTCAAATAATAATTAAAATTGGAGATGAAAAAAAAAACATTTTCATTCTTAAATGATGAAATTCTTCTTGACTGATCTAATATGTTTACATAAAATTATTCACGGCCATCTCGATACTACATATGTCTAGGCAGTATTGAAATAAATGTCCCCAATTCCGATTGTTTAAGACGCCATAACATTTTTCACATGAATACATTTAAAAATAATACCGTCTACTTTAGCCCTCTGACCTAGATGTATCGACTATATAACAAGATAGATTATGCTGAAGTAGATATTTTCGTCGATAATTTGTAATTAACTAACTAACTAACTAACCATCACGCCGTTTCCCCGCAGGGGTAGGCAGAGAGGACGGACCGCCAAACAACTCGATCTTGGCACACACTCCTTGCTTCGTTCACATTCATACATCGTCCCATACATGCTCTTCTGTTATTCTGACTCTTGACATCGTCCGACTCAAGTATCTGATTCACTTGGTCGTGCCATGTCTTCCTCGGGCGTCCCCGACTTCGTCACCATTCTCATTTGCGTCATATATTCTCCTTACACTCCTTTCCTCACTCATTTAATTTGTACGGATTCAAAAAAAAGTTCTGGCGCTGTTAAAAAATACTTACTAAATATATTGTGTCAATTGTCTCTCTATGTATGTCTCGCGTATTTCTTATGTCTCTTGCCATTCATTGTAATGTGTTACTTGAGTGAGCTTGTATATAATTCTGTATTTTTAATTTGTGATGTTTTTGTTTTTCTAATTGAACGTATCTATATTTAATTGTAGATTTTTGTAATTGTGTTATAACTGAGTTTTTATAACTGGATTGTTCTCACGTAAGTGCGAACATCTGTAAAACCCAGTATTAAAAATAAATACATGAAGATATTCCAATCAATTGAAAATCAATAAACCAATCAATTGTTTATAACGCTGTCATAATATTTTATGATCGAGTGGCAAAGAAAAATATTAATTGAACAAATATTTAATACCCAACGAAGTTAAACATGAGTGACTCTGCACAACACCACCTCCATCGCGACCCCATCCATTCCAATTTACCCTGAGCCGTGTACGTCCTTATAATAAGCCACCGTACTCGTGAGGGCTGAGAAATTGGATATTGATGGGATTTATACATGGGAATACCCTATAAAAGAGTACATACGTACAAAACATGTATCGCGCAGCTTCTACCCCCATACAGTAGAGAGCTTTCAGTTCTTGTTCAGAGAGGTTGCAGCTTAAATATCAATGTATTTCGTTATTTAAAATATACTTCAATATTTTATATTAATTCCAATATTTCGTTTCATTTCTTAGGGTGGCTGCGTTTCTGTGTAAAAATTATGTTGAACCTTTTCCCTAAACAAACTAAAACTTCAAGCTTTCTGAAAATTTTGACATTTGAAATTATACTTCTATTAATAGAAAGCTTTTTACCACATATTAAATTTAATAATTACCTTTGTTAAAATACGCCTCGTGGTATAAAGTTAATACACTACACTCTATTACAATTGCGACGTACACCAACACAACACAAGAAATCACAACAAACTTCTTATATCAAAAATCAAATCAACAAAATATGGACTAAGATCCCTAGAATACATAGCTCACACAAAATATAATCAACTACCCAACGAGATCAAACGTGCAAGTCAATGTAAAAAGACCCAAACTAACATGCTCAAACTTCATCTTATTAATGACTATCTGAAATAATAATGTTGTGTTTGTCCCCATCATATGTCCATTTAATACATACAGCTATATGTTTCATGTAATGCGTATCATTCCCGCAATGAGTTTATTAACTCCTGGGAGTACAATGCTTTATATAATATACTATATTCTGTATTGTATACTTTTGATAAATAAATAAAATAAATAAATAAAAAATATTTATCTAATCCAGTCTGCAAATTATTTATTCTACACATATTTAAACCCTCAGCCAAAAAGATTATTTCTGGTTTAGAATAAATAATACGAACAAATACAAGATTTCTAAACATATTCGAAAAGTATAAAATGTTTTTGAAAGGTGATAGAAAAGATACATCATTTTTTCAATATTTTTATTTTTAATGGGAACATAAAAAGTTTAAAAAAACGGCCAACTTTAAATTTTTCGGACAAAAATTACTAATAACAAATAAAAACACACACACTTTTTGTTAGAAAAAATGTATTTTAAACTTTATTGTCAATTCATTTTTGTCGTTACAACGTTGTGGCAGCATTACATCCTTTTTGAAAATGCGCGCCATTCAGTTGGTTGATGTTGTAGTGGAGCGCTAGTGGTCTCGTTCGAGAGACGGAACTATAAAATTTTGTCCCAACACAGTTTAGTCGCCATCATGCATTGAACAGTGAGGAACGTGCGTTCAATAGAAATGAAGCTATTGATTGAAGTTTTTTAAACAGTAGATGTATTTTATCTCTCTTTCAATTACTTTAAAACTTTTCTGTAACGTCTCGTTGTAACACCATTATTCAAAATTGAAACGTTACTTAAAATGGCTTTAGCGATGTTTGTTGGCTACATCCGAATAGCCAGATACCTTTTCCACATCTCCTTCCCTTTCACACTACCTTCAGCCACACAACATAACAAAACTGGGGATGCCATAGCCTCACTGGCTCCAAATGATTGGAAGCAGTTTTAACTGCTGATCGTGAATCGGTGAATAATGTGTGCAGGTATTAGACAAATCCTTTTACCCTTGATGCTTTTGAATTGAAATACTGTTTCATAGTGAAAGATTCTAAGAGCATTGCACTGGAGTAACACCATCATTCAGATTTGAAACGTTGCTTGAAATTGCTTTAGCCGTGTTTGGTGACTAGATCTGAGTAGCCTGGTACATTTTCCACATCTTCTTCCCCTCTCCACTACCAATAAAAGTATCGACTTTGGTTGCACGGCCGTGTGTCCTCTGTATACATACTTGAAGAAATAATCTTTTGGGGCATCAATGGGGGATCAATTGGAAGAGGGATCAACTCTCCGCCAGATCGACTGTCGAAGGGATCAACTGTCTTCAGGCCAAATGTTGGTGGGCCAATTGTCGCGGGACCAATTTTTTTATTTTTTTTGTATGAATACCGCACAAGAGTCCCAACTGCTCCCGTCTGGAGCCAGTGAGACTATGGCATACACAATTGGGGTATAATAGGGTAGGGTGATGCTGAAAGTACTGGGGAGGGAAAGAAGATGTGAAGAGGAAAGTGGGAAGTACCTGACTATTCAGTAATAATCATCAATCACGGCTAAAGCCATTTCTGGAAAGGAGGGAGGTCCTGGGTTCGAGTCCCAGAGGTGCCAATATCTTTTTCTGATTTTTCTGTTTCCAGATTTTCGATTGAGTTTCGCTCATAATGTCTTCATTTAATTAAATATTACAGTTTGAGGTTTTACTCATAAAGTTAAAATAATAAATAATAATATTCATCCCAGACTTGCAGAAGAGTCAATAGATGTCGCACATTAAATAAAAAATGGATAATAATTTATCCAGACACCATCTAGATTGCATTTAGTTCGAGTTGAATCTTGCAATCATTCATAAAGATGGCAGCCAATAAAAATATGCGTTAAGAAAAATGAAGATAATATGGGTGGTTCTTAGTCGAAGTATGGTACAGTTAAAAGTGACCGAATTGGATATCGACACCTTAGCTCAGTGGATAAGAGCGCCCAACCCGGAAAGTAGGGAGGTCCTGGGTTCGAGTCCCAGAGGTGCCAATATCTTTTTCTGATTTTTCTGTTTCCAGATTTTCGATTGAGTTTCGCTCATAATGTCTTCATTTAATTAAACAAAATAATCAAATAAAATTTATTTGCCATGCCGGGATTCGATCCCGCGACCGTCGGAATGCTAGTCAAGAGCCATACCGCTGGACTACGCCGGCCGTTGGGTCACCTTCCATACATTCATTCTCGGTAAATTCAGTTTTCAAAAAACTCGCGTGCCACTTAAATTTCATAATGCCAGAGCTCACCAGCAGTAAAAAAAGAATTATCCAATTTGGTTCAGTCGCTTAGAAGTTACGCGCGTAGGTACCAACATTCCGAAGATTAATTTTTATTAGCTATAGATATAGATAGATATTAGCTATGACGCCTGAAATAAAAAAAATATATCAACATCGTTTCCACGGCAACGATTTGTTTTCCGACATTTGCTAACAACTCGCTTTTGTTGGCGACAGAAAATATAATATATCAATATTTATAATTTCATAACGCCAGAGCTTACCATTATATACAATCCTTGCATATAATGTGGCTTTCTATTGGTGAAAGAATTTTTTAAATCTTTGTATTGGTTAATGCGTGAAACCGTAACAAACGAACTCTAACAGTTTCGCATTTATAATATTAGTATAGAAGTATAGATGTACTGTTTTTTTTGCAAAAATAAATAAATAAAATAAATAAGTAATCAATCGTATAATAATTCATGTAAAAAATAGTGTACTAGTTCCAGAGAGAGGCCATGCATGACGTCTTCGTTTTTGTATCTTCTGTCTATTTTATTTTCATACAAGACGTGTGAAAATGAAGAGGACGATCCTTAAGACGACAATATACCCTAAAATATATTCAGAATCTTAAAGTCGTAAGTAAAGAAGCCGTGTATACAAATTGCGACTCGCGACCCGTGTATTGAACGGACCTACTGTCGAATTCGCCCTACCAAAGAAAATAAGAAGAAGAAAACAAATAATGTGGGAAACTTAACGACGTAAGTGAAGAAAGCTAGTAAACAAATACGCCCGCGGCACGGCGTATTAGACGAACGTACGGTCGAATTCGCCGTATCGGGCCTGGAGATTCGACCTTTCCGCCGCGTTCATTTTAATTAATTCTGCAGGACGTGTTACAAATATTTAAGATCCTTTTAAATAATTACTCCCCAAAGTTATTAATTCATCGTCTAGAAAAATAAAATCTGGTGCTTACCGCTAACTTTGTAGTCGAAAAACTGGTTATAAAGTTTTAAATTAGTTGTACGTAAAAGGTATTAATGGTAAGGTGTTGTTTTTTTTTAATTTTAAAAATAAAAAACTTACATTCCCAGGTATCGGTTGGAGTAAAAAAGTTAAAAGAAATGATTAAAATGTGAGTTTTGAGCAAACAAAAATGTTTAGAGTTGTTTACCGCCTTAAGGCCTTGCTTACTAGCTCTCTCTTTTAGACTTTTATTGTAATCTGTCTATTTTTAATTATTTTAAAATATTTCACTTTCACAAAATAAACATAAAAACTTATAATAAAGCTTGCAAGATTCTTGTTCTTGTATTTCTTGTTTCAAATAACGTACCCGACGTTGTTATTTTATCATTGACCCCTTTTAGCCGATACTCTTCCAAGTCTTAGGTTATTCAAGAAGTTCAGAAACAGATCCAGTAACGAGATGGAAACTTTTAACTCCAGTGAATTGAATTTTTATACTTTATTCAAGGGAAATTGAAAACAGCTCACCATAATCCGGGCAGGTAGTTGAAGATAAAGCCATTACAAACTGTAAACAAACTTTATTAGCCAATACATTTATTTTAAAACATAAATCAGCCGGCTATGACATTATTCTTAATAATAATGAAACACTTTTTGGAAACAATGGTTTCAAGTGACCCCAGGGTCTTTAAATTGTTTTATATTTTAATTGAAACTTCTTAACTGTCTTCACAAGTTTCCTTGTGTGTAACTTTGTGTCAAGAATAATAATATACAAATTCGATTGTTGTGAACTCCTGCATCTGATAAATCCACATGTGCCTACACAAACACCAAGACAAACATTAATATTTTATAAATACATACATCTCATTCCATCTACAGTTTGCATTCCTCAGTACTACGTGTCTAGAACTTGTGGATGGATTTGAAAATATTAACTTGGCAAACTTCAAACGCTGTATGTGCGAACTACGTCTACCTAATTTTTATTGGAACCACTTTCTTTTTTTATAACTTTTGAAGGTTATTTCCATCAATGTTATATTTCAGAGAAGAAGAAGATAACTCTCATAATCTAAACGAAAATATGAAAGAGAAAAAGACAAAAAATAATAAGATAACGGTCGCAATTGCGACATTGACAATTATGGCGTTCAAATAAGAGGTGGCAGTAGCCAAATTGATAAGGCGTTTGTCCCGGTAAGACGAGAAGTTCTGGTTCTTTGTCCCAGTGGTGACCGATAAATTTTAATTTTTCTGTGTCTTGTTCTCTTTCATATATTATTAGCATTACCTTCTTCTTTTATGAAATACTATCTGGTACCCGGTATGCGTTGCTATGCCATTTAATAAAGAAATTGTTTCTCCCTGCGTGTCCTTCCGCCTCTCCTTCCTCTCCCGCGTCCCCTTTCCCTCACGCGTTCCCACTCCGCCTCCTCCACCTTCCTTCTCCCCACCCCACTTCCCCCTTCCCCCGTCCCGCGAACCCTCCTCCCGAGTTCCTCCCCTCCCCTCACAGGTTCCCCTCTCCCTTCATGATTCCCCTCCTCTCCCACTCTCGCGAACCCCCTGCCAGAGTTCTCCTCCGCCCCCCACTTCACACCTATATTTAACCATCGTGTGTCCAAGCCTTTTTGATAACACCGCTTTACATTTGAATACCTTAATAAAAATAAGTATTTTTGAATAATTTTTTTTATTTAAATGCATCCTAATACAGTTTCCGCGTCTTTTAACAACAAGTGGAACACTCGCATTAAAAAGTAGTTCGTTAATATGATATGACGTTTGTATGATCTGTAATCTGTAACCGAAACTAATCTTTTAATTTATGTGTAGGATACTGCCGCCATGGGTCGACCCACAGTGCCCTTCTTGACAATATCAAGGAGGTTACAGTGTTTCTACTTAGGTCGACAGAATAGCACTTAATCCCAAACATGGGAACACCTCAGCACAGGTTCGCCTAGTGAGGTGTTCACAAAACACTACGACTAACCTATTTACATACAGTTACGGATCTTTAACATGTTTTTTTTTCTTATTAATAACCTATTATCTATGTAAACTATGTAATTATTTGTAAAGTGTATGTACAAGAATAGAAATAAATAAATAAATAAATAAGTAATGATAGACTCTTACAATAAAGAACACACGACATTAATATGAACGCTTTAATAATATAGTAACCAACATCTAAACAGCTATGAAAATCTTGAAGTTAAGAATTTATACCGGTTGGTTCAGTCTAGAAGCTTCGGTAAACCGTTCTGAAGTGAAACTTTCATTCCGCTTATGTAATTTCATTCCGCGTAAGAGAAAGATTTCAAAGAGTCGAATCGCTTAAAAGAATCAGCCAGTATATTGAATATATATCGAATATATAGACAACATATCGTTCACTTTCTAATTTCCAATTAACTCGTTATGGGAGTAAAAAGTTAACTTTGCTTTTCAATCAAATTTTAATTTCTTTTGAGTTAATCTATTTATTAATATTTATTATTTATCATCAAAGAGTGTTAAATTAGTCAATACCAAAAAAAAACAATTTTCCGTTAAACTGGCAACGCATCCTTTATTGAAGTATCTACTTTCAAAACTCGTCATCATTATATCATCTTCGTCCCCTTATCCTATTCGGGTCGGGGACCCATTGCATCGACAAGGTTCCTCCATACGTCCCTGTCTTGAGCTGACTGTTCGGCCTCCATCCATGGCAGTCCCATCCTCTCCTCACACAGTATCTGGGGTTGCCTCGCCCAGCTGCGTCTAGGGCGGCCCACTGGACGTCTACCCTCTGGAATCGCACATAGTATCTTCCTCGGAATTCGGTCATCAGACATTCTTAGTACATGCTCAAGCCACCTCAGTTGCGATTTTTCTATGTAGAGTAGCAGCGGTTCAATGTTTAGATCGTCTTGATCGTCTCGATCGTCTCGGATCGTCGAGTACTTTTAAAACTGACCAAAAAAAACTCTAATATATTGTTATGTTACACGGATCCCTTAGTTTTGAATATTGCTGCCCCGCAATCGAGTTCCTGCGCACACGTGTTGGTGCAAGCTGACCGATCAGCCGTACCCATGTGGCTTGTGACGAGACCACAAAGCGCCCGCTCGGTGGCCAGCAGCGTTGACAACTCTACGTCTTTTTACGTAGATCTACGTATTTTAGGTCTTTCCTGCACATTTACGAACTTCAGTCGCAGAATATACGTATTTTCTACCAAATTGTGAAAAGTGGCTTAAAAACATCAGGCACCCATCCCATATCCGCCCCATCTCGCCCCATCCCATTTTCAATATCCCAACTGGCTCCCTCCGTTGTGGTAAAAATATTTCCATAATATATCCCATTTTGCCCCCTCTGTTGTGGTAAAATATTTCTATATAATGTGACAGTATTTATCCAGTTTCACCTAACCCGACTTCTTGATTTCGGCACATCTACGAACTTTTTATTGCAAATTGGCTAAATCTACTAATATTCTAGCCAGGCCTACGTCTTTTTCAAAATACGGATTTAACTGATGGCCAGCTTGCTCCCACCAGAGCCCATAGTAACCCCTTATAGAGCGGACGTATATGCTATTTTGCCGCGCTCGCCTTTGGAGATGCGCAGCGTGGGCCAATATGGCCGCTATAACGTTTCTGTTTGTAAATTCTGGGAAAACAGTTCCCGAAGGCAGCTGACAGATATTGCGGGCTGATCTGAATCGCTCACCTTACGTGCAATAAGCCTTCATTCCTAAATTAGTTAATTAAAGTAAGCCACATTCAGTAAATTCTTGATTACATTGAGGGAGGGAGATCATGTCCAATTTAGGCCACCATGATTTTGATATCGTAATAAACTACGCTCACATGCATTATTGAGTTTTGTTAATTGGATAAAACTTACACCCACTTCCCTTGTGTATGTGCCATAAGTCCACGGATAACCAGTCCCTTGAGAAATGACTTGCTGAACTAGCAACGCTGGTTGCCATGCGGAAAATCCAGCTTTGTGCTTTTTTGCGCTTAGCAAATAAAGCACAAAACTGGATTTAAAACTGGATTAGCAAAAAAGCACAAAAACATACAAAACCTCAAAAGTAGTCTTAGCCATAAAAGGGTATATTTTTTAAATTGTTTCTAGTTAATTTTCTTCGTAGTAAGTCATGAAAAAACATTTTTTTTTAGTGGTTTACGCTTATATTTTTTGTTATGTAAATAATTTGGTGATTTAGCAGTGTTGCCCGGGTTCATGGGGGGAGGTTTGTCTATGTGGATGACCAGGACATACTGAACCCCAAATTCCTACCCACCCCTTAAACCCTTTTTCTTCCCAGAACTCTCCCTCCCCTTCCTTTCCTAAAAAAACCCTCCACACAGCATCCCCAAAAATGACATACGCCATGAGGGAAATTATTTTTCTCATGGCCTCTTGTGTGGAGCTCACGTATAAAATAAAAAGCATATTTTTTGAAGTTCATACTGTAAACCAATTCGTTGTAAAGATTAATCTAAATAGTACATAAATAGGATTTCACGTATAGCTTCATCTTAACCTAATGCATAAATGTGGAGAACACTAAAAACGTGCCACATAATTCAGTTTCACAGATCATTATAATGATTTGAAAAATCGCCGTTTATTGCACTCAAACAACAAGACATGACTACAATAACCAACGCCTGCCCATATTCAAATTCGTTTATTACATCGCACGAGTACCAATTCGTAACTCACCAAAAAAATTCCACTTTCCAAGGTGTCTATCAATGTCCCAAATGCGGGCTTTGGAACATGAAAGCTCTACAATTCCAAAGTTTTATTAAAGGCGAGACAAGTAGTTTGTTGGAAGCTGGGAGGCGGTAGGTAAAACATGTGGATCTGTGGAACCGAAGAGGAAGTGCGGAAGAGAAGCGGGTAGCGGAGGTGGTTTAGCGCGAAAGCCTCCATGAGGGTGGATTTGAATACATGTTTGAGACAATTCACTTTACAGGATCTTTCCCGTATCTCTTTGCAATTTTTATACTTTCGAGCGAACTGGAGAGGGGATTGAGAAACTTTTTTGGGAAAAATTATGTCTTATTTAATTTGAATTTTGGTGTTTGGTTTATTGAACTTCAAAACACTTTCTGAGGATTTCTGCTTTAATTAACAAAAAATTTATAAAAAATTTAATAAAATATGTGTACACGATAGAATCCGATTATTATGACTCAGCCTATATTGACCAACCGCTTAATATGACGTAATTAGTACACAGCGAAGTTTTGTTTTCACATAAAATTCTTTATAACAAAGTCGGACAAGATGACTTCGCTTATAGTGACATGTCGCTTATTACGACCCATTTTTAATAAATTATGTCATAATTTCATGGAAAATGATGTCGGTTAGTGACCGACATGATTCCTAACACCTTCGGCAGTGTTCGGGGGGATCACGTGACGCCCGACGACGTTAATATGCTGTTTTTCTCTCGTCACGAGTCTTAAAATACTCTTTTCTCATATCACGAGTCTTAAAATGCTGTGTTTCTCTCTATTAAAATAAATACATACATTTTTACCTAATAAAAACAGTGAGTTGTTTATTTTCTACAAAATGCTTTGTATGACGTCCGCTTAGTATGAAGTGTTGTCATTTCGCTTCTTTTGTAATCTTATGCATAAATATGACTATCAGTAATTTGCCTGTGTTGTATCTGTCTGTCTGTATATTTTATGCCTTTGTATTGTAGTTACTTAAAAGTTATTCTTCTGTATCTATTTTGTTATTGTGGTTTCTTATAATATTTTGTGCTTTAGTATTTTATTAATATTGTCAAATTGACCTGCTGACAAACTGCTTTGGCAGTTTAGCGGGTGATTAAAATGAAAATAAAAAATAATAAAAATAAAATGCTTTAGTTTTCCACCCCAATTTTGTACAGCACCGCCACGTCTAACCGCAACAGTCCCGGCGCATCACCTGCGGGAAAATCTTTTGTGGTTCACGTCACAAATCGTGATGTTTTCAGGCTGTGCTTTGCTGAAGCCTTTATTATATCATACGTCCATTACTACCGCCGCTTTCCCATTTTCTCTGGTTCTGTTTGATATGCAATTTCCCTGAAAGATCCGCTTATTTCACGGTTTTTTGAGCTGTAAACAGATCTGCTACTTTGAGCCGGAGTGAGAAACCTTTTTTAAATTATCTCCACATAGGAGACCCTGAGAAAAAATCTCTCAGGGTCTATTTAACCTTCGCGGATGCTGTGTGGAGTTTCTTTTTGGGGAAAGGAGAGGAAATTATGGAAAGAAAAAAGGTACTAGGGGTTGTTAGTAATCTGGAGATCAAAGTGTTCATGATTGACAAACGTATGACATCATCCTTTGCACCACTGTGCCGAGAGAGAGTCCGGTTGGACACCTCATGAACCCAGGCACTCCCGCCAAATCACCAAATGTAGCAAACCACTCGGAGTGACCCGTGGCAGGGAATTAGTTAACTAATAAATTGTTCCTTGTGCGGCGCTTCCCAAACTGAGATTGAATGGATAATTTTCAGGAAAACGGGAATGAAGTGATGCTGTGATTTCAATATGAAAACCAGATATTTCTCAGCGATAATTAAAATATGCAAAAATACAGTGCCCTTTGTTTATTGCTTTGAAAGTTAAAATATTTATTCGATTCTCAAAATAATTGGCAACGCTAGTTTCCAAGGACAAAATGTATCTTCGCTGCGCTGAATTCTTTCTTATAACTATTTTGGAATAATAATTTATTGTCTTTACAGGATGTATTATTTTTGTACCATTTTTCGTTAGGTTAGGTTAGGTTAAGTTATGATATGTTGTCGGGGATATTTGTCGGAGGATGTTTTGTCCGTAGGATATTTTATGAGGGATATTTTGTCGGGGGATGTTTTGTCCATAGGATATTTTGTCGGGGGATATTTTGTCCGTAGGATATTTTTGTTGGGGGATGTTTTGTCCGTAGAATATTTTGTCGGAGGCTATTTTGTCCGTAGGATATTTAGTGGGGGTTTTTTTTGTCGGGGGATATTTTGTCCGTTGGCTATTTTGTCGGGAAATGTTTTGTCTGTAGGATATTTTGTGGGGGATTTTTGTCGGTGAATGTTTTTTCCGTAGCATTTTTTGTCGAGGATATTTTGTCGGGAGATATATTGTCCGTAGGATACTTTGTCGGGGATATTTTGTAGGGGGATGATTGTCGTGGGATGAAAACGCGCGGAATTCTTTTTGTTTTCCTAAAGACACAAAAAAATTCTTAATATTTGTGTATTTTTCCTCAGTAACATATTTTTAAAACAAAAACGTTATTAACTTTCTTATGAATCGTAATACAATTTTTTTTTCAATTATCAGGCTATCGGCGAGGTTATGATTAAAAAGTCACGGCCCATGCTTCTTTTACGTGTTAAATTTTTTTTGGTTAAAACTACGTGGATATGTGTGCCGCCGTCCCGGGATTTATTCGATAACCAACACCTCTGCCATAGGTCACCCCAAGTTGTTGGCTACTTTTGGTGAGGTACATGGGGTGAGGTTTTTCCGTATCCTGGCGGCGGATGCACCTGCCCACCAACTGCGTGGCAGAACAGATACGGAGAAACTGGTTGAGGACGACTTTTCGACCTCTGCAGCAGGAAAAACATCGCCTTGCACCTTGCAGTAGGAGGGATAGATTCACATGTCTTATTGGATTCTTAACCATCCCTTGTAACTTTTTCCTTTCCAGTTCTTCTGCTTTTCCTTTCCAAATAAAGACCCTCAACACAGCATCCCTAAAGATGACATAGGTTCTGATGAGAATTATTTTCCTCGGGCCTCCGGTGTAAAAAAAAAACAACTCAAAAAATAATAATGTTTAAATTTGTCTTTGTTTGTTTCTACTCACTGAGTACTCACCTCATCTTTTTATTTAGCTATATGTATTTTTTAATTATGGTAGCTCCAAAAATAAAATATTCTGTTATATTTTGCTTTCTGGAACCAGTTTTTTGCGTCTTACAGAAGTCAAATTCAAAGCTTTTTGTGTAACGGATACGAGCACTCTGATTTTAAATGCGATGAAAATAAAATTTAAAAAAAAATCGGAATGTGCAATTCACACGCGGTAGAAGTGAAACTAGAAAGTGGCTAGATGTCGCTTTATTTTCTTTTGCCTGTGTATTTTAAAGTGGTTTGAAGATTGGATATTAATAGCAGAAAAATAAAAACTTTTTTTTTAATTTCGTAGGATTCGAACTCCGTTATCTGTCTCTCTGGCTGCTTAGATTTGTCAGGCGCTTTAGCCGCTGCACTACGGGAGGTTCAAACCGAAGCGAGAATTTAACGCATTATATTAGAAACGAAGACCCATTAAATAATAAATTTTAGTGACGCACTTCCGTTTCACTCAAATTTCAAATCACTAACGGGGCTTTACAAGTTTTACTACAAAAACTTTAAGCATTTTTCGTTTTTTTTGTTGACT
This sequence comes from Glyphotaelius pellucidus, assembly GCA_936435175.1. NCBI lineage: Eukaryota > Metazoa > Arthropoda > Insecta > Trichoptera > Limnephilidae > Glyphotaelius > Glyphotaelius pellucidus. The sequence continues at coordinate 3,502,955 of OW386555.1, read as the reverse complement.
TGATAAAACGCAAAATTCAAACCAAATAAATTACTTTCTAGGTCTCTCTGATAAAGATATTCCGACAGGATATACAAATCACATGTTCCAAGCCGACGCGGACGTGGCTGCAAATTAGCATACAAATCGAAAGACAATTGCAAAAGCTTTCCTCATTAGTAATTCTGCCTGCGGACAGATGGCAGTGGTGATATTTTTAAACCGAGCTTTAAAGCACAAGTGGTTGGGATCCCCGCTAATAAAGTTTAATTTATGACATGATTGTGTTGCGCGTACGCTTGGAGTCAATTAGCTTAATAATGAACTTAAAGCGTAGAAGCTCGTGAAAATAGTCGTCCTATTTTATATTAAATTCACATTATTTATATTTATTATTAAATGTAAAAAAACTTTGAATTTACGAGTCACATTTTTAATTTTGGTCACATTTAAATTTCAATTTGGGAGGCGGGCATGGGTCACCCCAATTGGTTCGCTACGTTAGAGCTTGGTGACTTACAGGGGTGCCCGGATTCATAGAGTGAGGTTTTTCCGGGTCTTAGCAGCGGTTGCGTCTGCCCACTTTCTGCATGGTGGGCCGGATCGAAAGACACTGGTTAAGGGAGGCCTTTGATCTTTCCAGCCAGACTCCCTCGACACGTCGCCTTGCATCGCAGTTGGAAGGATGGATTCATATGTCCGTCACTTCTGGAAACACTGACAGCCTGATTTCTACCCACCCTTCATACCCTTTTCTCTAAAACTCTGTCTCGGAAACCACTCCTTGATTTTTTCATTAGTTCTACACAGGAAGCCTTGAGAAAAATAATTTCCTCAGAGCCTAGGTCATCTTTGGGGATGTGGATTGTGTGGAGGGTCTTTTTAGGAAAGGAAGAAGAAGTTCTGGAAACGAAAAAGGTATGATGGGTGATGGACGTATGGAATCCATCCTTCCCACTACGGCGCAAGGCAATGTTCTGAGAGAGTCAAAAGGTCTCTCAACCGGTCTCTCTCCATCCAGCCTGCCACGCAGTCGGGGGGCAGACGCATCCGCCGCCAAGACTCGGTCAAACCCCACATTAATTCAGGCACCCCTGTGTCACCAATTGCAGTAAACGACTTGGGGAGATCAGAGATGTCGATTAATCAATAAATGATTCCTGAGGCGATGGCATATCCCCCACTAACAAATTTAAATTTGTTTCATTCGCATTCACATATAGTCTCTAACTTCCCTGTTTTTTTATAACTCTAGATTTATCCAGCACAAGTAATAAACGACTTCAACACCTTCCAAGTATTTTTTTATTGATTTTTTTTTTATATATTTTTAAATTTCCTTTTTTTGTAATTTTTTTTTTATATTTTGCAATAACGATTATGCTTTATTTGCAGTGCGTAAGAAATTTAACTAAAAAAAATATGTTATAATTAAATTCATTTATTTGATCATTCCTCGTCTTCCGCAGGCTTCCCCGCCTTCTTCTACCATTCACTTCAGCGTCAAATTCTCTTCATTTCGTTGTTCGTCTGCTGTACACCCGAAGCATAAAATCTTCCCTTTCTTTATCTTTACCATGAAGCCTTTCGTTCTGTGTTACGTCGCTAAAAATTATATAATTTTATTTTTTATTTTTGATGGTTAACTATAGAATACATTTCGCTACCGCTCCTCTCGTGCGATTTTTGCATAAAAATCATATTCCAAATGGACTCCCTTCCCCTTTCTCCCCTCAAGGGTCCCATGGTTATGTTTGCTGAACGCGTTTTGAGCCTTATATCCGCTCATGTGTGATAGGCGTTAATTATTCCTTTGCTTCAACAAATTCAGACATGCGAAAAAGAAAATTATTTTAAAGTTTTTTTTTTCAAAATTGTAATAATAATCTCCCACGATTTTTCACTGTTCCGCAACAATTCATCCCGCCACAAAATATCCCCGACAAAACATCTTCCCACAAAATGTCCTACTTATAAACTATACCCCAACAAAGTATCTACCAAAACCTAACCTAACCTATCAACAAAATGGGGCAAAAATACAGACTCCTGCGGATAATAAATTATTGTTATCTGAATTATTTTTGTCCCATTTTTTTGCTTGTTTAAGTTAGGTTAGGTTTGGTTAGGTTAAGTTTTAGTAGATGTGTTGGTGGGAGATGTTTCGTCCATAGGACAACAATTTGGGAGGCGGGAATGGTTACCGCCGCCCCAGGAACCTTTATTTGATAACCAACACCTCTGCCATAGGTCACCCCAAATGGTTCGCTACGTTTGGTGATTTAGCAGGGATGCCCGGGTTCATGGGGTAAGTTTTTTCTAGGTCTTGGAGGCGGATGACCAGGACACACTGAACCCTAGATTCCTACCCACCCCTTAAACCCTTTTCCTTTCCAGAACTCTCCTCTCCTCATTTTCCTTTAAAAAAATCCACCATACAGCATCCCCAAAGATGACGGAGGCCCTGAGGGAAATTATTTTCCCCAGGGCCTCCTGTGTGGAGCTCATGTAAAAAAAAAAATTGATATTTTGTCGGGGATATTTTTTCGCGTGATAAAAACTTGCATTACAATTTTTCACGGGTATTCTTTTTATTATTTAAACTAGACAAAAAGTCTACACTGAAGTGACAATTTAGTAGATGTGTACTGTGGCGTGTCTGTGTGGTCAAAATAAACTAATTTGATCTTACTCGGATGAACAAACGCTTTCAATTCTCAAAATTCTTCCATGAACCGAAAATAAATTTCATTGACATTTCTTGAGCATTTGAGACAATGACAATTAATGTCTTTCAAATTGATTTAGACCACACTTCTTGTAATCTTCTGTTTATTGGTTCCATATTCCATAGTTTTCGATCACTTAGTTTACAACATTCGCCAAGATAACTTTTTCAAATTTCATTATTGTTGACAGAGTAAGTTTCCTTCAATATAACCTTAAAAGTTAGTGTAATTTAATAATCAACGCAAGGCAAGGGTATTGGCTAACACAATTCAATTACTTTCTGTAATTTTATTTTAAGAAGATCAAAAAATGGTAGTTGTTTGCGCCATCTGTGAACAACTAAAAATTGTTTTTCGTAAAATAATTCAAAGTCGATTACAATCCAAATAAGATATCTTCAAAATACACACACTTTTAATTCTAGAATAACCACTATTGTTTACGAATATCAAACAAAACCAATCTCAATGGGTAAGTTTTGGCGTCAATAAATTTGTCAATTTCGTCTGGAATTTCTGAAGTGGTCGAGGGGTAAAAATCCATTATAAAGGTTGCAGGTTCAAATCCCGGCATGCGTGGGCGAGTATTTTTTATTTAAGTTTGTGGTGTTTCACACTTTATTAATAAAAAAAAATAAAATATGTTAGTCAATATACATATATTTATTTTTCATTAGCTCCCCACAGGAGGTCCTGGGGTAAATAATACCGCTCAGCGCATGGGTCATCTTTGGGAATGCTGCGTGGAGGGTCTTTTTAACCCTCCTATTACAGTGCAGTGCAATGTTTTTTTTATTTATTTAATTACCTCACACGAATCCTAGTTACTCCCGTCTGGAGCCAGTGAGACTATGGTATCCCCAATTGGGAGGCTTCAAATGTTGGAGAGGAAATTAAATGGTTAAGGGGAAGGTGGGGAAGTACCGGGCTATTCAAATCTGGTCACCAGACACGGCTAAAGCCATTTCAAGCAACGTTTTAATTCTGAATTGTGGTCTTACACCAAGATGATACTGAGAGTTTCTTCCGCTCTTTAACATGTAGCAAATATACTACATATTATTTTTAAATCAATTAATTGTGAAATAACACAAATTCATCAAATAAAATTTATTTTCCCTCGCCGAAATTCGATTCCCGACCTTCGGATTGGGAGTGAAGAGTCTTACCGTCGGCCGTCAAGGCCTGTTTCGTGATAGTCCTGCTGAAAATATCAAAAGGTCTCTCTCTATCCAGAAAGACCCGGACAAACCTCGCCGCACGAACCTGGGTACCCCTGATAACTCACCAAATGTAGCGAACCATTTGAGGTGATCTATTGCATAGTTAGTTACCCAATAAATAATTCCAGGGGCGGCGGTACTAACAACGCCTCTCAAATTGACAACATATGCAGTGTATTTGTAGCACGTTCCAGAGTGGAAGATTTTCCCTAGTGAAATTTACAATTCAGAAATGAAACATTTCCTGAAATAGCTTTAGACCTTTGAATGTTTGATGACCAAATTTGAAGAGCCAGATGTTCCTCCGCCTTTATCTCCTCTAGCTTCACAACATACCTCAATATAGATTATGCTATAGACTCACTGGCTCCGGACGGGTGGGAGCAAATGGGACTCTTGCGAGGTATTCACATTTAACTGTGTCACTGTGTTGAGGATCCAATTGAGTAAAAAATTTCAAATTGAGTCGTCGGAAATGTTTCGGTTGGCCAAACCACTAGGAATACCACCTGCAGACTCACGTGGATGGGTGTCAGCCCTGGTAGCCAGAAGCAGACCTGAAATACATTGTTGGAAAAACAAAAAGAGATGAAGTCACCGGCAACGCTATTAAACCAACAATTCTTTTGCGGAAGGGCCAAAGCAACGTAAATGCGACCGGGAAACTCACTTCTCAACTATTTTGCGGTGTTCATACTAAAAAAAGATACCCGAAATTATCAAAGTCACTTCCCATCAAAGTCGCCTTGGTAACTAGATCTGAATACAAGGTACTTCCCCACCTTCCTTTTTCCCATATCCTTCCCCTCTCCACCACTTTCAGATTCATAAAATACCCCGATTGGGGATGCTCCGGACGCGAGCAGTTGGGTCTATATTGCGGTATTCACATAAAAACAAAACAAAAAACCCAAAATAATCAAGGCCACCCCTTGATTTATAAGTCGCTCCATTTTACGGCACCAAAATTACTTTTTTTTTTTTTAATAATTTATAATTTTGTTTTTTTTCAGCCATTTTGCAATCATCGTCATCTGAAGAAGATGGGTCCAAAACAGCCATTATCAGGACTTTCCACAATTCAATCGACAATAAACTTGAGTGTGAAGAAGGTCGATGGCTTACTGCAGATGGGCGAGCTGTTTCCAATGTAACCAGTTTAAGGTAGGAACTTTGTCTTCTTCTTTGAAAAAAATAGAATGACTTGAGTGTATTATTCAGCTCTGCGAAGCCTGAAATATTATAGACGGTCTTCACAAGAGTTACAATTAATTATTCATTGAAGAAATTTTAGCGATTCTGTGGCTGTGTGATTCAATTATTTTAAAATAGGAAATTATTTATTGTACCTACATATTAAAAATTTTCGAAAATTAACACAAAATTATAAAAGAAAATTAAGCCGCCGCTATCCGAATTTCTACCGATTTCTTACATATCTCCCTTAAACATTTGAAGTTTTTAAGCTCTTAAAAAAAATATATGTTATTTTTGAAGATAATATCTAGATACGTTCTACGCCGAAACGCAAATTATATGAAATTCCCTCAATAGAAAAAAATCGCAAAGTACGCTCCAAAAATTATTTAAAACCAGTCTATTTCTATTATTTTACGTTATATTTGTGAAAAAACTCACAATGTTTCTTTAAGAGGTGCTTAAGGATACCTTTTACGAAATTTTTGTTCTATTTTAAACGCGTCATGTTTTATTAAGCATTTTCATAATTTTCACTTCAATTTTATCAATGAAAATAATAGCTCGCTCTGTCCAACATTCGTAATTACATATCTCTCCATCTTCTTCTTTTTGAACTGGGAAGCGTCGCCTTAAATAACCAAAATTTCTTAATAACAAACAATTTTCCTTATCAATACAGATTTTAATACGAAAATAAATTTAAAAGATGTCTATTTTTATAAAAAAGATTTGGTTGTTAATAAAATTTAAATGTTATTAATTTACACTTTTTCTTATTTCTAAAATTTTAAAGGTTTACAATTTTATTTTTTTTTTTTATTTCTGGTTTTGTCAATTGCCATTTTCTGTAAAAATTTTATTTTCCAGGTCCATTAGCTTCTTATACCTTGAATAAAAAATTAATATTTGTTAAGCCTTGCAATTTTTGCGTACTTTAAAATAATGACAAATATCTAAGATTTCACATAACATCAATTTAAAATTTAGTGCGTATGACAGGTATTCAGAAAAACTCTAGATAGAATTACAAAAATATTTATCAAGTCAAATGAATTAATACTGAGAAACCCATCAATAACCTCGCTAAGTGAGCATAAAGAATAATTACCCATTTAAAAATAAATTTACTTAAGGTCCAACTGAATAAATTCTCAAAAATCGTGTGAAACCGAAGAAGTGTACACAAAGAAATCGTAAAAACGTCTCCCACAGCCAAAACAAGGAATATTTAAATGAAATACGTAATTTTCAGCCAAACACCGTGCAAATGGCGTGCTTTATTTCATTCTGTATTTTTACGAAGTACAGAAATATTTTCTGCTAAAAGCGCCAGAAAAATAAAGAAGAAATGACGATATTATGACAATAAGGTTGGAGGGATTTATCCTGGCATATGATCACTGAAAACAGATACAGGGTGCTTGTAAGGTATTTTATTAGTGCAATAATAATAATATTTGCACGATTCTTATAGCGCCGCTTTCGTGCAAAAATCACCTCACGGGCGCTGTATACACTTGTAATATCAAAAATCTGACTTCCAACAACAAACTAGAAAACAATTAAAAGCAACGTATGGCTTAAAATTGCTTCCACCGGTTCACTGATAACTGAAACGAAAATATGTGTACAATGATTTGACCAATTTATTTATTTATTTATTTATTGTTGTTATACGCCCGTAGGGGCTTTTACATAGATTATAAAATAATATTTAAGATATCAAGGATTATACATACATAGAATTTATATCAAAAGTTATAAAAGTGAAAACATTTTTAAAATATACAGGTAGTTTTTGAAGAATATAGCGTAAAACCGTGAAATATTTTAAACAATATAACATTTGGCAATAACATAGAATAAAATATAATATAAAACATTACAATAACACATCAAATCGTTAAATATCTAATACCCACGTTACAATAATTTGTGGGATTCCACAAAGTGTTGGTTTAAATTGTATTTTAGATTATAAAGGGAATCAGCAAATATATCTACAATATCACCAAACTTGTTGCCTAAATCATGCATCCTATTGGTAAGTGAGTGTGATTGATAGTTGGTTGTGTATGTGTTGCAAAAGAATGTAATATTTTGTCTAGTATTCCTTGTCGGTACATGGAGTTTAATAGTAGTAACAATGGCAGGGCTGTCAATTAGGTTGTTCATGACTCTGTATAATAAAATTAGGTCTGAAATGATTATTCTGTCAGAAAGCGTAATTAAATTAAGTCGATTCATTAAACTTCAATAATTAATGTTTTCTATTGGAATTTTGAACTTGAAATTTAAGTACCTAAGAAATTTGTGTTTAACCCGTTCTATTTTGTTAGAGTGTACTTTATAGAAAGGGGACCAAATAGGTGAATTATATTCCACTTGATTTCTAGTTAATGAACGCGATGCTGCGTAAAGATGTACATATTCAGTTTATTCATACTCCGTACTGACAGAAAATACACAGGACCTCTATACTATACTTACCTGGGAGGTCACTTGAGATTAACACTGTTTATTGTTCATTTAAAGAAATTCAGATAAAGTTCGCAGGCAGAGGACATAATTGTGAACACATGTTATTTAGTGCCGATATATATTTTAATAATCTATACTTATACTAATAATATTATAAATGCAAAATTGCGTGTGTTTGTTTGTTACGCTTTCACGCATAAACCAATAAACCGTTTTTGAAAATTCTTTCACCAATAGGAAGCTGCATTATATGCGAGTAATATAAGCTGTATAAAATGGTAAGCTCTGGCGTTATGAAATTATAAAATTTATGTATTATATTTACTTTACGTTTTCTGTCGCTAACAAAAGCGGTTATTGCTAACGTCAGAAACAAATCGTTGCCGTAGAAACGATGTGGATATATTTGCATAAAATCGTAGTTAATATCTATATATCTTTATAAATAAAAATGATCCGAACGACCGCACCAAATTGAATAATTCTTTTTTTACTACTGGTGAGCTCTGGCATTAGAAAATTTAGATGGCATGCGAGCTGTTTGAAAACTGAATGTACCGGAAATGAATGTATGGAATGCGGCAGATTGGTGGGGGGAAGGCGTAGGGGAGAGGGGGGGATTATTGATAAGTGCAAGCGCTACAGTAATTTTCCTCTAATATTTCAGACGAGCGAAGCCGCGGGTAAAAGCTTCAATAAGCGTATTATGGAAAGCAAAAGTAAACATTTTGTGATGGGTGGTACAACAGTACAAGGATTTGATCAAAATATTTATCTTCCTAAATGTGATTCGTTCCTCGGCAAGAGACAGATTGATGTGTAAGGATTCGAGTAATTTTAATTCAATAAGAAAAGCGTGATTAAGATATATCATAGGCAATAAAAGTATGATTCTCTCAGATAGGTTATTTAATTTAAGGGTATGAGAGCCCAAAAAGGTAAGTTTTTAGTTTGGTCCTAAATTCTGTTGGGCTTGTTATGCATCTTAGTTCCAGAAAGAGTCTTTTCCAAGCCTTAGACTCAGATACTCCGAAAGCGCAATCTCTAAACTTGGTTTTTGGTTTTCGTTTAGGTTCTATTAGTCTGCCTATAGCCGATGATGTTGCTGATCTAATTTTCAAGACTTTTTTTATGTGAATAATCACAAGAAACCCAAATGCTACATGTCTGGAGATAATGAAACTATGTCAACCCCAATTGGGGTATGTTATGAGGCTGAAGGCAAAAAAGGAGGTTAAGGAGATGGGGTAGAGGAAAGTTGGGAAGTACTTGGCTAATCAGTTCTAGCCACGAAGGACGGCTAAAGCCATTTCAAGCGACATTTCAATAATTTTAAATGGTGGTCTTACGCCAGGACGATTTTGAGTGAATCTTCCACTGTGGAACGTGCCGCAAATAAACCTTCTATTATTTTAAATGATTAAATTGTGAAAACACAAATCAATCAATTAAGATTCATGACCTCTGGATCTCTAATCAAGAGCCTTACCTTTCGACCTTTCGACCACGGTGCCTGTAGGTAAAAACAAAAGTTTTAATTTTATTTAAAGTTTAATTAAATATATATATTTTTTTTTTTTTATAGTTAATACCGCACAAGAGTCCCAACTGCTCCCGTCTGGAGCCAGTGAGACTATGGCATCCCCAATCGGGGTATGTTGTGAGGCTGAAGGTAGTGGGGAGGGGAAGGAGATAGGGAAGAGGAAGGTGGGGAAGTACCTGGCTATTCAGATCTGGTCACTAAACACGGCTAATGCCATTTCGAGCAACGTTTCAATTCTGAATGGTGGTCTTACACCAGGGCGATACTGATAGTATCTTCCACTCTGGAACGTGCCGCAAATATACTACATATTATTTTAAATGAATAAATTGTGAAATAACACAAATATCAAATAAAATTTATTTGCGCACGCCGGGTTCGAACCCGCGACCTTCGGATTGTGAGTCCAGAGTCTTACCTCGGGACCACGGAGGCCATCAAAAGAAAGGGCCGTCGTTCAGCTGTTATAGAAAATTTATTTAATGGCACCATTCAATTTGTCATGCTGAGCTATGCTAGAATATGCTGTATGGTTTATTGAATAAGTCAAAGAAAAAAAATGATAATTTTAGAGAAAATTTTGGAAATTATTTGTTAATGAAATAAAAAAAATAAAGGTTCAATAAAGCATTTTGATGAGGCAAAATTTGAATCACAAACAACCCAATTACATTGGATAACAAATTGGTCGGGTATAAATTTAATACGCAAACAAACAAAAAAATACCAATAAAACGATTTTTTAATGTTTTTTTTTTTTATTTTGCATTGTGTATTTTTGTAAAAATATTTTTTTAATAACTACAATCAATTCACAAAAATCATTTTTGTCTCTAAAATCATGCGAAATTGAATTCTATTAGCCTATATTACATCATAATTTAAAACGAAGAAAAAAAATTTGCGCACGTTCGTCATATATATTTGATAAACATTTTAAACAAAGAAAAAAAATCAGTTTCGTTGGCCTCAAATACAAATTTTAGTTTTGTTTTTGAAAAAGACCGCGAAACCAAATTGTATATTAAGAGTTATTTAATGTTTATCCACAATACATATTTTTATTTAATTTCACTTCTTGAAGATAATATTTATATTCAGAATTAAATTTTTTCATTTATTTAAAAACAATGAACTTAATGTTAGAATATTCTTCAGTTCTTATTCATTAAATTCAATGAATGTCAAAACCACCCTGTTACAAAGCGAAGCCTATCATTAGCGTTACTCAAGAAAACGGCGTGATTTCTTCTTACGGCTTCGTAAATAATTTAATTCGGAGGCTTTCATGGCAAACAGGGGATATAGACTGTAGACCCAGACAAACATACAAACAAGAATACAGCCGTACCTTCCTTCCATATTACATTATTATTATTCTCCTTTATGAATTAGCGATGTGCAAATTGACAATTTTGCAATTTGGCGAGAGAAGTCTGATAATATTATTATCAACGAAATTAATTTTCATGAATGTCATCAGCGTATTCAAATTTGTGGAGGGAATTAAAATGATGGGCAAAGTAGTTAATTGTGATTTCAATGAATAATTATAATTGTTGAAGATGTTTTAATTTATTTTTCAAATTGTTTTGGCATATCTTTCACGCTTTTAACAATTGAGAGCAAATTGATTGATGATATCTGTGTTTATTTAGGTGGAAAATGACGCTCAAGCAGCTGTTTTCACAAATTAAAACTGAGCTAATACTAAGATTAAAAAAATACTTTAAAATAGTGGAAGAGTTGGTGTAGGATTCGGACGGAGATTGAGGATTTTTTTTATTTATTTTGGGTTGTTAGGCCGTGTTGCGCTACCTCCTTCTTTAGCCAACGTTTCACAATTTGTGTTTCACACAACATGTGTTTTGCAATTTGTGTTTTACACAATATATGTTCACAATGTGACAGATAGAATTGCCATACTTTTGAAGAAAGAAAGCCTCAAGACTGTCTTCGGGACCACAACTAAAATACAAGATCTACTGAGGTCTGCTAAGATTAAGTTTCCTCTGGAAACAGATGGGGTGTATAAACTCAGCCTTTCCGGATGTGACAAGGTTTATGTAGGCCAGACAGAGCGGACAATCTCCAAAAGGATATCAGAACACTTTTGAGCATGCAAACTTGGCCACCCTGACAAATCGGCAATCATCGAGCATTTAATTAAAACCGGCCATTACTTTGGATGCGTACAAACGTGCAATAATACTGCCAAAATTTGCCCTACCCATGCATTGCGCTACCAATGTCCAAATATATTCCAAAAGTATACTATAAAAATATTTCGGTTCTTTGATTTCGTGTGGACTAATCAGAAATTCTGGAGGAGATAAACAGGTTACTCAAAAATCGTGACCGGACAGCTAAGAATGAAATAAACTCAGAACCTTCTTTGAAAAATCATTTAAAGTGATCTAAAAAAATATATGTATTTAGAAATTTTATTAATTATTATTTTATTTTTAACTTTTTGAGTAAAACCTAAAACTGCAATATTTAATTTAATGAAGACAATATTAGCGAAACTTAATCGAAAATTTGGAAACAGAAAAATATATGAGCCTTCTGCGCCAAGGTTTCGGTATCAGATTCGATTATTTGTTTCCAAATTTTCGATTGAATTTTGCTATAATTGTCTTCATTTCATTAAATATAAAAGAAAAATATTTAATGGGTTAGGTTATGGACCATTTTTTTCGTAGATTTTAATGGCTTTGAAAGAGGTGTTGAGTTGAGTTGATTCTGAATTGGCGTAGAAATATTTATTGCTCTCTTTTTATTTACCAATTATCAACCAATTTTAATTTGAACAGCTCATATTTGAAATAATTTATTTAAATTAGAAGTAAACGTAGCGAACCACTTGGGGTGACCTATGGCAGAGGTGTTGGTTATCCAACAAAGGCTCCCGGGGCGGCGGTTCCCATTTCCACCTCCCAAATTATCCCAGATCTTCCTCAACCAGTCTCTCCCGAACGAGCCCGCCACGCAGCAAGTGGGCAAACGCATCTGCCGTCAAGACCTCACACATTTCTTCATAATTAAATGGATTCGCTCATAAAATCTCAAATAAAAACTTATATTTTTTTCATTTACTGCCCCTCAACTGAAAGACTGCCAACCAAGCGCCATAAGTCAGTTTTTCCAACTTAAAAAACTTAATACGCGTCGTTATCGCATCCCCAACCTATAAAAACGGGCATATAGGTATAAAGTATGACGACATATGGTCCTCGTAATAAAAGCCGTACCGAACGAACACTTGCGCCAACTGTACGCTTTACCCACTTAAGGATATTGGCGATTAAGGCCGCCATAAAATAGTTCATCTCCTAGTGGTACGGTGGGCAAATGGAGAGCGACTGCAGCGTAATAAAATAATATTGTTTTAGCAGAGCGTTAAATAATTCAGTGAATCCTTCGAGAGATTTCGTATCATCGACTTTATCGACTATCCCGTTACGACCTTCTAAAAGGGACACGCCGTAAGTTAGGTTATTTATATTTTATTGAAGAAGAAGATAACACTTATAATCTAAATGAAAATATGAAAGAAAACAAGACACAGAAAAACAGAAAAAAACAATGGTCGCAACTGGGACTCGAACCCAGACCTCTCGTCTAACCGGGACGGCGCGTTTTCCAATTTCGCTATTGCCACCTTCTGTCAAACCGTCATATTTGTCAATCTCATATTTCAAATATTTAGAATCATTAATATTATCTTCAACTAGTTCTTTGGCAATAGCGAAATTGGAAAACGCGCCGTCCCGGTTAGACGTGAGGTCTGGGTTCGAGTCCCAGTTGCGACCATTGTTTTTTTCTGTTTTTCTGTGTCTTGTTTTCTTTCATATTTTCATTTAGATTATAAGTGTTATCTTCTTCTTCAATGATATATTACGTTGATGGGAATAACCTTCAAAAGTTATAAAAAGAGAGTTTTTCTCATAAAAAATTGAATATTTATATTTTATTCCACTCTATGAATAAATTTAAGAAGGTGTAGAGCACATCATTGAAGAAAGAGATAACACTAATAAATCTAAATGAAAATACTAAATAGAAAAAGACACAGAAAAATAAAAAGTTGACGGTCGCCACTGGGACTCAAACCAATGATCTCCTGTTTTACCGGGACAAACGCCTTCACCATCTCGGCCATTGTGACCGCTTATTGTTATTTCAAATTAATATATTATTATATTTATTGGAGACCGGAAAACTCAGAATGAAAATCAGAAGCATCTCAAATAAGTCATTTAGAGTGATAAAAATATATATTCAAAAAAATTTGTTAACTAGGTTACGTTAGGTTAGGGTTATCGGCTAATTTAAAAAAAAATCATAGCTTTTAATGACTTTTCAAGGAAGTTTTGAGTTGACTTTATTCTCAGCTGGCATGGAATCATATTTATTATATACTAGCTTCACTCGCATGGGATTAGGGGGAAATTACTGTAGCTTGTACTTATCAATTATCTTAACTTATAACTTAACTAATAAGATGATGACGTTTTTATGTTGGCAGCATTGAATTTCGAAAGATTTGCCCAAGCGCGGCCGCCATGTTTTTTTTTCATTTAAATTTTGGGAAATTTTTTTATTGTGACATGTGGTATTTTTTGCGTAATTAAAATTATGTTTTTGATCCATATTTTGCATTACAGTGACCAATTCGCAAGTGTAATTGAACATAATTACTATTAACTGCGTTATTGTTGTCAGATTTAGTGCTTTCATGGGTTTCACGCCAACTCAGAATCAAGTCAACTCAACACCTCTTTGAAAAGTCATTAAAAGCTATGATAAAAATAATTTTAAAATAACCCTAACACAACCCTAACGTAATCTATTTAACGATTTTTTTAATAACTTTTGATGATTTTTTTAAGGGAGGTTCTGAGTTGATTTCATACTGAGCTGTCCGGTCACCGCTTTTATGACGTCATTTTGTTACTTTAATTTTGTTAACAAAAAATAAAGGTTATTTCGGATAAATTATATTATATCCGCTTGAGTTTAATAAATTTCCATAAAAGTAATGTTATTTAATAACATTAATGTATTGTGCGTTTAATAATAATAACTTTGACTAATGTATCAAAATAGATAAAAAATAAAAATTAGTTCCAATACCTACATCTGTTTTCGATATGGTATTGTAATATGTCCGATATTAAATATCATCGTATTACTTACATTTTTTGTTACATGTCCAATTCTGTGCGATTTTTAGTGGACATCTAAAATTTTCCAAAACATGTGACAATGCCTCAACGGCTTCTGTCTCCCATCTTATCCTAGTCACTTTCACTCGGCCCTCAGAGGAATGTGTTGAAACGCCAATAGATAAGAGAGAAGTGGTAAGAAAGGGGTTTATGGCAAAGATAAAGGGGAAGCACGATGTCTGTAAAAGACAAAACCCATAACTTGAAGAGGGATTACAGCGGTACTGGAAGATGAACACTTATCTGCCATCTGCCTGCCCCGTTAGCAATACGTTATTAAAAGAGAAAAGGGTTGTTGTTGTTTTATGGATTTTGGATAAAATATTATGTGTATTTGGGAAGTATGTTGACAAAAAATTTAAAGGATGATAGAAACATTGTAATGACTGAACGTGGTTAAAGCCAGCAAAAGTGTATCAAAAAAGCAAAGCCGTTCACAATGGGTTGCTGATGCTCTGATGTAAGGCAGTGATGCATGGAACTGGCAGAAGAAGGGTGACAGTAGACTGAATGCTGTAGAAATGAGATCCCTAAGGCGTATGTGCGGTAAAACCACGTTTGATCGACTGAGAAATGGCACGGTTAATGTAAGTGAATTGACAGAGATTAAGAAAGAGACGTTTTCAAAGTGAAATCTTCTTTGTCATCGTTGTGATTTGAAACTCGATGAAACGAAAAAGCGAAACCAAAAAGATAAACTCATCCATAGATTTTAGCCTGCGAGAGAACGAGATAGAATAATCGGTCTCCTCTTTTTGAGGTGCTTCTTAGTCTCCCCATTCTTGTCCACTTTAGTTTTCTGAAGGTTTCACTTCTACCGCATGTTAACTGTACTGTTTTATTTTTTTTACATTGGGAGGCCCAGAAGAAAAAAATCCTCAAGGTCTTTGTCATCATTTGCGATGCTGCGTGAAGGATAGTTTTAGTGTAAGGAAGGTGAAGATGTTCTGGGAAGGAAAAGTCTACGGACGGACGTGTGAATCCATCCCTCCCATTGGAGTGCAAAGCGAAGGGTCGAGAGAGTCTGACTGGAGAGATCTAGGTTAGGTCTCTCAACCAATCTCTCCCGATTAAGGTATGTCATTATAGCTTTCTAATAACTATATTTCGTGCAATTGAACACAACTACTACTTCTGAGAAAGTATTGCGATTTGCTTTCAATCTAGGTACAAATATCTAAATGACTCAGTCCTGATATTGTTGCAATTATAAAAATTGTATTCGAAAATTAATTAGGCTGTATAAATCAGGGCAGTCTATTACGCCATTAACAATTTTAAAAATAAATTTTAAGTCGGAAATAAATCTTTTATGTGCGAGTTTTAATAATTGTAATTATTTTAGTTTTAATAATTTTATTATTAAGTTTTTATACTAGTTCGGGGAAGCCGATTTCATTGGTGTTTAATATTTTTTTCCATTTTATTAAACGCCTACATACAAAGGTGCTTTCAATTTAGCATTTTGACATAAATATGTTAATACGAATAGCCCCTTTTCCATCTTTAAATGAAATTGGGTACCTAAAATTACTTCCAAAAACGTGACATAAATAGGGAAATTCCTTCATAATTTGCTTAAATAACGTTTTGTTTGTCTTGCCAAGATCGGTAAGTCGATCTGGTTTAAGTAGAAATAAGGTAGTTGTACTTTCCGGTAAAGCCTCCAGGCTCGTTATCCGATCCATTGGATTAAGAAAATCCTCATACCAAAATGGGCGCCAGATTAATTGAAAACAAATTTTCAACAAGTTTTCTTTTACAAAAATGTTATCTTTATGAAAACACTTGTTTGGTAGATTTGAGGATGACGTTTTTGTAAAGAATTTATTAACTCGATGATTTGGTATTTCATCTGCCTGTTAATTTGTTTACACGTTCCGGTTCCTGTTTCAAAAATCTGATGCTGCCGCTTTTTTCATTCAAGCAGTCCTTACTTGGTTGGCTAATTTTGACTAGATGGCAATTTTTAAGCATGTAATGGTTTTTTTACACCTCTGAATTATTAACGCAACCGTTCAAGAGGTTATAAGCCATTATCACCGTGGCAATATTCCGTCTGTTGGCAAGGCTGAGCATGCCAGATAAGAAAGCTGACGGATGTAATCAGGGATAGTGTCTGAAGTTTCTAAAATATAAATACCTCAGAAAATTCTTTTTTAATTTTTCCACTATGAAAAAGTTGATATTATCTCCTGTTCTCCATATTGCAGAGCCGCTTTCTAAAATACAAGACTACCAAGCAATAAGTCCCATAAGCTAACCACACCAGAGTTAGAAAATTACCTAAAATTGTCTAAATTGTTTAATCTCAGCATTTTCAAGACCCCGCTGCTTAATGTTTCCCTATGAATATGTGTTAATCATATTTTATGTAATTACCCAGTCTTTTGAAGCATTGATATATTTATGAGAAGAATTGGACAGTTGGATGTTGAATTTATTAATATGTATGCTGATTTTTTAAAACTAAGCTTCACACTTTAGGCGCTGAGAAATTTTATTCACATCAGGGCCTTTGTCATCTACTTATGAATCTTTGTAGGAAAGGAAGGAGAGGAAGTTCTGGGAAGGAAAAAATTATAAGAGATGGGTAATATTCTGGGGGTCTGAATCTAACTACTCCTGCTGGAGAGGTCGGAAGGTCTCTCTCAACCAATCTCGCGAAGTCTATGAAATATTTATTTATTTATGCACGCCTTGAAGGCTTTTACAGTTTCACATTATTATAGATTCTTATGTTATTCAGGAGTACAATTATAAGCATGAAGTACGTAATATTATAAATTAAACATTAAAGATATATGTAGGTATGTAGTTTCATTATCATGAACATTGTAAAAAGGAGTAAATAAATTTATATAGTATAATAACGGTGAAACAGAAGCGCTTAAGGTACTGTGAAAGTTGTTATAGAGGAATGTGTATTTACTATGTTGATTTTATTATTAACTTAATCATGAATATTTTGTTCTAAAGCCAGTTTTTAAAGAACTTAGCAAAATTAACAGAGTGATAAATAGTACCTACACATGAAAATAAAATACATGAGTTGCATTATCATAAAAAGTTATACAACTGAGATCAACAAGTTTTTAATATGATAGTAAAAAAGTACAAGATAATAATAGTTCAAAGGAGAGAGAGTTCAAAAAGTATGTACTAGATTTTAAGTACTTAGTAAGTAAATAGATCTATTGTTTGTTAATTATACGTAATACAGCACATAATTTGATTTAAGTCTGAGACATGTCACGATTAAGTTAACCAAATACTTGGGTCGGATCATGTCTAACTAACTAACTAACTAACCATCACGCCGTTTCTCCGCAGGGGTAGGCAGAGAGGACGGACCGCCAAACAACTCGGTCCTGGCACACACTCTTTGCTTCACTCACATTCATACATCGTCTCATACATACTCTTCTATTATTCTGGCTTTTGACATGGCCCGACTCAAGTATCTGATTCACTTGATCGTGCCATGTCTTCCTTGGGCGTCCCCGACTTCTTCTACCATTCACATTTGCGTCATATATTCTTCTTACACTACTTTCTTCGTTCATTTGCTCTACATGCCCAAACCATCTGAGGGTCCCTTTCTTAATCTTACTCATTATGCTTACATCAGCCTTACATTCTTTGCGGATTTCCACATTTCTCACACGATCATATATGGTTTTACCACACATACGCCTCAGGGATCTCATTTCTACAGCATTCAGTTTACTTTCATCCTTCCTCTGCCAGTTCCATGCCTCACTGCCATACATCAGGGTAGGTACCAGGACTCCATTGTGGACTGCTAGTTTCGCTCCTTTTGACGGTTTTTTATTAGCGCCAACGGCATTCAGTCCTCCATTAACGGAGTTACCGGCATTTACCCTTCTTTCGATATCTCTATCAGCCTTCCCATCTCTCGTAAACATACTACCCAGATACACAAACTCATCCACCTGCTCCAAGTATTAATTTTTCACAACTATATCACACACTGTTCTCGTACTTTCTCTTTCAAACACCATGACTTAAGACTTACTTACATTCATCATTAACTCGTTCTTCATACATACTTCGTTCATCCTAGACACTAGAGACTGTAAATCTTCCATAGTGTTAGAAATCAGCACCGCATCATCAGCGTACATTATTAATCTTTTTTTAGAATTAATAAATGCTAATTAAGAAGCGCGACTCAATTCGATGATAGAATTTATTTAATCACTTTAAAAAGTCACCATTCCATTGTGTAAGAAACGCCTCCGCTCTTGCCGACCTCCTGATCTATTCCTCCAGTTTGTAATGTCATGTAAGGGATACACTATTGGTCAGCTGCCACCGAAGGCTTCCAAATACTAATTCAACGTTCAGGCTTATAATAAGCAAGTCTCTTTACTCAGGGCTCTCCTAAATCCTTGCAAAGCCTCCATACGTCTTGTTACTGACAGCCCTTCAAATAACTGGCATGGTTCTTTGCTGTACCTCGTTTGCAACACACCAATGCTTTGTATTTCCCCGAAGATTCATGTAAGGACTCCCACTCAAAAATATCCCGTAACTATCCTTTCGATATCCTTTGTGAGGGTATGGCACTCTGAACCGAAGCTTACGGCTTTCCTTTTGGTCTGAAGGGTGTTTTATAGAGTTTGGATACAAGGGTTTCACATTTTCTAGAGATCGCATCGCGCGGAAAAATAAGAATTTGTAAATGTGAAATAATTTTGTTAATACAAATCTTTCAAAGGCTTATTCAAAAATAAATAAATCAAATTTTCAATAATAACCAAAGTTGTGTTTTTGTTACTTTCGATCGTACAGTGGAAAACAACAAGCGGGAACATATGGCTTTATTTATTTATTGTTCCTTGTTTCCCTAAATAAAACAAATCAATAAAAGCATGTAAAAATAAAGACATCAATCCTTTTACACGATGTTCTCATCAAGCTGTTAAATCAGGGAAGAAAATAAAAATATTAGTAGCAAATGCAAAATTAAGGATAATACCTTTTTTTTTTAATTTTTTAGGTTAGTTGGAGAAAATATCAATTTTATCTACATGTCTATTGTCTAGTTTATTAGTCGGACATCTCAAAATACTAAGTTTTACGTAAGATAATGAAGAAAGCAAAAATCAAAAGCTCACTATAAATCAATTTGGGTATGGGTACCGCAGCTCCGGGATCTATTTATTGGATAACCAACACCTCTGATATAGGTTTGGAGCTGTTTGGTGACTTGTGGAGACAGATCCCTAACCACCCTTCGTCCATTTTTCCTTCCCTCCTCTCCTTCCTTTCTTAAAAGTACAATCCACATAGCATCCCCAAAGATAACATGGGCCCTGAGAGGATTATTTTCCTCACGGCCTCCTTTATAGAGCTTATGTAAAAAAAACATAAATTCAATCGAAGTACCTTAGATGTAGATATCTATTGATTTCATGAAATTTTTAGGTGCACTAAGTCTTTGCCCTGTTTTTCGGGTGCACTTTTCTGTTGGAAGAAAGCTATCGCCAGATCAATTATTTACTGCAGAAGCAGCTCGAAACAACTCCATGAACTGCAATCGCATAAATAACTTGTTGCTACGTGGAGTAGAATTCCAATCCATGGTGTTCAAAGTCTTCCATCAGTACTTCAATTGGTTTGCTTAAACTCTCGACTATCACTCGTCGTAATACGACCAAAGTTGTGAATTTGTATTATTTTCATATAATATTCGGATTACAAAAATTATTTTTTTGGCAACTCGATGATTTTGCAAAGCTTTGAAATCCCGTCTGGCCAAAATTTTTTGAGGGTGTAGCTTCGAAACCAGAATTCAAATAACTTTTCTCTGCATAAATTTAATTTATTTCACGCATTTTTGCACCAATTTTTTCAACGTTGTGTTAGGTTTACTTAGAAAGTCATAGAACCCTTCATAAATAACATTTTTTTATTAACGTGATAATGGATTTTGAATATTTGTTTTAATTTGGTTTTAATAGTGATTTATTTTTGGGTTATTATGCCGTTTTGTCCTTCTTCTTTTTTTAGCCAACGTCTTGGGAAGCAGCGTTACAGTGTCGATCGTCTATCTTGTGTTGTGTCAACGGGTCGGTAGGTCAGTACGACAATTAGTTTTAAATAATTTGGTTTTCGGCATTTGAGTAATTAACTCCGTCCGTTTTTGTGGATTTCAATTACCTCCGTAATGAGATGTGTTCTATGCGTTTTGGGTACTCCCAAGGCTTCAGCATCAAAAACAAAGTAATGGCCGGTTTTAATTAATAAAACTTTCTCTAAATTACCGAAGTACTCAATGTTGACAAGTTAAAAATGATCAATTTTTCCCTGGTACAGTCTTTTAACAATTTACGGCATTATAGGGTGGGGTAGCACGTTCAATACATTTTTAAATACAAATAACTCAAGTGCATATTATTAAAGTCATGCATAATAGAATTAAAACATTCTCGGCCAAATTATTTTACAAAAAAAATTAAATATTTAGTATCCGTACATTATTTACGTTGCTAACTACGAAATACGTTACGTAGAAGGGGTGCCCGGATTTGTGGGATGAGGTTTGTCTAAGTCTTGGTCTTGGCGACGGCCCACCTATTGGTTGTGTGGATCGAGTGAGACTTCATGAGGAATGGATTAATATGTCCGTCCCTCCTAAATATACTAACCCCCACATTCCTACCCACCCCTCTTACCCATTTCCTTCCCAGAACTTTCTCTCCTTCCTTTCCCTAAAAAACTCTCCACACAGCATGCCCAAAGATGAGATTGTCCCCGAGGGAAATTGTTTTCTCAGAACTCATGTAAAATCATGTAATTGTTTTTTTAAATGTACGCACTTATATTGTGAAATTATTGGGAAAAGTAAAAGGAAAAAAAAACAAATTAATTACTCGGGAATTGCCGATTTGTCCGGATGACCGATTTCGCACGTGCGAAAGTGTTTTGAGATCCTTTTGGAGATGGTCCGTTCTGACGCACTTTTTTTTCGCTCAGCCTAACTCTGATAGATGGCCATGACTACAGTTTTGCCTTATGACGTGGGTAATGATGGTGATTCCCAGTGGGATACACACCTCATTAACAATGTTTGATTAGTTTTCTTCCCAATCAAGCATGGCGGCAAAAAGTTAATTAAAGTGTCCACGTATCATACACATCCATCTTAGTTCACCCTTTACGTCAGGGGGTCCGTGCAGAGCCGGGCACGTGAGGGCCGCCAGCGACTTTAACGACATATCCACTTTCAGAACATCGCTAAGTGAAATGTTCCGAGCTGTAGATCTGTATTATACAGACACTTACTACAGTGTGCACTCGATATGCAACAGGCGGCTCGTGGAGAAAATACAGCAAAAGTATTTTGTCTTAATTGTTTTATATTGTTTGGAGTTAGGGGTCGTCCGTTAATTACGTGATGTTTTTTAGCAACTTTTTAACCCCTCCCCCCCTGGTGATATGTGGTGAGGTTTTAGACTACCCCCCCCCCCCCCCATACACAAAATCACGTGTATTTTTTATGACAAAGTAAACTGAAATTTTCAGAATATAACTTTTAAATACAGGTGTAATCTGAATACTGGCTACTGGTGAGCCGAGCGGTTGTCGCAACGCGCGGGGAAATCGTTGTCTGGCAACAGTGAGTCAAGGCCACACGCCGCTTGGTTTAGAATTCGTGCGTTCAACGAAAAATATAATCACGTGATATCTCATTGTATCCCTCCTCCCCCCCCTCCTTGTGATATTTCGTGATTTTTTTTCCGAACCCCTCCCCCCCCTTTCGAGCCTCACGTGATTAATGGACTACCCACTATCATTGAAGTTAAACTTCAGTTTTGATTTGAAACTCGATGAAACGGAAATTACACTATAAAGAGACAAACATCTATAGGATTTAGCCTGCAAGAGTGTGAGATAGAATATAAGTATGATTTGAATCTTGGGTGAAACGGAAATGACACTAAATACATATTTAGGATTTAGCTTGCGAGAATATGGGATAGAAAGTAACGTTACCGCATTGGCCGCTTTGATAATGAGCTCACTTTTCAAGGCTCACATTGGTTGAGATTGTGTGGGCAAAGTTTTCAATTCTACAGAGTGCGAATTGCACTCGTTTTTTTTGAAATTTTTGTTTCAGTACAAAAATAGGCATGATGCGAAAAACCTGCACAAAATTAGATCCCAGGAACTAGTAACAAATTGTACAGCGCCCTTGAGGTGATTTTTACAAAAACAGGCATGATGCAAAAAACCTGCACAAAATTAGATCCCAGGAACTAATAACAAATTGTGCAGCGCCCTTGAGGTGATTTTTACAAAAACAGCGTTCTACAAATTATCCAAATTTATTTTAGTAACATTTATGTTATATTTCATCATATTAAAATTTTCATTTACTCACAAATAATTGCGCAAGTTGCCTTTAAAATCTTGAAACATATGAATTTTTAATAGCCTGCATCTTATAATTTAAAGAAAAAATAAATAAAGTAGGTCATATCCGCAATAGATATTTGATATACTCTTTTGATTACAAAAATAATGTTTCACATTGGTTGGGTATTTTCATCTCGAATCCAAAATAAAGGTTTGTTTGAAACGTGCCTAACCGGGCCGCGCAAAAGTTCATCTAAGTTAGTAATAGATGCGTGTGACGGATCAATGCAGGGTGTAAAAGTGCATTAATTTCGGGAGGTGATTCTTTATGAAAGTACAAGAAAAAAATAAATAATTTTTTTCGAAATTCCAACTTTAAGGGGAACTTTTCAGGAAAAATGGTAAAAAATTTTTGGCGTAGCGCCCAGTACTATAATTTTCCGATGTTGCCAAATCTACCACCAATCAGTGTTTTATGGTAACAAAAACATTACTTCATTAGCAAGTAGGAAGTTATCAGTTTTTTATATACTTTACGTCGTTGTTTAATCTATACCAACATTTAGTGTCAGTCTGAAAATGTCTGAAATAGGAGAATGAAACCGTATTAGCTGAAAATATGCAAGTTAAGTTTTGGTGACCTTTTTCACCAATCAAACTGAGTTAAAGCTTTGGTTCTATATAGAAAATCAAGGAAATTAAACTTTCAACATTTAGGGTTTTCCAATAAGAGGTGTTATTTTGATATTCAAATAATTTCAATTTTTTTTTTTTTTTTAATCATTTATTCCAGATCTCGGGGAGGGTAGTGCAGTCCCACGAGTTCCATATTATACATTTATAATAATCAAGTAATGATAATAAGATATAAAAAGGATACATTAAAAAAATATATTTACATGGTTAAAGAAATTTAAAAGAAAATAATAATAATAATTAAAAAAAAAATTTAAAAAAACTTTTTGTTTAATCTATGTCCTCAGGAAGTGGATCCATCGCTTGTAGATGGGACCCTGCAAGAAATGGAATGCTGCCATCACAATACTATTTTCGCTCGAGGCTAGTTGCGTTCTGTAGTTGTTGATCCGTTTTTTCATTAGTGCTCGGAATCCGGGAACGCACCCTTCTTCAAACATCTCGGTGGTACTGCAGTACCAGGACAATCCAAAAAGCGTTCGATATGAATTGTTGTACTGTACTTCCATTCTTTTTAGTGATGCTTTTTTAAAGTTGGTTCACATCTCCGAGGTATATAGGCTCGTACAGTACGTATTAAAAAGTTGCCTTTTTAATACAATGCGTTGTTGAAGCATGTATCGTTCCATTTTTATTAATGGCGTAGTTTCTACTTGTCAAATGTTAAAAAATTACAGCTTCAAAAGTGACATCTACCGAAATAGCGGGCTATTCAAAATAACACCTCTTATTGGAAAACTCTGTACTTTTCTACAGTCGTTGTATTAAAACTCTACTAACAAATTCGTATTGCTCCGGGTATCTTCAATTTGCCTGTATCAAGAAGAATCAACCCGTTAACTCTAAAATGAATATTTAAAAAAATAATTTGCATTATGTATGTTTTTAGGTTTTCACGGCCAAAAAGTATTTTTGTTATTGTTTTTGGGGTGTTATGCCGTGTTTCGCTACCTCCTTCTTTAGCCAACGCTGTCCGAAACGTTGGCTAAAGATGGAGGTAGCGAAACACGGCATAACACCCCGAAAACAATAACAAAAATAATTTGCATTATGTTCCTGCATTGTTCCCCAGTTTGGAAAGGTGGTGAATTGTGTATTTTTTTCTGATTTGAATTTGCAGCTTACGGCCTTTGAGTACTATAAACTGAGATGCGTGTGTAGGGAAAATTTGCCAATAAGAACTCTTGATTATGCGGTGAAATATATTTACAAGTAACGTTATGTTTTATAATAACTTGATATAAAATTAAAATCTTAACAACTAGAGTGACACTAGAGGGAATTTAAAGCAGCCGAGCTATGAGAACGCGGGAACCGGAATAAATTTGCAATATCATGCACTGAACCGGAGAGCGACTCTCAGGGAAACCAGTCGGTAAAATTTAGCTTTTATAATGTTTTAAGGTTAAGTATTTAGATTTTCAAGGCCAAAAGTATTTTCATTATTTGTTTTTGGGGTGTTATGCCGTGTTGCGCTACTACCTCCTTCTTACTATTTATTGAATTTGCAGTTACTTTGTACATTGTACCGGTGACTAGCGATAACTAGATGACAATGGATTCGAGGAACAAGCTACTTTGGAACCAGTTCCTATGCCATTGTCTGTCTCGGCTACTTTCTACCGGTGACTAGGGATCACTAGATGACAGTGGATTCGAGGAACAGTGGAACCAGTTCCACGCCTGATTACGGAGACAATTGAAATCTACAACTATTCTGAAGTATACTGTTAATAACAGCTCGTAGTGGAGTGGAACTGGCAACACAGTATTGCTTCTAAGTACGTAAGCACACATTTCACCACTCACAAGTACACAATTTTTTTTTTATTTATTTATCTATACACAGTTTGTTTACATTAGGTTTTTGTCGATTCTTGACTCACTAGGATATACCTGTGTCGAGACAGGCATAGAGGTACATCCATACTATCCATACTAATATTATAAATGCGAAACTGCTCGAGTTTGTTTATGACCTTTTCACGCATAACACAATATAAAGACTTTAAAAATTCATTCACCAATAGAAAGCTAAATTATATGCGCATACTATATTTTGTATATGATGGTAAGCTCTGGCGTAATGAAATTATAAATATTAATATATTATATTTGTTATACGTTTTCTGTCGCTAACTAGAAAAAGAAAATTTTTGCTAACGTCAGAAAAAAATCGTTCCCATGGAAACGATTGCTACTGCTTCAGAAAATTCAAATATTAGAATATGTTTTGGAATAAATGTCAGTTCCTCATTAAAAATATAATTCGTAACGATTATAAAGACTGAATAAATGAACTGAATAAATAGTGTAATTTTTTATTATATTCACAAACTTTCAAATATTTAATTAAAAATAAACATCCGAAATGTTTATAAGCGCATAAATTCCGAACGAATGAACAAAATTGGATAATTCTTTTTTTCTTTGAGCTATAGCTCTATGAAATTTAGGTGGCAGGCGAGATGTTTGAAAACTGAATGTAAGGGAATGAATGTATGGAATTCGGGAGGGGGTGGGGGTGGGGAGGAGGGGGTATAATTGATAAGTTCAACCGCTACAGTAATTTCCCGTAATACCATGCGAGCGAAGCCGCGGGGAAAAGCTAGTAAATTAATATATTTAAGAACATATTTGGTAGTTATAAAGAATATAAATGCTACATATTCATTTGAGTACAATAATAATATAAAGGTGGTTGGAGGTGTGGGTATATATTTGAAAGAGAATTATCATATACTGAAGGAAGAAATGATGTACAGAAAATAGTAAATCCTATCAAATCTATTTATGGAATTAAATTTGACGTGATTCTATTTTTTTATTTATTTTATATGGTTTAGGTCGTGTGCAAATTGTTTTCTGTCTATGTATGATTTATTTTACAGATATTTGCAGTAGTGTGGCGTCCAATACATACAACCCATTTCTTTACATCTTGTTTGAATTTTGTCAAGGATTCAGTTTGTTTGATTGTAGCTGGTAGAGTATTGTATAGTTTGCAAGCTATGTATTTGAAGTGTCTTTGTCCAAAGGTAGTTTTGGAAAATAAGTTTGGAGAAGTTCTTTATTTTTGGCTCGGGTATTGTGCATTGTTTGTATTGCTTTAATTACACATCTGCCCTGATTATGGACACTGTAACGCTGTCAGAAACGTTAGCTAAAGAAGGAGGTAGCGCAACACGGCAAAACACCCCAAAAGCAAAATGTTTTAAGGTTTTTCATCCATACCAGCAAAAGTGATGTAGTTTGTTAAAATACAGTTGAATATCCCCGGCACTGCGTTCCGTCATATGATCTTACCACCCATCTGATGGGGGTGAAGAAAACTGGGTAGGGTGGGCTAGGTTGGGTGGGTGGTGAAGTGGGATGGAAACGGCCATGTATGGTTTTACAGCTTCCGTCATTGGCAGTTTAGCTGGGCCAATATCGTCTGGCGCAAAGTGGATGTCATCTCTAGATAACGCTGGGGTATTCCACTAAAACAGAGTGTAAGGAATGTTGACTTCTACTTCTACTGCAGCGCCGTACAGCGCTGGGGAGCTTTTAACGAGATGAAATACTCAAGGCTTGACTGGGAGCTTTTATATGGTGTCGATTTTGGGCTGGATGTTTTATAATTTTCAGAAATTTTCTTAATTTTTTTTAAAGCAGACAGAAAATATTATTAGAGCTAACCCATAGCTTGTGGCATAGTAATAATAAACTAGCACTTAAGGCGGCGCTTCCCGGCCCAAAAAGAAGAAGATGGAGAGATTTGTAATTACGAATGTTGGACAGAGCGCGCTAATATCTTACGTGATAAAAATTAAGCGAAAATTGCGAAAATGCTTATTAAAATATGACTCATTTAAAATGGAGCAAAAATCTCGTGGAACGTATCTTTAGTATCATTTAAAGAAACATTACGAATTTTTTCACAAATATAACTTGCAAAATAATAGAAATAGACTTGTTTTAAATAATTTTCGGAGCATACTTTGCGATTTTTTTCTATCGAGGGAATTTCATATAATTTGCGTTTCGGCGTGGAACGTATCTAGATATTATCTTCAAAAATAACATATATTTTTTTAAGAGCTTAAAAACTTAAAATGTTTATGTAAGAAATCGGTCGGAATTCGGATAGCGGCGGCTTAAAGGCTAGGCCCTGCGGGTGGCTGGCGACACGACAGTAGCTTTGTAACAAACTTTACGTACGAAAATGGTTTTGCGTCAGAGATGTACTCGAAGTCGGTTTCATCAATTTCTTAGATTAGACGCTAGCATATTAATACTATCAGATCCCACCACAACCCGAATGATGCGCGACAGTATGAAAAAACTGATACGCAGTACTACTCAAGAGGTTTGACGTACTAGCTATATTATGCCAAATATATAAACGTTAAAACACTATTTACTTACATTTTTGAAAAACAAAACAAAAAAATATTGATAAAAGACCAGTTAATCAGGCGTACAAAGAAAACATAAAAACTCCTACGTTATCACAACCTTTGCTTAAAGACCCAACAAAGCATTCAACAGTCTTTCTCTTGGTACAAAAAATGAAGAAAACACAAATAAATTCAGATACAAAATTAAAAAACGGATTTAAAAACAAAAAAACAAAATTACCTTTATAACATAAAAGAAGAAAATGTACACACATAACACATAAACTTTAAGGCTGCGTACACTTGCTAGTAATAAAATGCGAAACTAACCGCAAATTATGGGAAAGGAGTGAAGCGACAGCAAACGGCGCGAAACTTGCAGTTATTTCGTATCTTTCCCATAATTCGTGCTTTGTTTTGCGTTTTGCGGTATGCGCTGTCTTATTTTTTTTATCATTACCAATTTTATATATTTTATTCAAATTTATTATGTGCTTCATCTTATTGAATTTTTTTTATTATTAAATTCGGATCTTAACACGGGTAGGTGAGGAAACATTTTTAAATTTTATCTTAAAATGTTAATTATTTTATCAAATAAAATAAAATATACACATATTTACACTCAATAACTATTTTATTCCAAGTAAAGAAAAAAATAGATTTGAACTGATTTCTCCTCTTTATTGCTGGGTCTAAAGTGGTAATGCTTTTTGGAAGGATTTTTGAGGGGAAGGAAGGAGAGGAATCCTCTGGAAAGGATGTATGAGGGTTAGGTAGGAATCTGGAGGTCAGTTGCCTCCCGCTGCGTTACATGATGGGCCGAGAGAAATAGGTGAAGAGATCAAAGAGTCTCCCTAAGCCGGCTTCTCCCGATTTACCTCGCCAGGCACCCCTGCTAAGTGACCAAACCACTCGGGGTGACTTACAACAGAAGGGGTTAGTTATCCAATAAATAGCTCCCGGGCGTTTGTACCCAAACCAGAGTGAAACTAGGTAATGAAATCTTTCACCAGGGTGATACTGAAAGTATCTTTATATATACTTTCAGTATCGCCCTGGTGAAAGACCACCATTCAGAATCAAAACGTTGCTTGAAATGCCGAAAATGCTAGCCGAGTTTGGTTACCACACCTTAATAGCCAGGTACTTTCTAATTTTGCTTTTTCCCATTTTCTTCCCCTCCCTAAAATCTTATGGATATGGTTTCAGTTTTGATAAACAACTGGCCAATATCGCTGTAATAACATAATTTGAATAGCATTTATTATTTATTTATTTATTTAAAATTTACGGCACAAAGTGCCATTTACAAGCTTGTGTATATTTAATTACAGTCATAGTACATTATACAGGCATTAAAAATAAACAATAATATCAAAAAATCATTATGTAGTGACCTCGTTAACGTATAATTGGCTGAAATATTCGATCAGTACAACCTTATATTTCAGTACGGAAATATTAAAAATATCAGCCACAATATTATGAAAATTAACTTTAAATTTTGATTATTTTTTCAAATTCTATGAAAAATAGGTACCTTTAAGTACCGGCCACTATTAAATAAACAATCAGAAAAAAATCGAAAAAAATAATCCCGTATATCAAATTTCCGGGCAAATGTTGAACATGTTTGAACTTCCCTGTAAAAAAATGTTTTTCCATTAGTCAGATTCTGTACATAACACTTTCATGTCTTCTCAGTATAATGAAATTTAAAAAAAGTATTCTATTTAACCACTGAAATGTGTTTGGATGTGTGTGTTTGTCCTAGGTCAGGTTATTATTACCTTACTTCATTATCTATATCAACGATTTAACTAACCTTACTATTAAAGGAAACATAATCAGTTTTGCTGATGATACTGTTTTATTATTTCAAGAAAAAAATTGGACGGATACATTTAATGTGGCTGAACAAGGGCTTAGTGCACTTCAAAATTGGCTTAAAATCAACTCACTTACCCTTAATATAAGCAAAACTAAATATATAACATTCTCAATAAACTCAAGGAGCCAACCAATAAAATCACTTAAAGTAAAATTACACGAATGCCATGGAAATAATATACAATGTTATTGCCCCGTCATCAAAAAAACACAAAGTATAAAATATCTCTGAGTGATAATTGATTAAAATCTTAGATGGGACCTACACATCAAAGGAATTACCGAAAAACTAACAAGCCTCACATTTCTTTAAAAATCTAAGAAACGTTGTAAATAAAAAGGATATGAGAAAGGTCTACTACGCGTTGTGTCATTCTCAAATTGAATATGGAATCATAGGATGGGGATCTGCTACACATAAGTACATACATAACCTTAATACGATTCAAAAAGGAATCAAAAAGACCATATTGAAAGTACTCATTAGACCGCCTTCAATTGAAATTTTCAATAGCTTTGACGTACCAAATGTGCAACAAATATATGCCAAAAATATATTATTAAAGCTTTTCAAAAATACTGAATCCTCCATTAGACCGTGCATGCATGCATGCATAACACCAGGTCGAATAAAAATGATATAAAAAACATTCCAAGTTACAAAACTACATTTGGACAAAGAAACTACACATACTTTGCAACTAAACTTCATAACATCCTTCCCCAAGACATAAAATTAATAAAAAATTCTAATATATACAAATCAAGAATAAAAATATGGCTGAAAGAGATCAATGATAAAACCCTAATGGAGACACTAAAAACGACATAGAAGACAAATGAGATATATTTAAATAATTTTAGTCCGCCTCACACAGGACCCCCTAGTGAGGAGGACTAAGAATTACAATATTTAATATTAAATTCATCACATAAAATAAGGTGGTTTTGGACAAATTTGGACAAAGCGCCATTTCGAAATCTACCATCGCTGGAATATCTGTGGAACAGACATACTGGGGATATCATAATTTAAAAATTGCGCCATTTTTTCTACCTTCTGGTGGTGTAGAAATGAGTTTACAAAATCATTATAATTATGCAATGAATAGCTCGAAAAAATTTAAAAAATTGGGAATTTCACCATTTTTCAGAAAAATATTCACATTTCCGCCACTTTAACTCGTTGCCTATTAGACTATAAAAAAAATTGTATTTCAAAAAATATTTGAAATTTTATCTTCTTTAAGTTTGTCCTACACAATTTGGTTGTAAGATCAACCATTGTAAAGTTATTTTGAAAAAAACACATTTTGGCACCTTCAATCCAAGATGGCGGCTCGAGCTCGACCCCCCCAAGGTCGAAAACTTTTTTTTTCTTTAGAGTCCCAATCTAAACAACATATATAAAAATCACTACTACTTGACCTTTTGCAAGTTGGGGGTCTTTTTTATCCCCCACTGACTGGACTGTAAGACTGGAACTTTTTTTTAAAATCGTTTACATTTTGTTTAAATAATACCATTTTATAAATCTGTGTTATTTCACAATTTATTCATTTAAAATAATGTATAGTTTATTTGAGGCACGTTCCAGAGTGGCAGATACTCTCAGTACCGCCCTGGTGTAAGACCACCATTCAGAATTGAAACGTTGCTTGAAATGGCTTTATGACCAAATGGCGTGTTTGGTGACCAGATCTGAATAGCCAGGTACTTCCCACCTTCCTCTTCTTCATCTCTTTTCCCTCCCCACAACATACCCCAATTGGGGATGCCATAGTCTCACTGGCTCCAGACAGTAGCAATTGTGTGTCGAAACTCTTGTGCGGTATTCATATAAAAAAAAATTAAAAAATCTATTTATTTTTGTAAACTTTAAATTTTAACCCTATTGAAGCTTAAGCCAAGTGAAATTTGATAATTAATTTAAATGATTTAGCGGTTTAAAGTGTAAGTTTTATTTTTAATACCTTATATAAAATATTTGCCTCTCTGAAGTCATTCATCGTAAATAAATATATTCTTTAAAAATAATTAAAGTTTTTCCTTAATTTCATAATTATATTTCTGAAAATCCCTGCTAAGATATCATCCTCCCTTCCCCAAATGAAATCAAATTGATTCCGATTTGACGGGTAAATTTTTTAATAACTTCCCCCAAGCTGAATCGCCTTGTAATCGTCGGTGGGTACTTTGATAGAATTGGTAGGAACCATTGAGCATAGATTTCATGGAGATCAAACGCCGAATTCACTGGAGCGATTATGGTCGAAAAATAGGTTACTTTTATTTTTCTGCGATTGATAGCGGTCCAAAATTGGACCACATTTTCCTGCCATTCGTAAAACATTTACTGTAATTATTTAAAAAATTTCCATGGCCAGCCATTAATTTTAAAATGAAGTTATTGAAATGCTTTATCTATTATGACCATAGATGTCGCAAATCCAAACTTTGTAGACTATTTTAGAACGATGTTAAAAATAATTTTTTGAAATGTTTTTTTCACGCAAAATTTCTGATCAGCTGTTTAAGGTTAAAATTAAGTCTTTTTTTAATAGATATGCATCTTTCATTATCACAGACAACATAACAAAATCAAAAATATTCTATGTTGACTCGAATAAGTACCTCTCATAAACGATTTTTTTATAAATCCTACAAAAATACAGGTTAATTCATTTATTGACATTTACGTTATTTTTAGGTTAACCTATCTTTAAGGCCCGCAGATACTTTAAAAGAAGTTAACTTCTGACCCTGTACATAATGCAAGTGCATCACAATGTTGAATTTAGCAGTAACCTCTGATGTGGAGCCCTGAATGTGCAGAAGTGGGCTGTCCGTTTGATAGATTCTCATCTCTTAACAAACGAATTGTAATCTTTAAAGCACTTTAAGTCACGTGGGGATGGTGTAGTTAATCTATCGGTATTTCAATTGAAAATGCTCCGAGGAAATAGGGTCATTGATCACTTTGGCGCCGGTGTGTAATCGGGGTATACCCCAAGATGAGAACGTCTCTACGACTCGTTCTTGAGTTCATCGCTCGAATGTGGAACAATTTGCCAGGTTTTGTATTTCCTCCCTCCAACAACATCAAGACTTAAGTTTTCTCTTACTTTTATTCAAAAAAACCCTCCACACAGTAACTCAATACATAACATAAGCTATGAAGAAAATTATTTTCCTCGGGGCCTCATGTGTTGAGATGTACACAAGGGATACTCTCAATCTTCAAGACCCATGTCCACTCCTTTCTCTCCTCAAAAACACCCTCCACATAGCATCTTCAAAGATGACATAGGCCCTGATGGAAATTATTTTCCTCAGAGCCTCCTGCGTGGAGTTATTGTAAAAAAAAGGGTCATCCATTAATTACGTGAGCTGTTTTTTTTTTCAATTAAGACCCCCCTCCCCCTCTCCTCTCGGTGAGATGAAATGATATTTTTTGGGACCTAGCTACTCCTCACGCGAGACTATTTTATTTATTTTCACAAAGATAATAGCCATTAGATTTTTTCAGCCGGCAAAATGGGACTCTTCAAAAAAGTGAAATAATTTTTTTGTTGATTTGGTGAGATTTTACTGCGGCGACACCAGGAAGCACAGTCCACTCAATAAAAACTGCCGATAGCCCATCTCCTTATATTTCAATATCTTTGGTTCGGACCTTATTCATGAAACCATGTGAAAATTTTATTTGCATATTTTGTAAGGGATAAAACTACGCGAATAAATGAATATTAACTATTAATCATAGACATATGAATAAACCTGGACCTGCCCTAAGTGATAAAAAGCGTTTTATTTTCCCCTCCCCATACCGGTTCCATTTGGAATTTGGAACCGGCTGGACTCACAAATGGCCTCGAGCGAATCTAAAATTTTGACGTCATCATTCTTGTGCAAGCCAGCGTCGAGCTTTCATCGGAAAATTTTACGAAATAACACGGCAAAAATGGTGGCTTGTTCTGTGAAAATGTGTAAAAATAGAAATGAAAAAGAGAATAAACCCAATTATCGTATTACATTCCACAGAAAAGCATTATTTTACTTTTATTTTAAACTTATTCAGATCATATAATATGATCCGTTTTAATAACCATCTATCCACCATAACGAATGTAGGCGTTTCTCAAGTGTGCTCGTCGCTGTTTACTGGGGTAAGTAAATTATGAAACATTTGTAAAAGTGTCTTAAATAAACACGGCAACAAAATATTCGACTCTGAAAACAGGTGAACTTTACTTTGCCGTATTTGGACTTCGCAAATTTGTTCATAACGTGGCGAGCAATTCGCTTTCCCATATAAAAAGGTCTATTTATTCAAAAGTATATTTTACTTTTAAGAACTAAATGGTGATATTGTATTGCGAGAGGCCTATATACTATCAGATTTATTGACGAATCACATATCTCACAGTCATCTTCCCCCTTCGCGTCCCGCTGCAGTCGGTTTGTATCCCTCACCTGTCTGTTCTCGTCTAGGTATATTCACATGTCTATGCTATTAATGAATGACTAATTATTTTACTTATGATTAAATTGAAAAAATCGCGTTCTGGAACGAACACTCTCTTTCTAACATTCACACAGGGCATCTATCTATAAATAGGTCACTCCCTCTGGGGGGGGAGGGAATTAATAATTTTGATTCTCAGCGCCGACATGTTGGTATTGGAATACCGATAGAACCATCTGTTGCTATTTTTCATCGATTAATAAATAAAAATTCCCCAAATCAAATCACTTTAACTTTATTGCATATGCATACATCTTTGATCTTACATATTTGAATTTAGTGAACCTTTTGGATTTTTGGAGAAACAGTTTTATCAAATATGAAAAAAAAAATTTGGTCCCTGGTGACTTTTTCGGTGTTTTTTTTTCTTAAAAAAATAAAGTGTGCAACTCACGCGCGGTAGAAGTGAAACCTTCAGAAAACTAAAGTAAACAAGAGTGGGAAGGCTACGGTTTTATTTTGGTGATTGACGGATTTATTTCAGTGCAGAATTTCTGGGACTAACTACCATGTGTATTCCTCTTTGCCCAGAATACTAATGGAGGGAAATAATTATACCAAGTCAGTGGACATCTTCAATTTATCTTTACACAAATATAAAATATTGTTATTGAGGCAATTCAATTATGTACAATAAGTACTGTTTATTTCTTATTATTCGTGTGTAAAATCCCCCAAAAAGGGCGTCATTAATAAAAAAATAAATAAATTTTTGTTAATTATTTTTGGGGTGTTATGCCGTGTTACGCTACCCCCTCGTTAGCCAACGTTTCGAACGGCGTTACAGTGGCAGATGAGTGATGATCTCTTCTCATCTGCCCTGATGATGGACACTGTACCGCTGCCCAAAACGTTAGCTAAAGAAGGAGGAAGCGCAACACGGCATAACGCCCCAAAAATAAATAATAAAAATACTTTTGGCCGTGAAAACCTAAAATCATAAATGTGAAGAATAATTTTTCCACATTTTTGCCTAAATTATTTTCAGGCTAAATTATGTGTGTGTTTGTCTCTTTTTAGGGTCGTTCGTTACCGTTTCATCGAGTTTCAAATCACAACGGTGCTAAAGAAGTTTTCAGTTCAAAAATCTTCCATATGTTGAACGCTCAGCCGAGTAACTACCTAACCACTCACCCTACCCCTAACTGTACAATACCTACTGATTTTATTGTTATTATTTAAGTTTAAAAAACGAAAAAAATCGAAGTTGTCGTCAGAAACCAAAATTTTATATAATTTTTTTACTCCAAATGATATCAGGAATCACTGATTAAGCCGCCGCTACCCGAATTTCTACCGATTCCTTACATATCTTCCTTAAACATTTGAAGTTTTTAAGCTCTTAAAAAATATATGTTATTTTTGAAGATAATATCTAGATACGTTCCACGCCGAAACGCAAATTATATGAAATTCCCTCGATAGAAAAAAATTGCAAAATATGCTCCGAAAATTATTTAAACAAGTCTATTTCTATTATTTTACAAGTTATATTTGTGAAAATATTCACAATGTTTCTTTAAATGATACTTAAGATACCTTCCACGTCATGTTTTATTAAAGCATTTTCCAATTTTCGCATCAATTTTGTCATTGAAAATATTGGCGCGCTCTGTCCAACATTCGTAATTATATATCTCTCCATCTTCTTCTTTTTGGGCCGGGAACGCCGCCAAACACCCCGCTACGTTATAAGTATATTCGTGCATTTCGACGGCAAAAAAAATTAGTATTTTATTTTGAAATTCGTAGGTATATCATATCAGCTTCCATTATCAATACAAAATTTTCCAAAAGAATCCTTGGTAATATTGCTTCTTAAAAAAATCCAAAACGTTCACTAAATGCAAATATGTAAGATAAAGGATCTTGAAGGGCAAACAATTTCGGATATTAAGTGTTACCAGGGAAAAGGAAAAAATTCCTTAAAAACAAAAATTGGAAATCTCCCCAGGGGCCGTCCCGAAAAATTCCAAATTCGAATAATCATTTGGAGGAACGACACTGATTGGCCGGAAGAGGGCTCGAGGTTGCCATGCGATGAATTCTGAATTCAAATTAACTTTTCACTTTCATTTTATTGTCCTGGCAATACTAATTCTAAACTGGGAATGCGAGACCCTATGAGTGGATATTGCTTGTAGAAAATCATTAGTGCTCGTATTTCGAATAATTTATTTATTTATTCACACCCACATGACTTTTAATCATTTTAATTATTAAACATATAAAAGGAATACATAAAATGTATTGTAAAGTTTCTACAGTATTAAATAATATGGTCATATTGTTGTTTTTACTTTTTGAAAATCCATTAAAGTTCTTTGGTTACAGGGTGATAAGTAAATTAAATATTTGATTTTCAATTTTAATTCCCTTTCCACGACGAGTTAAAAATAATTTGGTCGCGTTCGAACCTACGATATCTCTTATTTCTTTTAATCATTAACCCGCGAGCAATTGCACTTTTAAAACTCACACTAACACTCGCGTATAGAGCATTTTGCTCACGTTTTATAAACTGCCAAAAATAAAAACAAATATATATTTTTAATACATAACAATTGTTATACTGTAATATTTTAATAACAAATGTAGGAACTAAATTGTTATTTGTTAACTGTACTTTTAATTTAACTGGCGCGGCATTATTCTCATCGCGCAATGAGCAATATGCCGCGCGACGGGACCCAGCCAAACAAACTACCTCTACTGATCGACCGGTACACACAAAGACGAAAAAAGCGTTATATAAAACTCAGCTCTTGGGTGAACGAGGTACGTATGCAAATTGTTGCATAAATGCCTCAAATTTTAAATTGACCTAAAAACATATCTTCTTTGCTGACCCTTTAATCTAACTAGCTGGACTCTTTCGACCTTGGACTTGGAATGCAATGGAAGATATGCATTCAATCGTCTGTCACTTCCGGAACTTCCTTTCTTCCTTCCCAGAACTTCTTTTTCTTCCTTTCCTTAACTATTCTAATTCGCTTTGTCGTAAAAATTACGTAACTGGCGTTCAAGCCAAATTGAACCAACCATTTTTTAAGAATTCATTAATAAAAATGATCGCAAGTCCGATTTTTCATTTGTTGTTAAGTTCATTTGTAAAT
The DNA here is from genome assembly GCA_936435175.1 of Glyphotaelius pellucidus. Taxonomy (NCBI): domain Eukaryota; kingdom Metazoa; phylum Arthropoda; class Insecta; order Trichoptera; family Limnephilidae; genus Glyphotaelius; species Glyphotaelius pellucidus. The sequence continues at coordinate 3,465,566 of OW386555.1, read as the reverse complement.
AGGTAAAAAAACAAAATCTATAAATCAAACTCAAAAATAAATCAATCTCAAAAAGTGCTACATACCATATGTATTTTTTGTTAAAAAACTCAAATTGTAATATTTAATTAAATGAGGACACTATGAGCGAAACTCAACCGAAAATCTGGAAACAGAAAAAAAAGGAAAAGATATTTGCACCTCTGGGACTCGAACCCAGGACCTCTCTACTTTCCGGGCGAGTGCTCTTGACCTCATTTTTACTCATAAAAGTTAAAATAAAAAATAATAATATTCATCCTAGACTTGCAGAAAAGTCAATAGATGGCGCACATTAAATAAAATGGATAAAAATTTATCCAGACACCATCTAAATTGCATTTAGTTGGGGTTTGAATCTTGCAATCATACATAAAGATGGCAGCCAATAAAAATATGCGTTAAGAAAATGAAGATAATATGGGTGGTTCTTAGTCGAAGTATGGTACAGTTAAAAGTAACCGAATTGGATATCGACACCTTAGCTCAGTGGTCAAGAGCACTCGCACGGAAAGTAGAGAGGTCCTGGGTTCGAGTCCCAGAGGTGCAAATATCTTTTTCTGATTTTTCTGTTTCCAGATTTTCGATTGAATTTTAAGTCTTCATTTAATTCAATATTTAAATGCTCACCATATCCCAAAAAATGTTTACAGATGAACGTGTTTTACGTATTATTAAATATGCTATGAAATAATGCCGTGAGGCATGACGGTCCGGAACATTAGTACGACACTTTAAAATATCCTAATAGTGACCTAGAAAACATCAACATTTTTTTTAATTCACTACAAGTTTTTCTGCGTTACAATTGGTTTGGCGGTGTTTATGAGTAATAGAAGTATTGTACTGGATTTCACATGTAACTGCACACTCAACTGAAATTTTGATTTTTCGGAGATGTCTGACTAATCAACTGAACGACGAGTATATCTCATGGGATGTGTGCGATCGTACTAAGCTCCCCATACTCCGGAAAAAAGTTAATTTTAATTATTTTTATATATTATTATTAAAATCCGAATTTGCATAATAAAAGCTTTCTTTTTTATATGAATACCGCACAAGAGTCCCAACTGCATCCGTCTGAAGACAGTGGGACTATGGCATCCCCATTCGGGGTGTTGTGAGGCTGAAAGTAGTGGGGAGGGGAAGGAGATGGGGAAGAGGAAGGTGGGGAAGTACCTGGCTATTCAGATCTGGTCACTAAACACGGCTAAAGCCATTTGAAGCGACGCTTCAATTCTGAACGGTGGTCTTACACCAGGGCGATACTAATAGATACTATTAGTTAGGAGATCGGGAAGAGGAAGGTGGAAAGTACGGCTATTCAGATCTGGTCATTTCAGGCAACTTTTCAATTCTGAATGGTGGTCTTACACCAGGGGATACTGAGAGTATCTTTCACTATAGAACCTGTCGCAAATAAACTAGGTATATATTATTTTAATTGAATAACACAAATTAATCAAAAAAAAAATAATGTGCCACGCCGGGATTCGATCCCGCGACCTTCGGAATGCTAGTCAAGAGCCTTACCGCTGGACTACGCCTTTCTATATTAGTCGTTATGTCACATCGTTCAACAAACGAAATCATCATTTATATAATGGTAACCAAGCCGATAAATCAGCGAGGTAATTATTTCACCTTTGACCGTGGCGTGCGCCGACAACGCCTGTGAAATGTTTGCATCGAGACCGCAAAGCTCTGCGCTCGCTGCCCGCTGCACGCTATTGCCGCCGGCTGTGACGTGTGTCACTCATCTGAAGCTAGGGTTGGTACAAATGTAGCCTGGTTGGTGACGTATGATGTCACACATCACAGGTTTCGGTCTACAAGAACAGGCTTTTTAGGTTTAGTGGAAGTATTAAGATTCTAAAGGGAATAGATATTGGTGTAGACGGCAGCAGAGTGCTAGGGTTCATGGGGTGAGGTTTGCCCAGGTCTTGGAGGCGTATGACCACGACACACTGAACCCCAGATTCCTATCCACCTCTTTTCCTTCCCAGAACTCTCCTCTCCTTCCTTTCTTAAAAAAATTTCCAAAAGATGAAATAGACCCTGAGAGAATTTATTTTCTTTAGTATGGAGCTCGTGTAAAAAAAATCTATAGGATTTAGCCTGTGAGAAAATGAGACAGACTAATTGGTATCCTCTTTGTGCGGCGCTTCGTAGAATAATATGTAAAATATTTTTTTAACTTGCTAACAGGATTATAATAAATAAACTCTATCATATGTTCTACACGGTACTCTGCGTTCATCTCATTCTCTTGATATTTAGTTTTCTGAAGGTTTCGCTTCTACCGCGTGCGAATTGCACACCATGATTTTTTTCTCAGCTGTCTTTTGGGTCTTGAAGAGATCCATGTTGTAGGAGAGGGAGGAAACACAGAGGCCGGCAAATCGTTCCACAGCCGAGTCGTAGAAACGACCCGTTCTCATGTGACTAATGTCAATCGTGTACAAATGTTGGGCGCGTGTTTGGCGTGTTTCCCGACTATGCACCGGTGCCGAGGGGATCAATGACGCTAGTTCCTCGGAGCATCATCCATTGTAATACCGGTAGAACAAGGACAGCATTACCACATGACGCCTGTGATCTAAAGATTGCAATCCGTTTGTTAAGTTAAAAGAATCTATTTATCTTTCTATCTAAAATGAAAATATTTTCAAAAGTTTTAAGTAAACCATTTTTATCTATAGCATTTTTAATTGTAATATAGATGATTTTGTAGCTAAATGCAGATAAATATTAAATTAGTAATCTAAATTAGAATAAATGTATGAATGTACAGCAGGGAAATCAACGGTATCTCGAAGAAGATTCTAGATTCATGTTTAATGAATGACTGATTATCTGGACTTCTCAAAGCCACGTTGAAATATTAATTATAAAATAAATATTCATCAAGATGATACAAGATGGTCTGAAGGCGAGGTACACTTTTCCTAAATTTTAATTTTATTTTAGATTAAATATAAATTCACGGAGTCTGTCAAATTCTTTAAAGATGGGACCTTCGACTAATCCGGTAATCGCACGATCTGTTCAGTTCTTTGTCCAAGTACTGTAAAAAAAGTAAGTTTTGTTTTGTCGGTCTGTTTTGTCACAGTTTTGTTTTGTCACAGTTCTGTTTTGCCACAGTTCAGTTTTGTCACAGTTATTTTTGTCACAGTATTATTTTGTCACAGTTCTGTTTTATCAGTGTTCTTTTACAACTTTGTTTTGTCTCAGTTCTATTTTGTCACCGTTCTCTTTTGTCACCTTTCTGTTTTGTCATTCTTAATTTTGTCACAGTTCTGTTTTATCACAGTTTTGTTAAATCACAGTTATATCTTGTCACAGTTATGTTAAACGACCTGAAAAAGCTTAAAAATTATGTATAGTTTTAAAATTTACAAAAGGAGATTTATTCACATTATGGCTGAACAACCTTAAAACATTACCAAAGTAAAATTTTACCGACTGGTATCTCTGAGAGTCACTCTCCGGCCCAGTGCATGATATTGCAAATTTATTCCAGTTCCCGCCTCCGCTCATATCGGCTGTTTTACGTTCCCTCTCGTGTCACCCTCTAGTTGTTACGATTTTAATTTTGTATCGAGTTTATTATAAAATTTAATGTTACTTGAAAATATATTTGATCCGCATAATCAAGAGTTCTTAATGGCTAATTTCCCCTACACACGCATCTCAGTTTACAGTGCTTGGAAAGGCTCTGCAAATCTAAATCAGGATAAAAGTACATAATTCACCACCTTTCCAAAACATTTTCATAAAAATGAAGTAATTAATAACGTCGCAGACTGCGAAGGTGAAATGTTTCTGACTTAATGGATAAGATTGTCTGAAAAAAGAATCGAGAATTTATTTATTTATCTAGATTCTTCACAAAACAGTTATACACTAAAATATTATGGAGAAGATCACAAAATTTTAAGACAAAGTGCATGGGGGCAGTTTTACTATGTTGTGACAAAAGTCAAAAGATATTTGCTGAACTCTCTGTAGGTGACACTGAAGACGTCAATGCTCAATGCCGAATCGTTAAGCAGTTGAGTCGCTCTGTTTAATGGCGCATTCTGATAGGCAGAAGTTCTCGCTCTGGGAGCATAAAAAAGTGCGTTGAATCTCCCACGAGTATACGCGTTAGGGACATATAAGTCAATCTCTTTCAACATAAGCGGATTTAATTTAGTACCGTAGATTAGCTTAAAAAATTTTTAACCTAAAAATATTTTTCGTTGGGCTTCTAACGTATTAAGATCGAGCATTCCTGATACAGGAATGGGTAGGATGTATATTTCCTCATATACAGGTAACGCATAAACCTTTTTTGTACTTTTTCTATTTCTAGGACATTGTTTTTTTTTCAAAAGGGGCCCAAATAATGGAGCTATTCCAGTTTGTGATCATTCTCAAATCAAGGCATTGGAGGTTATCCACCACTTACCCGCCCTGGTATAAGTAATAGATGGCTACTCCTTCAAGGCTCTCGTAACGACCCTAATTTTTTTTTGAAAAAACGAAGCTGCATTTAATTTAGAACGAATCTAAACCTCCAGTGTTCCTGCGTACGTTGTTAGTAAGCAGTATTCAAGTGGTAAATACAGGATACAATATGTGTTAGTATGACAAAATATAGAAAAGACAATGGGCCAGATTGGTGACAGTCCACGAAACGGCAAGCGCTGGGTGATTGCATCCAGCGTAACCTTCAAGCACCTGTATGGGAAGAAGACACAGTGAACAAATAACAAGGGCATGGCAAACGGGTGGGAGTCCTCTCCAATCGATTGGCAATTCCAGCAAGAATGCACAAGACATTCGGTATAGCCGTAAACTACCCTCAGCTTCCGCGCCCCTTAACCGGTTCCTCGGTGATGCCTCAAAAAAAAGTAAGTCAGAAGGCAGTTTATTTCAGATTTTAAATCCTGATCTGGCGATTCACGTCACAAACCAATCTGTCAACTGAGTATTTACGTTTTTAAATAACTAACGAGTACCCGGCATCCGAACTCTCAAATAAAGAAATTGTTTGAGTACGAATTCTGTTTATTGAAGTTCTTTTGGATACACAATAAATTTTGGTATTATTTTAGGTTTCCAAGGCCAAAAATTATTTTGTTATATATTTTTGGGGTGTTACGCCCTGTTGCGCTACCTCCTTCTTTAGCCAACGTTTTGGACAAGCGTTACAGTATCTGAAACGTTGGCTAAAAAAGGAGGTAGCGCAACACGGCATAACACCCCAAAAATAAATAACAAAAAAACAATTTATTTTGTTTATCCAACGAGTGATCAGACCACGTACGGCTTTCCGTGTGAGGTGTACGGATTTTCCAAATTTACCTCTTGCTATCTATCCACTACCGCTAATATATCTCCTTTGAAATCCCTCCCTCTGAATTCCCGCCCGCACCACTAACCCCTCTCACGTTCCCCTTTTACCTCGCCAAACTTCTCTCCCACCTGCAACCCTCACGCTCGCGCGTTCCTTTCCCTCCTGCCTTCCCTCCCTGCCGATATAATATATGAAGTTCACACATTTTTCAAACAACTCGCGCGCCAGATATAGTAATTTTTTAATTCAAATTTCATAACACAAGGCTCACCATAATATATTCGATAACTTTGCGGGCACGTGTGCAAAACAAATCACAAAAATTTCATCGCAATCTAATAAACGGTTTAGGAACGCACATGGGACAAACAAAGAGATATTTACCTGTACATATTTAAGATTACCTATCAAAAGCTAGCAGTGACATCTTACTCATCAGCAAATCTCATAGATGGGCAACTTTTGTTTCTCCCATAAATCGAATCCTACCACTCACCCTAATTCTATCAAATACCTGAACAACCTTCATTAATAGTCCGATTCGAGCCGCGGTCAACAGTGGTTGTGTGTACCTTACCTATTGCTTAGTGCCGTTCGCCCGTTCCCGTGCCTCATACAGATAAGAGATTATTGTTACATTTTATTTAATTCTGTTTATCGTATACTTATTTGTTTGCATTCCTACTTACGGCTAATCCGTTTTTGTTTGTACAGTCAATGAAATAGACTGCGTATTATTTTTTCAGTTTAATTTTTAAAAGTTAAGTTTTTTTTTTATATAATGGAGGAAGACGAAGATAGACCTCCCGACCCAGGATCGATATTAGATTTTTCTGATTCGGAATCTAACACTAGCCAGGCTTCTATTACGCTTCCATCTCGTAAACGACGACCATCGCATAGCCTTCACATCCCATCGAAAGTTAAATCTATACCGCCGATTCAACAAACCTCGACCTCTAACGACCTTAACCCCAATAGTAACACCCAGACAAGTACTTTAGCTAGTGATAATACAAAAAGTACTGACTTACTTTATCCTGCTTCCGCTTCCGGTCCTTTTATCGTAATTGTTCAGAGAACTGAACAAGGAAAACTTATTCATCCTTTAGATTTTGGAAAATTCTTATTTGACTCAAAAAATAATAACCTTGGTATTGTTAATGGTTCAATTAAACCGGAAGGGCGATATAAATTATCTATCGAGTTTAATACTGCCGCTTCCGCAAATGGATTTGTAAAAAAAATTGACTCGCTCTCAAAACATAAATATAAATCGTTCATCCCGTCATTTAACCTTACGAGAATGGGTCTTGTTCGAGGAATTCCCACGGATATCCCAGAGGCTGAAATTGTTGATGCTTTGAATAATTCCCAAGGAACCCCGAAAGTAATAAAAGCACGTCGACTGAACTACAAGGATTCTACTGATGGAAACAAGATCTGGAAACCTTCCCAATCTGTTGTTGTTACATTTGAGGGACAATCCCTTCCGTCTCGTGTGTTTATTTATTATACCTCGCTTCCCGTCGAAGTTTATAAATTTCCAACTGTTCAATGCTTCAATTGCTGCCGGTTTGGACATACAAAATCCGTATGCCGCTCCCCTCCACGTTGTTACTTTTGCGGAGAAAATCACCCATTTGATCAATGTCCAAAATCTTCCAATAATCCCATTTGCATTAACTGTTCGGGTGCACATACCGCGGTCAGTCTAGCCTGTCCGGAATTGACAAGACAGAGGAACATAAAACATAAAATGGCTACCGACAACATTTCGTACTTCCAGGCCTCAAAGTTATTCTCTCCTGCGAAAAAATCTTTCGCAGAGATGACATCGTCCTCAGCTCCTTTCCAATCAACCACCTTTTTAAATTCAACGTCATCTTCTCACAGAGAAACCATTCTCAAGCCAGTCAAACCCAACCCAAAATATACTCCTTACCTTGATAAAAAACAATTGAATAATATTTTGACCAGCCCGAATGGGAATGCCAAATCTCGGACCCCCAATGGGTGTGCCATTAATAGTAATACATCCCCTCCTGCTCTCCCCGAAATATTGAATAATAATTCTTTTATACAAACTTTAATTACCCTTTTAATTTCTATCCTTACAAACAACAATACTGTACCGTCCAACGCTGCCGATTACATTAAATCTTTATTATCTTGCCTCCCCAATGACTTCGAAACTGAACAAAATTCTTCAGTGGAACAGTAGAAGCCTCTTCGCTAACAAATCTGACCTAATTCAATTACTCGACGAACACGACGTTTCAGTGGCCGCCATTTCTGAAACGTGGTTAAAACCCTCCTTTCACTTAAGAATTCCGGGTTATTATTGTCTCAGACACGACAGACCGGATGGTAAAGGCGGCACGGCTCTGATAATCCATAATTCTATCCCGTTTAAACAAATTAATATACATACTCCCTCCGACGATATCCAGATAATAGCAGCTGTCTTATCTGATATCACAATATTATCAATATATATTCCTCCCTCTACCACTTTTATTGAAAATGAATGGGCACCAATCTTAACCCAGATTTGTTCCCCTTTTATGATCCTAGGAGATTTTAATGCACATTCCCCTTCTTGGGGTAGCAAAATAACAAATCGTTCTGGCCGCAATCTTTTAGATTTTATTGATACCCATAACCTATGTTTTTTAAATGACGGATCTCCAACCAGATTCACCCCCCCTCATCAACGGAAAAGTGCTGTTGATTTATCTCTTTGTTCATATTCGTTAGCATCTAAATGCTCTTGGGACATCCTAAACGATCCCCTCTCTAGTGATCATTTTCCAATTATAATCCGATTCCAACATCAATCTAACACTTATCCTCCACCAGTTAAAAATAATCTCAAATTTAGAATAAATGATGCGAATTGGAGCACTTTCTCTTCTGAACTAGATAACCTTATTAATTTAAAAAAAAAATCGTCCCCGGGAGACATCAGATTGCAATGTGAGACGTTTCCCTCTATGGTTATAAATGCAGCAGAAAAATCCATCCCGAAACGCAATGCGAACATTAAAATAAAACACTCTAATCCGTGGTGGGACGAGGAATGCACTCGCTCCGTCAACTCTCGTAAAAAAGCAATTTCCTCTTTTCGTAAGTGTATGACACTAGAAAATTTTTTATCAGTTAAAAAAGCCCAGGCAGAAACCAAACGAATTTTGAAAAATAAAAAACGCGCTGGATGGCGGAAGTTCTGTGAGAACCTGTCTCCGGAAACTCCCCAATCTTCAGTTTGGTCTAGCTTAAAAAAATTCGGATCATCGTATTCTCCGCCGAGTACCAAGCATATATCAGAAGAAATTCTTATAGGATTTGCGGATAAAATAGCCCCCCCATCAGTGGCCGGATGTGAAGAAATGCCTTCTATTAAGCCATATCCATCTCACTCTAACTGGCTAGATGCTCCTTTCTCCATTGATGAGATGAAACTAGTAATAAGAACCCTTTCTGACTCTGCTCCGGGTCCCGATGGAATACTTAATAGTTTCATTAAATCATTTTCTGATATGGCGGTTGAATATTTCTTATCTCTTATTAATAATATGTTTGAAACAGGACTAATTCCGGATGATTGGAAAACTCAAAAAATCATTCCCATTTTAAAACCTGGAAAAAATCCATCTGAAATTTCGTCTTATCGGCCTATTGCTCTTTCATCATGTTTGATGAAAGTAGCGGAGCGTTTGATGAAGAACAGATTAGAGTGGTTTGTTGAAAGTCAAGATATTATCTCACCAAATCAGTATGGTTTTCGGAAAAAGAAATCTACAATGGATAATTTAAGTTTGTTCACAACTGATATCCGAGTTTCCCAATCCCTAAATTCTTATACATTGGCCACATTCCTTGACCTTTCATCAGCTTACGATGATGTTTTACTGAATGTTTTGAAAGAAAAGCTAATTAAAAAACAAATCCCCCCGAAATTAGTCCAATTTATTATTAATTTACTCTCAGATAGGTCCATTATTATTGAGTCTTCCTCTAAATGCTTAAGGCGCAAACTATGGAGAGGTTTGCCCCAGGGTTCTGTTATTAGTCCTCTGTTGTTTAATATTTATATAAGCGACCTAGACTCAGTAATTCCTTTTTCTATCAAGCGTCTTTACTTTGCGGATGATATCCTTATATATTTGTTACATAAAAATATTATTCTTGCAGCTAAGGAAATGAATTTGGCTTTACAATATATTAAAAGCTGGTTGTCAATAAATGGGATGAATCTGGCGGCATCTAAAACAAGGGTCGTGGCTTTCACGCGCAAAAGAAAAATTCCCCAATTATCAATTTCTTTTGATAATGTGCCTCTACAAACCGCTACTCAAATCAAATTCCTTGGTCTTCTTTTGAACCATAAACTTTCCTGGCTTCCACACATTCAGATAATTTCTACAAAGTGTGAAAAGGGACTTAATATGATGCGAGCAGTTTCCAGAGTATGGTGGGGATCTCACCCTACCACTCTTAAATTAATGTATAATTCCCTAGTTCGGAGCCACTTGGATTATGGCTCATTCCTTTTTGACCCACTCCCTAAATATCTAGATAAGAAAATGGAAAGAATTCAATCAAAAGCCCTCAGAATGATTATTGGAGCTATGAAGTCTTCTCCAATTAATGCTCTTCAGGTGGAATGTGTGGAGCCTCCATTATATTTCAGAAGGCAATTCCTTGCCAATAAATATATTTTCAAGGCTTTATTGTTATCACATCATCCTATTAAACAAAGTCTTAATAGGTTAAGTGTTAATTTGAATTCTAACAAAAGATTGAGAGAAAAACAATGTTTTCCTCTCTTAATTAAAAGTTTTCATCTCTATAATTCTCTATCATCTTCCCTCCAATATCTTCAAGAAGTTCCCAATCTTCCTATATACAATATTCCATTTAAGGCAATCACTTTTATGCCAAACACAATAACATCAGTCTTTCAGAAGAATATTTTATCTTCCCCAAATAAATTTCAAAATGTGGATGATTGTTTTAAAAGCATAGTGGCTTCGAAATTCCCTGGATTTTCCATCCTTTTCACGGATGGTTCCAAATTTGAAAATAAAAGATGTGGAGCATCTATATATAGTCCAGAATTCAACATCAATCTCACTTATAAATTACCGAAAGAAGCTTCCATATTTACAGCCGAATGCTTTGCAATTGAACAAGCGCTAAATCAAATCCAGGTTCTCAACATTCATCGAACCTTAGTATGTACTGATTCGCTAAGTGCTCTAACTAAAATTAGGTCAAATATTTTACGTTATCCGGAAGACAATATTATATGTAAAATAAAAAATCTTCTCAATTCTCTTAGTGAATCTGGGTTTGAGACGATATTGGCCTGGGTCCCTGCCCATTTGGGTATCGAGGGTAATGAGATGGCCGATTTTCTCGCCAAATCTGGTTCAGATTCCGGAACTATCCCACTAAATTTTAGAATTCCTATATCCGATGTCTTTCCGATTCTTAAATCTAATATGACTCGTGCCTGGGAAGAAAATTGGGCAGTCTCCAAAATAAGAACTGGATCTTTCTATGCGGGAATTCAAAACCATATCCCTGCTAAGCCATGGTTCCACGGTAAAAAACTTTCAAAACGATTCATTTCATGTATCTCGAGAATGAGAATTGGCCACTGTTCAATTGCATCTCACTTGTCTAGAATTAGAGTTTTATATAATCCGTTCTGCCAGTGCGGTGTGGAAGAGGAAACCCTCGACCACGTTTTCTTTAACTGTAAAAACCATTCATCTTTCAAGAACATATACCGCCGGCTTATTAAAATCACACACCAGTCCCCGCTTAACATTTCATACCTTTTATCTCTTAACAATTCTCGTGTTCATACAGCTTTATGTAAGTTTATTAACCTGAATGAATTCAATATTTAATTTGTTTTAGTGATCTAAATGAGTCCAATATTTAATTTGTTTTATTATTTTCCCATTAGATTAACCGAAATTTCTTATCCATTTTAAATATTACCGGCACAAAGCACTCTCTCCAGGGTGAATTGCCTTAAACCAAAAAAAAAAAAAAAAACCTTCATTAACTCTTCGTTCGCATTCACCCTATCAATTAAGTCGTATAACCTCGTGATCTGAGCGTATTACCGATTCCGATGTGATTTGCTTTATTCAGTATTTACCTTCACTGAGTAAACTCCGCATTAGCTATGCTCAGATCAATCAACAGACCTGTGAAGCTACAGATAGCATATTGCCGGCAACCGTGATGTTTACAGTGCTACCTCGATAACCTCGAATCACAACGCGAGATCAATCACAACTGATCACAACGCGAGAGAATATGTTCAAATAAGGAAAATTTTATTTTACTTATTTATTTAATACTTTAAGGCTTTTACATGATTTGTGGTATAATTTTTATTTGATAGATACTTTGAAACTTAAGAAATAATAAAAATAAAATTACCTTCGATAAAAGTCGTACAAACACAGAAACAAAAACAGAAAATACAGTTATTTTATATGTTTACAAGATGTGTTTAGTAATAGTGTTGAAACAAATGTTTAAGATGATCCACAAAACTCGCCAAATTGATATTGAAAATGTCAACATCACCCAAGTATTTATTTCCCATGGTGTGAAGTCCTTATTTCGGAGAGTGGGCAATGTAGTTACGCTTATGAGTGCTACTGTAGAATATTGCATTTTGTCGTGATGTTACTGTGGTTGTTCGTAAGTTAATGAGTTGCAGGAGTTCATAACAGTCGAATTTAGAATTAAGTACTTTGAATAAAAATGTTAAATCGTTTATTCTACGTCTGTCTTCTAATGTACGTATTTTTAGAGTATTTAATAAGAAATCGTATTTTAAGTCTTCTATTGGGATATTTAATTTAAAATTAATGAAACGCAGAAAAAAAATTTTGTATTCGCTCAATGTTATTAATGTGAATTTTGTACTGAGTTGTATTCGATTAGGCTTCTAACTCGAGGTACGTATAATAGTTTAATGGTTTGTAAGGAATTAAAGTTTTTAATTCTTCGTAAAACGAAGCCTAGTTTTTCATACTTTTGTTCACAATTTGATGGATATGATTGGCAAAACTTGGTTTTTCATTCAAAATAATTCCAAAAAACTATCTGGAAGGATTTGTATTAAAATTATGTTACTTAATAAACGAAGCGTTCAAACATGTACACAATAACAATGGTTAATTTTGATAATTTAGTTTTTTTATGTCCCGCACAAGAGTTAACTGTCAAAAATAATAGTAATATTACTTGGATTTTTTTGCGTTAGCTTCACAGGAAAAAAACGCCCCCAGGGAGCGTTTAATATTTAGCAAAAAATATGCTATGTTGAGTGATTTTTAGGAAAACGAAGGAGAGGAAGTTCTGGGAAGTAAAACGGTATGAGGGGTGGGTAGAAATCCGGGGGTCAATGTTTCCAGAAGTGACGGACGGATGTATTCATTCTTATGAGGGTGGGTTTTTAAATTCGCGGAATGTATAGGTAGGTGATTAGTGGGGGTGTCGCTGAATCAGGTACTAATTAAGCAACTCATTATTAGTATAAATACTGGGTTTTGTCGTAATTAGGTCATTAGTCTTTGAGCTATCGTTGACCAAACAAGTCAATCGGGAAGAAATTGTGAAATACGGAGAAAATCGAGTTTCGCGCTGTTATAAAGTTCCTTACTAAGCAAGGAAAATCAGTTCAGACCAAACTGGAAGAGATGTTTTCCGTTTACGGGGACTCTCTATGGTGCAAAGCGATGAGCCGATAGAGACCGGCTGGAAAATTCAAAAGGACTCCTTTAATCACTCTCTCCCGATCTGGCCCAGCAGCAGGTTGGGAAAATAATCCGCCGCCAAGACCTAGGCAAACCTCGCCACATGAACTCTGGACTTCTGTTAATATACCACTGAAAGTAGCGAACCACTTGAGATTACCTTTTTTTTACTTATGACTTTGAACATTCTTGAAGAAACATTTCAGCAAGATGTCTTGCTTGATCCTCCTTCAACCCTTAACTCAATCGTTGGAACCACCACCCCTTCACCTGCCGTAACAACCATATTGACAGCAGCGCGCGAGGTAAACACTTGGCTTCGAACCTTTTGTAAGCATTTCCTCCAACGGTGGGCCTCTAACGGTGGTGTGCGTGTTCCTAGACACATAATCCAACTACTTTCACCTGCATTAAATGCTTTAAAGCAAAGATTTATTCTAAATTAATGGATTTTTTAGTTTGAACTTCGTTTATCTTCTTATATATAAAAATCAATTTTTGTTTATTTGTTTGTTTGTTTTTTTGTTTGTTCGTATGTTATGCGCTGCCTATACCGTTCATCCGATTGCGATGATTAGGTGATTTGATGTGTGCATGCCCGCGAAGGTTATAGACTATATGTAATGGTAAGCTCTGGCGTTATGAAGTTTGTATAAACGAATATGAGTGTATTTTATACATTTTAGCGGCAGGGAGGGAAGGCATGAGGGGAAGGGTAATGGGGTTAGTGAGGTATGACGGGAAGGCATAGAAGGTGGAAAGGGAACGCGGGGGAAGGTGACGCATGAGAAAGGAAACGCAGGGAGAAACAATTGATTTCTTTGCATTGCAGTGCTTACGCATGCCAGTTACCAGCTAGTTGTTTATAAAAAACCGACATGTTTCGTAAGCAATGCTTACTTAAAACCAATTACAACAATAGACATATACTTCAAGGTGTCATGGAAAGCTGGAAGTGGGAAGGGGGAAGGGGGTAATAGGGCATAATTTACAAAAATAACAAGTTTAATCATGGGTCATTTCAAAAAAAATTTATTATTTATAAAATTTATAAATAAGTAAAAAAAAATTAAATTGTTTATTTTTAAATGACCCATTATTAATCCCTTTGTAAATGTTGACCAATTATCCCACCTTTCCACTTCCACCTTTCCATTGCACCTTTAAGTAATTTCACCTATTATTGTAATTCTTTTTCCGATGGCCCTACAGCCCATATCGAGTCTTGGCCTCCCGTAACATTCGCCTCCAACTCTTCCTGTCCTAAGCGGCTGACTTCCAGTTTGTTATCTAGAGAAACTGTGCTGCATCCCCTCTTACCTCATCTATTAGTGTAATTAATTTTAAGTTAATCCTGAGGAAGTAAGCATTGCTTACGATGTCGATTTTTTATAAATAATTAAAGTGGTTTAAACTGGGTAATCTATTATTTCTGAATTAAAATGGTATCACAAAATATGTTAACCATGCACGATAAGAGTTTTCCGTAAATAGACCACTTTAAAAAAATAAGTTTCTATCCACCACAATAAAATTTATGCTGTAAAGTTTATATATTTTTAAAACACATAATAAATGATACATTGAATTGATATATTGAATCACCACGTGACTCCACGTCATATTTGGAGTCGGTTTAATAACTTTTCATTTATTTATTTTGCGTAAATTGAGTCAGAGATTGTTTTTTTTTGTTTCAATTTTTTTTTTTATCTATTGGGTTGGGAAAATGCTGTTGTTTAATATGTTTTAAAGTGCATCGAAGTGTAAACCCGGCTACAAAAGTTTGATGATCTCTTAATTTGGTGAGAAAAATGGAAAAAAAGTTTAAAATTAAAACAGAAAAGCTCAAATAAAAATAACGTGTTTTTTGGGTTAGCTGTATGATGTAGATTCGACAGATCCTTGCTTATACTTTGAATTTAAGGATACTGGGTCCGAAATGACATTAAAAAAATTTCTGGTATTTGAATGGTAAAGTAGAAATTGAATTTTTTTAAATCATGATAAAACTAATATCTCTTAGGACTTATCAGTATTTCACTATATTATTATGTTTCTGACAATCCTGGTCGTTTATATATTAAATTATTAATAAAGTAATTATGATCGAAAGTCGTTTCGGTATATCGTTAAACAATGTGCTTTTAGAGGCATTTATATGGTTTGAAGTGGAGATATATTATTTACAAGACCACGAACGGAAACTGAGATATTCCTAGCAAAACTACCGCACTACATCCTGTGTATGATGTTGTATAAATTATTCAGAGATACAGTCATTATTAATGCACATGCATTAAAAGCTGTTTGGTTGTGGACTTCCATTTGTAGGTTAGATAAAACCACAACTTTGTTTTAAGCCACTGAATTTATTTCCGCAGTTGACCGGTTTCAGAATAATCCTTCCATCACGAGGATGAAGGTGAACTAGAAATGCGCAAAAAGGATGGGTGAAGTCATTTTGTGGAAGGGTGGGAAGTAGTACAGGGATGATAGGAAATGCCAGGACTACAGGTGAGAAGGAAACACAGCCACTTAGCTAAAACATATTATCAAGAATGGAACCACGTATGATAAAATAACATTTTTATGCATTACGTATAAACAAAATTGATTAGATCCAGAAAAAATTCATAAAATACATTTCTTATAAATCTCACAATCGATTTAATAATTTAATGACAAACAAATACCTTTGTGTAACACCACTATTTTATTAACAATATCAACATGTTTCAAATTTCAAACTTCTAATCATCCATTTTCACAAAAATTAGCAGCGTTTCATACATTACTAAGTAGACTAATTAATGTTCCCCTATCTTTAATAAATTTTAAAACAGAATTAAATACAATTAAACAAATTGCAATAAATAACGGTTATTCTACACAATTAATAGATAATATGTTAAACAAAAAATATAAGAAAAAGTTTTTTAGATCTTTTGTTTATCCACACGTAGTTGACAAGAATAATAATTGGAGAAAAATTGTATTTTTAAATAATAACACTTCAAATTTGATAATTAAAAACATGCCAGATAATATCCAACCAGCTTTTTACGCCAATAACAAATTAAAAATATATATATTAAATAACAAGGACAAAGGTGTGTTTTTGAACAAATCTGGGGTTTATAAATTAATTTGTAATGATTGTAACTTTTTTTATATTGGGAAGACTTCTAGAAATTTTAACATTAGAGTTAAGGAACATCTAAGATGTTTAAATAATAATAATTATTCAGAATTTGCAAACCATATTTTGGAAACAGGTCATTCTTTTGATATTAATAAAGGTTTAAAAATTTTACACACTAACACAACGGGTAAACAATTAGATAATTTAGAAATTTTAGAAATTAGAAAAAGTGTTAATAGTAAATTAAATATTATAAATAACCAAACGTTTTTTAAAAATAGCCATCTTTTAAATTTATTTTCGTATTAATACTTATATTTATAATAATTTATTTTGTTATTTAGACTTCTTGTTTTCTTTTTAAAAGATTGTTTATTATGTTAATGTAATTTTTACCCATTCTAAAATAATTTTTATATTTTATTTTATATAATTGTTTTTTATGATATATTTTAGGTAATTAATCACCTCTCCTATCTAATATTTTGTCTATGTTCTAATTAGTCTATACTTGTTTGTCTTTTGTTATTTTTTATTGACTTATTATCCTGACGAAGAAAACATAGTTTTCGAAACATGTTGATATTGTTAATAAAATAGTGGTGTTACACAAAGGTATTTGTTTGTCATTAAATTAATGATGACGCCACAAAGTAAATATGCCTATTTTGAAGAAATGATTTAATAATTATTTGGATGCAACAAAATTTTTCAAAATTGATACATTGAGTGTACTTAGACAATTCTCAGATGCAATGTTGCTATTTAAAATCGTAAACAATATTACAGACTGTCCTGAATTATTGAACAGAATTGATTTCAGAGTACCTACACGGCACACACGTTCGTGTAATATTTTTAAAGAAAAACATTGCAATACAAATTCAAATAAAAATGCTTGCCTTATAAGAATGTGTTCAACGTATAATAATATTCTCTCTGAAATAGATATCTTCAATTGTGATGAAAATACATATTAAAAAAATCTATAAAAAATGTATTAAATGAGTACAAAACTGTATTTTTTTTTTTTTTACATTAACTCCACACAGGAGGCCCTGAGGAAAAAATAATTTCCCTCAGGGCCTATGTCATCTTTGAGGATGCTGTGTGGAGGGTGTTTTAGAGGAGAGGAAGGAGTGAACATGGGTCTTGAAGAGACCCATATTGTAGGAGGGAGGAAACACAGAGGCCGGCAAATGGTTCCACAGCCGAGCTGTTGAACTCAAGAACGAGCCGTAGAAACGACCCGTTCTCATGTGACTAATGTCAACCGTGTACAAATGTTGAGCGCGCGTTTGGCGTGTTTCCCGACTATGCACCTGTGCCGAGGGGATCAATGACGCTAGTTCCTCGGAGCATCTTCCATTGTAATACCGGTAGAACAAGGACAGCATTCCCACCTGGCGCCTGTGCTCTAAAGATTGCAATCTGTTAGTTAAATTAGGAGAATCTATCAAACGGACCGCCCGTTTCTGCACAGAGTCAAGGGTTTTTTTCAGGTATTTTGGGGCTCCAGACCAGAGGTGGCTGCCAAATTCAACCGTGGGGCGCACTTGCGATTTGTACAGGGCTAGCAGTTGTGTACTATTAAAGTATCTGCGTGCCCTGTACAGTATGCCCAGTTTCTGAGAGGCTAACTTAACTCTGGCCTCGATGGAGCCCCCGTACCTGAGCTGGTCACTTAGAGTTACACCAAGCATATCAGTGGAAGGCCTGTTCGGGAGAATGCTTCCGTTGAAGGAGACTAGATTATCATTTCGATCCCTTTTAGACGTGATCAGACATGATTGGGTCTTTGAAACATTAAATTCGACGAGGTTATTCTTACCCCAAGAGGAAACACTCTCGAGGTAACCGTCCATTCTTTGTTTCAAAGCCCTCCGAGCCATTGGGGTTTGTAGCCCTTTGGAGGTTTGTCAAACAAAAAGCTATCATGGACTGTACTGTCATCCGCGTAGCAATGGATCGGTGCACACGTATGATATATTATGAAGACTTATATTTTGTACTGCCTCTTGTTGTAATAATGAAATTTCTCTTAGCTATTGTAAGATTACTTTTTATTTTATAGATACATAATGTAATAGTATAATGTCGAAATCAATAATTGGTTTTTCAGATAGGTTAATTAAACATGTATAAATTAATCAAGTTGTAAACTGTTGATTTCCCTAAAATAAAATAAATAAATAACGAATTTTACAGGCGTAAATTTCAGATTGATACCACTCAGATATGAGAGATATAATATCAAATGGAGTGCTGCCGAGTAACATGTTCACAAAATCTATACCATTTCAGTCACGGCGGCAACTGAAATGGGATAGGTTTTCTTGTGCAAAATTATCTACGTACGTATTATTCGCCAACGCAGTTTGTTTAGCTAAATCATCTACAACCACGTAGTATGACAGAGTTGTTTGGCGGTCTATCATTTATGCCTACCTCTGAGGATAAGCACCCTGATTTTATGATTAAAGTCCGTTGCCACGACTAAAATAGTATGTAAGCTTGTGTACGAGACGACATATGAATGTGCTCGAAGCAAGGAGTGTACCAAGACCGAGTTATTCGACAGTTTATTCTCTCTTCAAAGGGTGGCTTTATCAATCACACCAAAATACATGACAAAATAAATGCACAACCAAATGGTACATAGGTACAGACTCGAATTTTTAAGACGATGTGTGAATGTGATTGAAGCCAGGAGTGTGCCAAGACTTGAGAGTTGTTTTGTTGTTTCAAATTGGAATAGGCATTGTAAATAATAAAAAAAGTATTGCTTATTTTATTTATGTATCAAAATGTACCGTACTAATTAAAATATCCTTCAATAAGTTTCGTAACTTTTGGGAATATAATGCAAGTTATGTATTGTATACAATTACATTAAAATAAAATTTAATAATAATTATAATGTAACAAAGTTAATGCACAAGCAAAAGTTACTCCTTAAGTATAGTCGTCACCTTAACTGAAACAGTATAGACTTTGGTATGATTTTAGATTTTCACGACCAAAAGTATTTTTGTTATTTATTTTTGGGGTGTTATGCCGTTTTGCGCTACCTCCTTCTTTAGCCAACATTTCGGACAGCGTTACAGTGTCCGGGACGTTGGCTAAAGAAGGAGGTAGCGCAACACGGCATAACACCCCAAAAATAAATAACAAAAAAAAATAATACACTTTGTAGATGATTTAGTTCAACTAACCGCGTTGGCATTTGAAACGGTGTGGTAGATGATTTTGAACTACAAAAACCTATCCGGGGATACCACCGCCCTGGAAATCATTTATTGCCACACCTCTGCCGTAGATCACCTCAAGTGATTTGGCACGTTTGCCGACTTAGAAAGGGTGCCCGTGTTCAAGGGGTGAGAATTGTCTAGGTCTCAGCGGCGGATGCGTCTGAACATTTACTGTGGACACGGATTTGCAGACTGGTTGAGAGACACTTTTTTACCTCTCCAGCAAAATTCTCTAGACCCATCGTTTTTCACCGCAGTGTGGGAGATGGATTCATATGTCCGTCTATCCTGGACACACTGATCCCAATTTCTATTCACTCCTCATATCTTTTTCCTTCCCAGATTTTCCTCTCTTTTCTTTCCTAAAAAAAACCTTCCACAAAGATGACATAGGCCCTTAGGAAATTTTTTTGCAGGGCCTCCTGTGTGGAGCTAATGTTAAAAAAGATCAAAATAGCTTTCCCACTACCTTCAACCTCACATCCTACCCCTATTATTGGGGATGCTAGTCTCTAATGGAAGCAGATGTAATCTGAAGTATTTACATAGAGACTCTACAAAATTAGCTCCGGTTACAGAGCACGATTCAATCCCACCTGCCTTTATCGCATTCGACAGAAGTAGGATAGAATTAGAAGACTCGAACCGTCCATTCATCTCGCATGTAGGTATCGTTGGTTCGTGAAATAAACCTCAGGAGTTGGAAAAGTGCGGTCTCAACGACTAATGTGTGGCCATAAGATTTATGGTCGTATAGAAAGCGGATGTTCTCGTTACATGAAGTCACTAAGAGTTTTCAAGCCTTTGAATTGAAACATTCTAATGATACTCTTCGCATTCGTGTGAACTCTATCTTTTAAGAGGGAAAACAAAAGAGACAGAACAAAACAAAATAAAAAGACATAACCGGAAATATATCATTTTTAAATAAAATTTAGACGTATTAGCTGTTTTCCACAAAAAATAATAAATTGATTTAGAAAGACTGTTTTTTTATCTAGTTAAGCTAATTTTTAAATTTTGAGAAAATATGTTAATTTTTAGTGCAATAAGGTTTTACCGTGGGTCGTTGGCAGATTTGTTAAATTTTCAAACAAAACTTTGTATTATACAACAAACATTTCATCATATAATCTTGCAATAAAATAAATCAATACATTATTTGGGAAAGCTACTTTTCAGAATTTTAATTTTAATTCAAATAAAATCATTTAAAAAAACCGTGCCCTTGTTTTATGACGAAAACACTTCAGTTTTTCTATTTAGATATTATTGAAAAATTTTAAATACTTATGATCAAAAAGTAATTACAAAAGTACACAATTTTAATTTTTTATCATCGTTTGAGCATTTTTAAATGTGGGTATTTATCAAAGCAAATTTGGAATGAAATAAAATCGATATTGAGTTATTAAGTTAAAATGCTGGTATGGAGAAAAATTAATATTTTTCATAGGAACCGCCCTGTACAATTGTAAGGGGTCGATCGCAAGATCATCGTTCGACGAAATTTAAATTCTTGGTCACTGGTAAATGGCTCTTAAAGTTTTCTACGAGTTTTTTCTGCATTATAATTGATTTAGAAGTGTTTATGAGTTTGGTGGAGTAATCTGATTATTCTACCAGATAAAGGATACATTTTTACATATAACTGCGTGCTCAACTTTTTCGATTTTTCGAAGATGACTGACTAATCAACTGGGCGATCAATATATTCGTTGTACATTTGATACGTCAAAATTTCAATCAAACGGTTCGAATAGGTTCTTTCGGTATGATCTTTGTGATTCCTATTACATCAATATATTTAAAATTATACGAACAATCTTTTAACTCTATAAGTGGACTAATTTAAGAAAAGAAAAAGCGTTGAAAAGTTATTCCTGATATCTAAATATAATACTGTAATTCATTTTGCGAGGGCAATTTTATTCTGTGCTTATAAGTACATTTTCTGTTCAGTGAAATGTTCGATTTGCTTTCCTGTATTCGTCTCTTTATAAGGGTTCTTGACTCTTGACTTTAGAAGGAATCTATAAACAGATATCTTGAATGTTATTTCGAATACACAGTATGAAAGAATTTTTCCTTTTTGCTTTGATGGCGTCATTTTGCGTATCGATATATTTTAATTATTTCACTGTTGCAAATAGTACACGTAAGTACTTTTTGTGTATACCGCACAAGGGTTCCAGTCTTGTGCCAGTGAGATTATGGCATTCCCAAATTAGGGATGTTGTGATATTAAAGGGAGTGGAAATAGACGGATGTTCAGATGTGATCACTAAACGCGGATATTGCATAGCTAATTTAATAAATGCATACTACAAAAAATCAAGTCACAAGTTTAATAAAAGTTACTTTTTTATTTTAACTTTATGAGTAAAACCTCAAATTATAAAATTGAATTAAATGAAGACAATATAAGCGAAACTCAGTCAAAAATCTGAAAACAGAAAAATCAGAAAAATATATTGACACCACTGGGACCCGAACCCAGGACCTCTCGCTTTCCGGGCGAACGCGCTAACCACTGCGCCACGGTGTCGATATCCAATTCGGTCATTTTTAACTATATCATACTTCGAGTAAGAACCACCCATACTATCTTCATTTCACCGTGGCGCAGTGTGTCCATTATCAGGGCAGACACAATTACACATCTGCTCTGATCATGGACACTGTAACGCTGTCCGAAACGTTGGCTAAAGAAGGAGGTAGCGCAACATGGCATAACACCCCAAAAACAAATAAAAAAAACCTGGGGTGTTGGTTATCCAATAAATGGTTCTCGGGCGGCGAAACCCATAACCACCACCCAAATTGAAAAAAATTGGCGTTGTTACAAATCGAAAAATATATATTCCACTTAGACTTCTTTCCCGTCTATCCACTCCAAATACAAAACATCAAAGCTTTGAAGTCTGTAAAATCAAGTTTCATGAGTCTTTTTTTTTTACCTTTAAAAATAAATTACCCTAGGAACTCACAAACTTATGCTTCAATATTAATATATTACATAAGATGGAATATAATTTGATTTACACGAAGAGAATTATTATTCACATTTGAGGTAAATACGTAACTAACATTCTGCTTTGAGTACACCCTTCAACATGTTAGAAGCAGAATATTTACATAATATAGTGTACCCTAGGTTTACAAAACTGCTCAAGGGATTCAGCTTTGCGATGAAGGTAATTTTTGGTAATTGTAGAAATTTGGGGACCAGAAGGGTAATTCTTAAATGTGTTCTTTCGTATCGCGCTAACGACCTAAATGTTGCGCTTTTGTTAAGACACAAACTCTTAAGGCGGCGCTATTCGGCTGAAAAAAAAGAAGATGAAGAAATATGTAATTACGAATGTTGGACAGAGCGCGCTAATATTTTAAGTGTTGAAATCGCAGCGAAAATGCCGAAAAAGCTTAATAAAACGTGACTCGTTTAAAATAGAGCAAATATCTCGTGGAACGTACCTTAAGTATCATTTAAAGAAACATTGTGATTTTTTTCACAAATATAACTAGTAAAATAATAGAAAAAGACTTGTTTTAAATAATTTTCGGAGCATACTTTGCGATTTTTTCTATCGAAGGAATTTCATATAATTTGCGTTTCAGCGTGGAAAGTGTCTAGATATTATCTTCAAAAATAACATATATTTTTTTAAGAGCTTAAAACCTTCAAATGTTTAAGGGAGATATGTAGGAAATCGGTCGAAATTCGAATACGCCAGAGATGACGACGCGTTTGCCGTGTATTCCTCGTTAAGGCGGTACACAACCCTAATAATTATTATATAATAAAATTCACATTTTAATCATTTTCGGCGAATTCGAAACTAATATAACTTTTTTATTCCAACAGACCCCTGGGGATGTAAGTTCTTTATATTTAAAATGAATAAAAACAATACCTTACCATCAATATATTTTACGTTCAACTATTTTAAAACTTTACAACCGATTTTTATTTTTCTAGACGATGAATTAATAACTTCGGGAAGGATTCATAAAGAAACATCTTAAATATTTGTAACACGTTCTTCAGAATTAATTAAAATGAACCCAGCGGAAAGGTCGAATCTCCAGGCCCGCTACGGCGAATTCGACCGTACGTATGTTTAATACGCCGTGCCGCAGGCGTTTATTTGTTTACACGCTTTCTTCACTTACGTCGTTAAGATTCCCACATTATTTGTCTTTTTCTTCTTTTCTTTGATAGAGCAAATTCGACAGTAGGTCCGTCCAATATACGGGTCGCGAATCGCAATTTGTGTACACGGCTCCTTTACTTACGTCATTAAGATTCTGAATATATTTTAGGGTATATTGTCGTCTTAAGAGGTCTGTGGAATGTGTGATGTTAGGAATCAAATCAAATGTCATCCCGTACAAACATCAAAGTAATACTACAAACAGATCGTCAAGCACGGCATAGACAAACCGTTGAAAGCCACAGAAATTCCAAGATAACTTACGACGCCTTCAGATATCAAATTGATTTTGCCTTTTTGTTTGCTTCGTGACGCTGACTTTTTAGGAATTTTAGGAGTGAAACAATTTAGGAGGTGGGTATGGGTACCGCCGACCCAGGAATCATTTATTGGATAACCTCTGCCATATTCGGCAGACGGCCGGCGTAGTCCAGCGGTTAGGCGCTTAACTAGCATTCCGAAGGTCGCGGGATTGAATCCCGGCGTGGCAAGTAAATTTTATTTGATTAATTTGTGCTATTTCACAATTTATTCATTTAAAATAATATATAGTATATTTGCGGCACGTTCCAGAGTGGAAGATACTCTTTTGGTGTAAGACCACCGTTCAGAATTGAAACGTTGCTTTAAATGGCTTTAGCCGTGTTTGGTGACCAGATCTGAATAGCCAGGTACTTCCCACCTTCCTCTTCCCCATCTCCTTCCTCTTCCCCATCTCCTTCCTCTTCCCTATCTCCTTCCCCTCCCCACTAGCTTCAGCCTCACAACATACCCCAATTGGGAATGTCATAGCCTTACTGGCTCCAGACGAGCAGTTGGGACTCTTGAGCGGTATACATATAAAAAAATTGAAGAAAAACTACATTTATTTACGATTGCAGGTTACGGTTGCATGTATTGCAGGTTTTTCGTTAGGTAATAATGTTTGTCTTTTTTTAATTAAAAACAAACATTATGTTATATATTCTCACATGAACGGGGTAATATACTGACCGCTTGATGTAATCAAACACGGAGATGACAAACTTAACCTGCACCTACTGTGTCAAATTACTGGATTAAATCCAGTCAACCTTAACCATTAGACCGCCGGGGCAAGTCGCTTCTAAGAAACAATGATTTCCCCAGTGACCAAATTACACCAACCTCCATAGCTACATCATCACATGTTGTGTACCCCACAGTACGGAATTCCCTCAAACGCCAGTCAAAGAGAAGCGTGGTCCGTATCTAATTACTGAGTTAGTTGCTAGCACATCGCCGTTGGCGTGCAGTACTCCACTATTCCCTGGACCAGTCTCGTGCCCAGTTAACTGCGACGAGATTCACACTACTTGGGTTACATAATTTAGAAAGTTTTTTAACATAATGCGAGAATCTGTCAGAGAAACGGTGGAACAATTGGGGAATATTGTATACAGACTTTACACAGGCGGCCCTGAGGAAATAATTTCCCTGTTGGCCTATATTATCTTTTCTCTTTTTATTTTTTTGTTTCATACTACAATATTAACTAGCATTTTCATGACTATCGTACTAAGCTCATGACCGCGTCTTGGCAGATGTGTATAGACTATATAACCCCCCCCCCCCCTCCCCTTTCCTGCATTCCATACATACATTACCGATATATTCAGTTTTCAAACAACTCGCATGCCACCCAAATTTTCATAATGCCAGAGCCCACCAGTAGTTAAAAAAATAACTATCCAATTTGGTGCAGTCGTTCGGAAGTTATCCACATACAAACGTTTCGGAGATTCATTTTTATTTATATACTTAGATAGATAGATATTAACTATGATTTTGGAAACATCGTGTCCACGGCAACGATTTGTTTTTTGACGTTAGCAATAACTCGCTTTTGTTAGCGACAGAAAACGTATAATAAATATAATATTTTCATATTTATAATTTCATAACATCAGAGCTTACCATCATATACAGCCTATAATTATATATTCGAATATAATTAAGATTTCTGTTGGTGAAAGAATTTTTAAAATCGTTTTATTGTTTTATGCGTGAAAGCGTAGCAAACAAACTCGAGCAGGTATGTTTTAAGGTTTGCACGGCCAAAAAGTATTTTTGTTATTGTTTTTGGGGTGTTATGCCGTGTTTCGCTATCTCCTTCTTTAGCCAACGTTTCGGACAGCGTTACAATGTCCATCATCAGGGCAGATGAGTAAATGATATTTTTTTTTGATTTTTTTTGATTTACTAGATTCTTATATTCCTTGAAGAGGTGAATCATTTAAATTTACTGAATTTAAAGTTAATGTTCTTTATACAAATAGAACGGCGTCATTTGCGCCTCGCAATCTTTACCTCATGTGGGTATTTAAAAATTTTACTTGTTTATTATAGACTTAAGGTCCTGAATTTAATCGGTAGGGAAAAATTGTTACCTAAAAACCCTACTAAAATTGCATCTTTTTTGGTCATCATTTACTCTTGATCGTCAGCAAACTGGAAAGCATAAATACATACGTGTGTGTTTGTGTTATGTTGGGAGTGGGAAGGAGGCGGTCATGTCCTTTTATTTGGAGTTCTTCCGCATTTGCCTTCGGGAATGAGGAAACCATGAAAAACCTCATCCAGGAAGATTCGGCCGGCGGTCAACATGAACCCGGTCGGCCTTCAGTGATATCGGTGTACGATATCCTGCATTGTGTGTGTGTGGGGTGTATGTCTGTTTTTATGTAGATATATACTTTATGGGACTATAGGGGATAAACATACATATACATACATACTATACAATATTATATATACATAGATATATAAACATAAGTTACGGGGGAGGGGTCTGGAGTTTGGGAATACCTACTGCTCGCTCACTCGTCGGCGTCTGAATCTGGTTCATGCCAGATGTGGTCAAGGTCCATCAGAATGTGTTTGGGTAGTCTGTGTACGTATTTGAATGTGAAGTCGCTGGGAGAATTGTATTGACCGATTTCCTGTATGAGTTTATTTTTACTGTGTCTTAAAGATTTGTAAAATCGGTCTGTCAGTCTGTGAGTGTATTCAAATAAGGTCGGAATGTCTTCTCTCGCATGTAGTCTTTTCAAATTTGTTCTGATTCTAGTGTTGTATGTGATTTTAATGCAGAGATTCTGTAGTGTCTGTAGTTTTGTAAAGTCAGATTGTGAGATGCTACTCCACACGGGAATAGCATATGTCAGCACCGGTCGAATGAGCG